>JAHTLZ010000016.1:31917873-31932047 GCA_023846285.1 Phrynocephalus versicolor | reverse complement strand
AAATAAATAAATAAATAAATAAATAAATAAATAAATAAATAAATAAACAAACAAACAAACAAACACTGCCCATGCCATTGTTCATGTGATGAACATTCTGGAAAAAAGTGTTGGCATTTTGAACATTCTTTGAACACCAAAATGGACAGGATACTGACTTATGTGACTGCTGAATGTTTGATTACAGGCTGTTACATCTGTTTTCACTATAGCCCAGTGTGCTTAATTTCAATGGGAACATATATGAATGAATATTGATGACCATGTATCAGGTGACATTGCATACTGTCATAGGCATGTCATCACAGTCTGTCATATTTAATCACCTGATATTCAGAACTACATCACACATCCATATTCAGTCCAATATTTGTGTGATAAAACTTTCTTGACCACAGAGATGAATCTTTCTTTCATTGTGTTTGTAACTAGCAAAATTATGCATTTTTAATTGTAGCACTTCTGTGGTAGGGATACCAATATAACTTGTATCATTATAGAATTGACTTATTCTCTACAGAGTTAGTACTTACTTGTGGGATGTAGGATGTTTATGGAATAAATTAATGGGTACTGTAGGGTAGTCCATATGACATGATATTTATCTTTCTTTATACACAGTATCATGAAAGGGAATAACAAAGCAAAAAATTATTTCAGCTTTATAAACTTGATCAGCTTTTTTATTCTAGTCATTACCTGATCTTTAGAAATAATATTTTATTTCTTTGTATTTCTTTTTTTTAGTTCTTTAGTGCAATCAAAACTTTTTCCTACTTCGGAAGATAAAAATCCAGAGGATCCACTGTCTGAAGTTAAAGACCCACTACCTGAAAAACTTAGAAATTCAGTGGTAAGTAATCTTGCATCCTGAATTAGTCAGGCGAGAGACCAATTTCCCCTTTCCCGTGGTACACATTGCAGAGCTAAATGACTGGTGTGTTTTTCAAGCTGAAATGTTCAAGGCAAGGTGAACCTCTCTAGTCTAGATGTTTAAGTGGGTTTTAAGATTATAAAAAAATTGTGATAATCAGCCCTAATAACTGTTGAATAGAGGAAAAGTATCCTGTGATCACCGAATGTCCCTACTTAGTTTGTAATATATTACTTCTTAGGAAATAAGAACATAAGAACAGCCTTGCTGGAACAGGCCAGGGCATATCCAGTTCAGCATTCTGTCTCACACAGTGGCTCACCAGTTGTTTCAGGGCATTCCCAAGCAGATCTCTTCACCTGCTTGTTCGGGGAATCACTGTATAACTACTTAACAGTTTTACAAACTGTTTTGATAATGAAATATGCCTTTATTACCTTTTGTTTTTGTCTTCCCAGAGTGAACGTTTGCAGTCCGATCTTGTTGTGTGCATAGTTATTGGTGTACTCTACTTTGCAATTCATGTTAGCACAGTGTTCACAGTTTTGCAGGTAATATTTGTGTTTTCTTTCATTTTCATACACATACTATTTTTCCTGTGTGCTCCTTGGACAGCAATGTTTTATTTATGTTAATAGAGATCTCACTACAATTTGTTTGTTTGTTTGTTTGTTGACCGTCTTCCAACCAGAATTCTGGATGGTTTACAACAACACAAAATAGTAAAATAAAGGATCAATGTGCAACAATACCAAACACAATAATAAATACTAAAAATAGCAATAAACACAATACAGTAATAAAAACACATAGCAACAAACTGGCAGGCAGTCTTATTTTACTGGTATTCCCTAGTGAGGGCACCAATTCAGATTTGGAACTACATTAAATCTTTCAAGTTTGCCCTGCAATGCATCTCGCATGTGGCGAGATGACACCCTTTCAGCAGCACTATCATGCTGCACATGCAATTAAAAAATCAAAACAAAATTAATAATTCTGAAATGAATACTGATTTTAAAACTTTTTTTCTTAATTGTTTTCACTAGCCTGTCTTAAGCTATGTTTTATATGCATTGGTGGGATCAGTAGGCTTCATAACCCATTATGTGCTGCCTCAACTCCGGAAACAGCTCCCATGGCATTGTTTTTCTCATCCGCTATTGAAAACCAAGGAATACTACCAGTTTGAAGTCCGCAGTAAGTAGAAGAATTATATTTCATAACTTTGGGTCTATAGCAATTTGCAGGGAAATAACCTTATTGAAATACCGTATTGGTTGAAATCCTGTTGGACTCTGCATTTGCAACAATGATGGTGTCATTGACTAGGGCAAGTTGACAGTGATTAAAGAGGTCCTTTGGGAATTTGGGATTACATGCAGCCTCATATACATGCACAAGTTGCATATACCACGGAATTGTCCTTCATCCACCTCTCCACCCAGCATCTCCTTCCCGGATGGGATGGCCTCGGTGGCACAAAGGACTCTCCAACTGCCACACGTTGCCACTGCTGTCGCTACTGCTGTTGCCGCTTCCCCCTCACCACCGGCACCTGTGTTATCCTCAAATAAGAGCATTTGCTCTTATCCACTGATTTCAATATCTGTGGGGTGGCCTAGAACCAATTCCCTGCGGATACAAGGGTCCCACTGTACTTTTTAAATTTTGCCTCTGCAAAATTTTTGCCATAAAAACCTTTATTCTTGCATGACAACTATGAAATTGTACCAATAGAAAGTAGTAACTCCAATGGAGGGATAGGTAAGGAGATACAGTACAGTTAAGCTTGGTTGTTTTTGTTTTCTGTGTTTGTTTTGCTGCCGGCTTCTCCAAACCCTTGAACTATTTTATTCTGTATTGCACATTCTGTGAACTCTTCTTAGATGCAGCACATGTAATGTGGTTTGAGAAACTCCATATATGGCTTCTTTTTGTGGAGAAGAATGTTATCTACCCTTTGATAGTTCTCAATGAGCTGAGCAGCAGTGCAAAGACTATCGCGAGTCCAAAACGACTTGATACAGAGTAAGTAGAAAAGAGTCTCTCTGGCACTCTTATTGTTACATTATTTTTTAAAAAATAGCATATTAAAAAGGTGGTCTTTCTTGGATGGTCTTTTATCACTCCAGCCTCTTCATTTCAGTCTATATACAATATATCCCTCATATTGGATGGTCCCTTTAAAGTACACTACTTTATGCTATTACAATGGTTCCCTGCCCTTTCACGGTTCATATACTGTGGTCCCGCAGTACAGTGGTACTGTACCCTGAAAGGTGCCCAGGGCTTGAGGGAAGGGAAAAAAGGTTGCCCTTCACCAAGACCCAGGCTCCAGCTGATTGGCGCTGGGATGGGGAAATGAAGGCTTTTCTCCCCCACCCCAGCACCAATCAGCTGGAGCCTGGGGCTTGCCTCCTTGGAGGCATCGCACACTGCTCCCCCACACTCCGGGAGGGGGGGTCAGGAGAAGCAGCACACAGTGTTTAAAATGTCTTTAAGCAATGGAGCCAAGCACTTGGCTCCATTGCTTAAAGACATTTTAAACATTGCGCACGTGCGCGCACACGCACACGCGCACACACACACGCACACAGGCACCACCTGACCTGCATCTGCACATCGTATTTTCAATTATCGTGGGTTGGGTCGGGTTCCTAACCCCCATGATAGACGGGGGGGGGTTACTGTACCTCTTTCTTTGCTTTACTCCATTATGTATTCTGACTTAAGCACTTGATCTTATCTACCATTTCCTATGAGTAATTTTCTCAGTTCTTTGCACCCTTCTTTTAACTATCTTGTCCCAGGGATCCTTGACTTTAATTTCTCTGTCTCCTAGATCTTCCCATTTTTCAATATGCTTCACAAAGCCATTCCTCTCTTTAGGGCCTATGTTAGCAGGCATGGGTTTCACAGACAACAGAAGTGGGAAGCCAAGATGCACATTGAGATAAAACATATGGAGTGATAAGGCTGCTCCTACAGTAGTGACAAGACTGCAAGGGCCGGAGTTCTAGCCATGAAGCACTTCCACCGACAGTTTGTACCAGGGATGCACGTTTGATTGTAGTTTTAACAGAAATTTCCTCATTGTCTGAGAATAATTAAGCAGCAATAGGAGGGTTATGTGAGGAATAAGGATCACCATCATCATCATCACCATCATCATCATTTAAAAAAAGACTGAAAAAAGAAAGACGAGTGTGATAAAAGTACATTTCTAGTGTTGTAGCTGGGACAGTTAATGCAAGGCAATTACATTTCCATGTTCAGGAATATATACTGAAGAGATGAGTACTAGCTAGATCAGTGATGGCGAACCTATGGCACGGGTGCCAAAGGTGGCACTCAGAGCCCTTTCTGTGGGCACCCGACATCGCCCTTTCATAGCCACCTGTATATAGGTTAAATTACTGTGTTGGCACTTTGCAAAAAGATTAGTGAGTTTTGAATTGCAGTTTGGGCACTCGGTCTCTAAAAGGTTTGCCATCACTGAGCTAGATCCATCTTGTTTTACCAGCAGATGTTTACAATACTGACAAATATGTTTTCTCATTGCAGACTTGGTGCTTTAATGATTACTATAGCTGGCATGAAGCTGTTGCGCTCCTCTTTCAGCAATCCTACGTATCAGTATGTTACTGTCATTTTCACAGTGCTTTTCTTTACATTTGACTACGAACGTTTCTCAGAGACTATGCTGCTAGATTTGTTCTTCATGTCTATCGTCTTTAGCAAGGTAATGTCAAATATAGCCTATCGCTGAGATTTTATATTCTATACCATCAAAATGCAGTCTTTCTGGGTTTCAATTAAATCTCGCAGCTGTCATGGTTATGTTTTCTTTGTCTAAGAACACTATGACTGAGTTCTATTGTTCATGGTATATTGTGATTTTAATGCTTGATATGTAATCTTGAAGTGGATAAATATCAGTGGCAAAGTGTTTTGTATTAATAACATTAGAACCCAAAGCATCAGAATCATCTCTCTATTCTATTCCATTGTCTGTTGAAGGAAACCCTGACATTTTATTACATTTCAATTGTTTTCTGATTTTTAAAGTCCTGCCACTTCACAACCTACAGCTATGGATAATACTGTAATTTTTAAAAATGGATTTATTCCATGGTATGTGTTATTTCTCCCTCGTGGCCTTCGTGAAGCCACACAAAAGGGTTTCCCAGGCGCCCCTGCGCCGGAGGTCGGCCTTTCCAAGCAAAGGAAAATCGTTAGTCTCCGCCCCCCGCCCCGCGCGCATGCGCGCGGCCCTTCCCACCCAAACCTCAGTTCCTCTTTACCGCCTTGGCTAGAGGTTCGCCTTTCGTTAGTCTCCTGCATTTCACGTGTTTTCTTGGATTTCTTCGGTTTTTGACCTTCAGAACGTCGACTCATGCCTTTTGCCCAACCGTTTAAAAATTGTTCGGACTGCGGAGCTAAAGTTCCACATTCCGACGGCCACGAGAAGTGCCTGTTGTGCCTCGGCGAGGGTCACCGCCCGGAGGCCTGCGCCATTTGCCGAGGCTTCAGTACACAGGCATTAAAAAACCGCCGTAACCGGCTTGCCTCCTACTTGTTGGAGAAGTCCCTCCGTCCACCAGCCATGGAAAAAGCTACCGCCGCTGAGCAGCAACGTAAGTCGGAGGCCACCGAGCGGGAGGGGTTCTCCAGGCCGTCTCGAAGACCAAACCTTCGAAGACGCCCCCCCCCACCCGCTAAGCCGGCGAAACCGCAGAAGCCAGCAGCCTCTCAAGCCTCTATGGCCTCGGGCTCGCTCCTCGTCGAAACCGAGTTCTCCGGTTCCGGCGGCCGCCTCTTTTCCTGCCCCGAATTCGACCCGCTGCAGCGATCCGACGAATCCGGGGAGTCATCCGATGATGACTATGACGACGGAACTAGGGCTGCCCTATTCGGGAGGGAGTCCAAGAAGTCATCCGACTCCGGGACCCGTCGGTCCTCCTCCGAACCCGGGACCCGTCGGTCCCCAGGACATACGGTGCCTCCGCCTCAGGCTACCCAGCCGGCAAAGCACGCCGTCCCAGCCTCCGAACCTGACAAAAAGTCGGTCCTGGCCTCCACTCAGGCTACGGATTCGACAGCTGCCTCCTCGAACCCGCCGGTGCGGACAAAAGAAGAAAAACCGTCGAAGTCGGGGAAGAAGGACAAACACCGCAAGAGGCGCCACTCCCCTTCGGGTTCGAGCCACGCGGCGCACAAGACAAAGGAGTCGGCCATGTCGGCACCTGACTCCCTTCCGGGTTCATCCGTTCCAGCAGCCGTCGCGGTGGCAGAGGCACTGTCTCCACCAAAAGACCACCACCCTCCGCCCAAAAGACGCCGCGACGAATCCGAGGCACCCGCAACCCTTGCGATGCCCCCACTTCCGATACCGGCTTTTCCCCTCAGATTTGATGGGAAACAATGGTCTCTACAGACCACGGACTCCGAGGAGCCTCAGGGCCGTCGCCCTAAGACACCGCCCGCCTCCTCCGGGGACTCCAGCGGCTCCGACGTCGAATCCGAGGCTTCGGATTCGATCCAATTTGTGACATCGCCCTCTTCCGACCTGGAGGAGAAGATGCCGCCCTCTTCGTCGGAGTCCATGCGGAACTATACCGCATTCGTGGTGCGCATGGCAAACACTATTGACCTACCGATGCACCAGCCAAAGCCCAAGAGGCCATGCCACATCTTCGGCCGGCTGACAGCGGAGGAGACGGCACCCGTCCATCTCACCATGATTCCATCATTCCTTACGATGGCGGAGGATGCCTTTCAAAACCCGGCGGCCACTCGCGTCTCTAGAAGGCTTGAGGCTCTTTACAGGGTGCACGATGAGAGTGCCCCTTACTTGGACAAGCACCCGCCCCCCAACTCCCTGGTGGTGGCCGACTCGCAGGTGCAGTCCAGAACAAGCCAGACGCCCATCCCGCCTTCTAAAGAGGGCCGCAAGCTTGACACCATTGGTAGGCACCTCTACTCTTGCTCCACCCTTATCCACAAGGCGTGCAACTATCAGGGAGCCATGGGTGCCTACCAAAGGGACCTCCTCACCCACCTGCACCCTTTCCTGGAAAAAATTCCAGAAGAGCACCGGGCAGAAGCTCTCGCCCTGTACGACGAAGCCATGACCCTCGCGGGACAACAAATGAGGGCAGCCAAACACACCTTTGACTGCGCCTCCAAGGTGATAAACACTTCTATCACCCTCAGAAGGCACGCTTGGTTGCGTACGACGGGCCTTACGGACAACCACAAAGCCCAGATCGAGGTGCAGCCATTTGATGGCTCTGGTCTTTTCCACTCCTCGACGGACAACCTAATGGAGGAGAAGCATAAGAGGCATGACACGGCCAAGAAGCTAAACGTCATTCCTTCCAAGTCATCTCATTCCTTTCGGACCCCTCACAGACGTCGGTATTGGCCACCAGCTCAGCCATCCACCTCCAGGGGACACCGAGATAAGCCATCCAAGCCGTCCCCTTTCGCCTCCCTCGGATCTAAGGCCAGGAAGCCCAAGCCCTCCGCCCCTCCCTCCAAGCCCAGAGAGAGGAGGCATCGCGACGACTACTGACTCGGAGTCCGTCCGGCTCCGTCCCTTCCTCACTGCCTGGGAAGCCATCACCTCCGATCGATGGGTCCTTTCAGTGGTGAGGAACGGGTATTCTCTAGAACTCTCCTCCATTCCCCCCCTAGGAAACATCCTCCGTACTCTTCCTTCCCCCTGTCTACTGGACGAGGTCGCCTCCCTTCTCCAGAAGCACGCCATCCGCCGAGTGCCACACAACCACCCAGCGGGCCTCTTCTCCCGCTACTTTACAGTTCCAAAGAAAGATGGAGGTCTTCGACCCATCCTGGATCTACGGGTACTGAACAAGTATCTCGTCTACAAAAAATTCCGCATGGTCACCCTGGAAAAGATTATCCCCCTACTCCGCAGGGGGGACTGGTTTGGAGTTGTGGATCTAAAAGATGCCTACTTCCACATCTCCATCCACCCATCCCACCGCCACTTCCTACGCTTCGCCGTGGGCGATCAGATCTACGAGTACTCGGCCTTGCCCTTCGGCCTCGCCACGGCACCACGAGTCTTCACGAAGTGCATGGCTCCGGTCGCTGCCTACCTGAGAACCCTGGGGATCACTGTTTTCCCCTATCTCGACGACTGGCTTATCGTCGCAGACTCAGAGACAAAGGCCAGGGCCGACATCTCCACTGTGCTGTCCACCCTCGACTCCTTGGGGCTACAGGTCAACTGGGACAAAAGCCGGCTCCAGCCATGCCAAGTCGTAAGCTTCATCGGAGCAATTCTGGACTCTACCCGGGCGATGGCTTACCCGCCGCGAGACAGGGTCCGCGAGACCATAGCACTCATCCACCGCTTCCGACCGGGTCAGCGGATACAAGCCATCCAGGCACAAAAGCTGCTGGGATATATGGCCTCCATGACTTCCGTCCTTCCACACGCGAGGTTGCGACTCAGACCTCTGCAAAGCTGGTTCTTAGCCCATTTCCATCCTATGCACGACCCTCCTTCAAAGACCCTCACGGTGCCTCAGACCCTCCCTCCCCACCTAGATTGGTGGACCTGTCGTCACAACATCTTCTCGGGAAGACCCTTCAGGGACCCATTCCCGACTATACAACTCACCACCGACGCGAGCAACACCGGCTGGGGAGCGGTCTGCCTTACCTACCGGGTCCACGACTCCTGGACCCCTCAGGAACGTCGCCTCCACATCAACGAACTGGAGCTGCTGGCGATCTTCAAGGCCTGTCGCGCATTCCGCCGTCACCTTTCCGGCAATGTAGTACTGACAGTCACAGACAATACGACTGCCATGTACTACATCAACAAGCAGGGCGGCACTCATTCCAGGCCCCTTCTCGAGCTGACGATGCGCTTCTGGGACTGGTGCATTCGCCACAAGATCCACCCAGTAGCGATGCACCTCCCGGGGCAAGAGAACCTGGACGCCGACAACCTCAGTCGGCTGCAACACTCGAATCACGAATGGGAGCTTCATCTGGCTACGTTCACCCACCTCTGCGAGACTTGGGGCACCCCGCAGATCGACCTGTTCGCCTCTCCCACCAACACGAAGTGCAGCCTCTTCTGCTCCAGAGCAGGGATGGGCAGGGGGTCCCTAGGGGACGCACTCCTCCTCCCCTGGAACCGCGCATTCCTCTACGCGTTCCCCCCGATACCACTCCTGCACAAAGTTGTGACAAAGGCCACGCAAGAGGCCCCCGACCTCATCTTGGTAGCTCCGTGGTGGCCCAGACAACCCTGGTTCGCCCCCCTCCTCCGGATGGCTTCCTCCTATTTCAGACTCCGACAAACGCCGGACCTCTTGTCCCTAGACAACGGACAGGTACTACATCCCGATCTCCCTCGCCTCCAACTGACGGCATGGAGGATTCAGAGCTCTTAGATACCATCCTCAACACCTGCCGTAAACCGTCTACGAACACTCAGTACGCCTTTAAATGGCGCAGGTTCACTACCTTCGCCAACCAAAGAGGCTTCACCCCGGTGAACCCTCATCTATCTTGGGTCTTGCGATACTTACTTCACCTCAAGAGGTCAGGCCTCACCATGTCATCACTCCGCGTGCACCTCTCGGCCATAGTAGCCCACCAGCCTCCGTTATCACCAGCGGCGGGTTTCTTCCGGCACCCGAGATTGAAACTTTTCCTCCGGGGGCTCAACAATACGTTCCCCGATCGACGTCCTATACCACCGCAGTGGTCTCTTCCTCTGGTTCTCCGGGCTCTCCAAAGACCACCCTTTGAACCCTTGGCTACCACCGACCTGAGGCTGCTCTCCTTGAAGACAGCGTTCCTGGTAGCCATCGCATCCGCCCGCAGGGCCAGCGAGCTCTGTGCACTCCGCTGCAATCCTCCCTACCTTCAATTCTTCCCGAACAAAGTGATCGCCTATCCTGACATCACCTTCTTGCCCAAGGTGGTGTCTTCCTTCCACATCTCTCAACCCATCATCCTCCCGGTCTACTTTCCTAACCCCGCGACCGCAGAGGAAAGAGAGATGCATTCCCTGGACGTCAGAAGAGCCCTCGCCTTCTACGTCTCCAGGACAAAGTCCCTGAGATCTACTCCAAAGCTGTTTATTTGCCACGACCCCGCGGCTGCGGGGCGGCCGGTCTCCTCTCAGCGCTTCTCGCGCTGGATCACTCAAACGATTGCCCTCGCATACGAGCTGGCAAGGAAACCTCTCCCTGGTCCTGTCAAAGCCCACTCTACCAGGGCCATGGCCTCCTCAGCGGCATTCCTGAAGGGCGTCCCCTTGGAAAACATCTGCCAAGCCGCCACATGGGCCACTCCAGAGACCTTCGTGAACCACTACCGGCTGGACGCCCAAATGAGATCCTCCGCGGCCTTCGGGAGAGCCGTGCTGTCCTACGTAACGGCGTGACTCCCCACCAGCCGTGAGTACTGCTTGAAATCACCCTTTTGTGTGGCTTCACGAAGGCCACGAGGGAGAAGAACCGGTTACTTACCTGTAAAGGTGGTTCTTCGAGTGGACCTTCGTGAAGCCACACAGCACCCACCCACCTCCCCTCAGACCGTCACGCCTGGGCTAGTACTCACCTGCCTAGTGGCGGTCAAGAGGAACTGAGGTTTGGGCGGGAAGGGCCGCGCGCATGCGCGCGGGGCGGGGGGCGGAGACTAACGATTTTCCTTTGCTTGGAAAGGCCGACCTCCGGCGCAGGGGCGCCTGGGAAACCCTTTTGTGTGGCTTCACGAAGGTCCACTCGAAGAACCACCTTTACAGGTAAGTAACTGGTTCTTTTATTTAATGTGAACAATATGGGCTTTCTACTTCTCGTACATATTATGCCCTTCAACACTCTTGTTATTTTAATATGATGTGCTATATACAAAATTTTGGAAGCTTTTTAAAATTGCAAATGACACCTATTTAATGTTAATTTAATTTAAACTATTAAGTGTTAATATAAGCCTGAAACATGAAGGCCAAAATTTGTGGGGATGACATAAGGATGCATGTAAGCCCTGTTCTTCACATTCCCATCACATATAACCATCATATGTTCAGCATGCCAGGCTGTAGATGCACTTTTAAGTGTGTTCAGCTCATTAACACTTAAATAGAGCTTTTGTATTTGAGAGTGTTAGGAGCTTATTTTGTCATAGCAAGGCCACATGGGTTGTACAAGAGATGTACAGTGGTACTTCGTAAGACGAAGGACCCTTAAAGGGAATAATTTGTATGATGAATGAAAATTCTGGGAATAGGCATGCTTCCCATGACAAAAAAATCCCTACGGATTAAATTCGTCTTAAGAGGTGCCATTGCGGCTCGGCAGAGTGGCAGATCGGGTGCTGCAGACCGAGCAGTGTACAGCCCCCCAATCCCCGGCAGCAGGTGGGCTTTCTCAGACAAGCAGTGGCAGCAGAGCTGGGCAAGGATCACTGTGCCCTTGCTTTGCTCACCAGGTTGGTGGGCGAAGCAGGGACACAGTGATCCCCGCCCAGCCCTTCCACTGCCGCTTCCCTCGCAAACAGCCCGGGTGTTGGAGGTGATCTGAGCCTCAGAAGTGGCTGCCTAGGAAGTGCACCTCTTGCCTGGCAGCCACTTCCGCAGCTTGGCTCCATTGCCCAGGAGCTGTTTGCAAGGGAAGTGGTGGCGGCACCAGGGCTGCACTGCGTCTCTGCTTTGCCCACCACCAGTGCTCCTCGCCCAGCCTGGGCAGTTTGCAAGGGAAGCGGTGGCAGCCGAGCTGGGCAAGGATCACTGCTGAAGCCCGCTGGGGACAAGACACACCAAGCTGCTTTGGGGCACTCTTGAGTGTCTTTCCCCCAGCCTGTCCCCTCTTCCTTTCAGCTCTCAGGTGCCTGAAAAGGAGGAGGGGACAGGGAGCTACAGCCAGCAAAACGGGTGGGGAGCTTTTCCCCTGTCCCAACCCTGCAAAGAAGGGGAAAAGCTTCCCCCTTTGCTGGGTTTGGGGTAAACCCCCTCAGTCACCAGTAGCCAAAGGCTGCTTGACACACCCACGACAGACAGCTTGGAGCTGTCAAAATCAGCTGTTTGTTGGGTGTGGGGGGGAACAGCCTTTGGCTGTCTGTTGATTGAGGGGGTTTGGGACAGCCTTCACACAGGGATGCATTGAAAACCTATTAATCGGTTCCCTCTGAAACAGATTAATTGGTTTTCATTGCATTCCTATGGGAAACAGCACTTTGTAAAACAATTTTTGTAGAACAAATTGCCTTGTAGAATGAATTAAATCCGTTTTACGAGGCACCACTGTAGTACATTTCATACTGCTGCTCATCCTGTATTTCATTTTTCTATAACCTCACTCTCCTATAGTCAGCATGGACAAAATCCAATTTTTATTGACAGTTGCAGAACAACATTCTCTCCTTTACTACCAACTCTCCCTGATGCCTCAAAATTGATTTCAGGGGACCGCCAACCAATTTTGGAAGCTGGTAAATTCCAGTATTTCTTGTTGGCCAATCTTGCCATTTTACTGGTAAAACTCCACTGTTAGACTTTGCCCTCTGATTCTTTTCCCTCCCCACTCCCCTCTCTACTTGTAACACAGCTCAGGATGGATGGAGTCATAACCATGCAATATTATGCTATAACAAATTAGTTACTCTTTAGCATGCCACAACAGTCTTCATTGTTTTCGCTTTGAAATTGACATACAGTGGACCCTTGTATAACAAACAGCTTGTATAACACAAAATCTGTACAACATAAAAAGTTCCGGAGATAGGGGAATTTGCTTAACATAATTGCCTATGGAGAAAATCCATACAACATAAAAATTGGATTACTCCATTTTCAATGTGTTCCTATGGGAATTTGTATAAAGGAAAATTTGCTTAACATAATTTTATTTGGAACGAATTAATTCCTTTATACAAGGTACCACTGTACTTGTTTCTCAAGAGTATAAGATCTATGGCTAACTGCTTTTGTGCTATCAGTTATTCTTATAAATGTTTATTTTTTCCCTTTTTTTCCATTTAGCTGTGGGAGCTTTTTTACAAGTTGAGATTTGTATATACTTACATCGCTCCTTGGCAAATCACTTGGGGATCGGCTTTCCATGCTTTTGCCCAGCCCTTTGCTGTGCCACGTATCCTTTTGAGAGCGCAGATTTATTAAATCTAACTTGGTCTCATGAAAAAGAAATTCCAAAATGGAAAGCCCTGGTAAATAAAATGCAAAGCAAATCAATGCAGAAATGAAGATGGAATAGCATTTGGTTTAGAGGGAAATATTATGCATGTTGAACGGTTGGGAAAGAAAAGGAGACGTGTTGAGGTGGCTCCACCAATTATTTGAGGGCCATACCCAGAGAGTATAACTTGGGGATGAGTGGTTGGCCACTTGGAGCCTCATCTTTGGGGTTCCTTCAGGTTTGTCTGTCTCTCTGATGCTCTTTAACATCAATATTAGGTAGCGGGAGGTCATTAAGATATTTGAGGGACCACTAACACACTGATGATCTTCAACTCTCTCTTTTTCATTTTCTACAATGGATGCTGTCCAGACCCTGGATACTCCCTGGCTTGGGTTTTGGAATGGAGCAGGGCAATAGGCTCAAACCAAATATAGAAAAGACAGAAGTCCTCCTCCTGGGGGGTCCTTCAGATAGATTAGGGCATAATTGTCACCCAACTCCACTCCTATCTAGCTGACAGATCCCTCAGGACACTTCTGCATGTGCCGATGATCTCCTAAATCATTTACTGAATTGCTCTCTGTGTGGGGCTTCCCTTGTCGGTTGACCCAGAGCTTTCACCAGGTGTAGAATGTGGCCGCCAAGCTGGTGGCGAGTTTGGATAGATTTGACATCATCCGAGTGCCACACCTGCACTGGTGACTTGTTACATCACAGGCCAAGTTCATGGTCCTGTTGCTCACATATAGAGCTCTTCACAGTTTGGGACCCTGTTACTTGTCATCGCTCCTCTCCCCAAGATTATCCACCCACAGCACCAGATCCACTCAGGCAGTTGGGCCTTCTTGGCAGTGGTGGTTCCCATTCTCTGGAATCAAGCCTTAGTGGAGCTATGTCTGCCCCACACCCTGCCTACATTTCAGAGGCTGCTGAAAACAAATGCTCTTTAGATATGTGTTTGGCAGCAGCCTCCTATGATTTTCTTTGCCTCTGCCCCAGTACTCTACTCTGTTCCCTTTTTAAGCATTGTATCTGCTTTTTCTGTATTTGATATGTCCTTTTATTTATTTATTTATTTATTTATTTATTTATTTATTTATTTATTT
>JAHTLZ010000016.1:31890771-31917545 GCA_023846285.1 Phrynocephalus versicolor | reverse complement strand
AGAAAGAAAGAAAGAAAGAAAGAAAGAAAGAAAGAAAGAAAGAAAGAGAAAGAAAGCACTGGAAAGCACTGTGATGTGAACTTCAGTGCTCAGTAACAGTAATAGAAACATTTTGGGGGTCATGAGCTTTCAGATTCTTCAATTCTTGTTTACAGTAGCTGCTAAGTATAGGCTATGATGCTATTGAATCTTCCTAGGTGGCAGGATATGTTTTTGAGCCATGTTGCTTTTTGCCATCCTGTCCTGACACAATGAAACCAAATAACCCCTCTGGATCCTTAACTCTTTTACCATACAGATTCTGCAATGCTTTTTGTTCAAGCAGTTGTGTCTGCTTTCTTCTCTACTCCGTTAAATCCTTTTTTGGGAAGTGCAATATTTATCACTTCTTATGTCAGACCTGTCAAATTCTGGGAGAGAGACTACAAGTACGTAAAAGACTTCCCTTTCTAATGATAAGTGTGTGTTTTAATTTTACAAAATGTACTGTTTCTGAATACAGTCACTGAAGTATTTCCTACAAAGTTTTGAAAGTAACATTTTGGTACTCAGATTTCCTTTATATAACAGGTCTAGTTTATACATAACTTTTAAAATTAAAAACACTTGAAATTGGATCAGGATATAGCAAATAACAAAATGTATTCAACGTTCTGTGTCATGCAGGAAAATTGTGAGTTTCTTCAGTCTGATTGGTATTCACAGTTTAAACAAAATCCGCAGTAATACATCAGTTCATACCAATAAACTAATACATTATATAATTAACTATATCAAAGGACTGCATAAAGTTAGAAGTTAAAGTTAACATTCTTGAATTTTTGTGCAGTAATGTAACTAAAATTAATTTCACCTGAAAATTCAAGTCTTTTAGAGTTACACTGTGTTGTATGTATTATGAGTAAAAATTTAAAAGTACTCACTCTTTTCTATTCATTCAGGTAACTCAGATTTTCTTGCCATACAGTAAGGCCTTCTCTTTATTCACTGTACTCTTCTTTAAATTGATTTTCATGGCATTTGTATCTTTAGTTTTCCCATTTCTTGTTATCCTTTCTTGGAGGTAACTGTCATTCAGAATTTTGGTTTTGAAATGTGGAGGAACTTCTCTATAGCTATGTGGGAATTTTTGAGCACATAGAAATTCCCATATAGAATTTAGAATCAAAAGATGTTGCTGCTAAGGTGCCTTTTGCTTTTTAAAAAACGTGTAAGACACAAATGCATCCTGGGTTCCAAAGAGTTACTGTGGCTCAGAGCAACTGCACCATTTTTGCCACTGCAAAATCTGGAATGGCCATTTGGCCATATATTTGCCTGCTTATTCAGAGCGTGCCAAAGGCCAGTCACAGCCACGGTGACCAGGCCATCTTTCTCCGTCCCAAGAGAATATTACAGCCATGAGATCTCAGTCAGTGTCTCTAGCGGGAGAGAAAGAGAAGAACAATGCAGTAGGACTGAGAGTTTCGTCGCACTTTGTGACATTTGCTGAGCAGGGGAAACATAACCAGAGGGCTCTAGCTACTTGGTAAGCTGCTTCTGTTTCAGCACACTGGCTTTCTGAGGTTTTAGATAGTTAGCTTCTCATATGTAACAAGATGCTTTAGTTTCTGTAAGAGATGCCCTCTTCATCTGTCCTGCAGGTGGCAAGCCCGTCCACGGCAGGTTGCCATGGGAAGAAAGCAGGCAACCTGTGGCACAACATTTCATGGCTGTTCAAAATGACAAATGACTCTTTAACGTTTTGTCATTTCCTTTAGCACAAAGAGAGTGGACCACTCCAATACAAGACTGGCGTCCCAGCTTGATAGAAATCCAGGTAATTATTAATACAATCCTGCTTGGTGTTCCATAGAATGGCATATAGTTGAATCCGTTCTCCTTGCAGTAAAATTACAGATTTATTTTGGAAGTTAATCAAATCCTTCCTGTGTTAGCTCTCCATAAGTAGATGAACAGATGTACTTTAGTATTAGTTTGTATGTATTTAGTAATAATAATTGTACTAGGAATTCAAATGTTGGGGAATGTTAATTCTTAATAGTAAGGTTAATATTAACTAGGACTTGTGCTTTAATTTACATCTCTCAAAGGAGCCATAGATGTGAAGTGACCTTCTTTTTAGTTGATGCTTAGAAATATCTGATTCCCCCCCCCAATACAGGTTCAGATGACAATAACTTGAATTCAATCTTCTATGAACACTTAACTCGGTCCCTCCAGCACAGCCTGTGTGGAGATCTGCTTCTTGGGCGATGGGGGAACTACAGCACAGGAGACTGCTTTATCCTTGCTTCTGACTACCTCAATGCACTAGTACACCTTATAGAGATAGGCAACGGCTTGGTCACCTTTCAGCTGAGGGGCCTTGAATTCAGAGGTAAACATGAACTTTTCATACACTTGTCTTGTCTTAAATTGCCAGCTGGTTCATGGTTAAGCTAAGCCAACTGTGTAAGCGTAGCTGTTCAGTGTGACACGTATTGTCAATTTAATAAAAACAATTACAGTACTCAGTAAAGGCTTCTTCCAAGTTGGTAGTAAGATTATACACCAGGCAACTTGCATTTTAATTCCTGGTTTTCAGTTCAATGTTGAGGTGCTTCAATAATTTTTGAGATTTTTGTTGCCAGCTGGTTTAAGTATCTGAGCTGTGAGCCGGAAGTCTTGGATTCACATCAACCATTGGGAGTCCTTGGTTGTGTCCCTCTTGTCTCTCCCATGCATGTAAAATTAATGGCTATTAGAGGAATTGCCTTGCAAGGTGATTGCAGTTGCAGTTGCTGATCATTCCTGTTTTTCGATTCAGGGACTTACTGTCAGCAGCGAGAAGTGGAAGCCATCACTGAGGGTGTAGAGGAAGATGAAGGGTTTTGTTGCTGTGAACCTGGCCATATCCCTCACATGCTGTCTTTCAATGCTGCCTTTGGTCAGCGCTGGCTGGCCTGGGAAGTCCTCGTGACCAAGTATGTCTTGGAGGGCTACAGTATCACTGACAACAGTGCTGCTTCTATGCTTCAAGTCTTTGATCTGAGGAAAATTCTCACTACTTACTATGTCAAGGTACAATTCTGGATCTTACACGTTTTCTTGGAATAGTGAGAAGTGTAATAATCATGGAGCATTGGGGAGCATTGTTTAAAAAGCAAATTATTTATAAGCTACAGAAGGACTGTGCAGAGGGGTAACAATTCTGTAGTTTTTACGGAATAGTTAATATATGTACTGCCTTACTGTTCTAGTTTGTTGCTGCAGCAGAGAGACAATTAACTAGAAATGGATGATTGAACAATATAAAGTTATAATGCATGCTGTAAACAACATGCATAGTCTGACCATCAAGTACAAAATCCCCCCTTTATCAATGAAACCCCCACAAAAATGTTTAAAATATCCTAATGCCCTTTTAAATGTCTACAGAAATGTATGTATTGGAAACCTTTTGAAAAACCTGAGATGAGTCACTTTGATTCTCTTCCCTTTCTTTCCTGCCCTGATCCGATCAGGAAATGATGGCAGAACTAAATAAATGGGTTTAGCAGTACTTCCTCCTTCTTCTCCCTGTGTTTTCCAAAGACATGTACAAATCATAATAGTAATTTCTGGTGAGGTAAACATGTCCTGATACCCGTGACCCTTTATCTTTGCAGGGTATCATCTATTATGTAACATCTTCTCCTAAACTAGAAGAATGGTTGTCTAATGAAACAATGCAGGAGGGACTACAGCAGTGTGCAGACCAAAATTATGTTGACTTGGACCCTACATTCAATCCTAATGTTGATGAGGATTATGAC
The DNA here is from genome assembly GCA_023846285.1 of Phrynocephalus versicolor. NCBI lineage: Eukaryota > Metazoa > Chordata > Lepidosauria > Squamata > Agamidae > Phrynocephalus > Phrynocephalus versicolor. Next base: position 31,913,748 of record JAHTLZ010000016.1, on the reverse strand, counting down.
CACCGCTTGGCAGGGATCTCTAGAGAAAGTTTTTGTGCTATTTATCTTAACTGGATAGAATATTGCTCCTCTCGGAGAGAAAAGGTAACCACTGTTCAATTATTTAAGACTTCTAGGAAGATCTGGTGTCTTGCAAGTCCAGTAACATGACAAATGGTGCATATTAAAAGCAATAAACATGTGGAGAAATGATTTTGCATTAAAGCAAAGTCTTATTTACTTATTTAAAGTAGTTTTGAGCCACCTGTAATCAAATAGATACTAGAGTGATTTACAAGATGCATGAAAACATCAGCACTTGATATAAACATAATAAAACAATGCAATACAAATAATTAAAAGATTCAAAATAATATGAAAAATGAACAAAAAACCCAACAACAGTTAAGATATTTCAGGATTAGGTCTAATGCCAGTGATAATCTCAGACTTTTCTCCACAAGTTTCTCAGGGGTCTCTGTGGAGAAGTGCTTCCTATAATCTCCAGTCTAGTTCCAGTCGCTTTCATTGGGTATTCCCTACCTGTACAGTTTGAACAATGTTATACATGTATGTTCTGTCACTGTTCATTTTGGCTTTCTAAACTGAAAGCAGTTCCGCCCTTTCTCCTAGGATGGGGGTACACTACCAGTTTCCCTGTCTCTGTATTCCTCTTCCTTACATTCTCCAGTATTGTTTTGGAGACAGAACTGCCACATGAGCCTGTATGTTTCCAGTGCTAACCTTCTCCAAGTAATGTCTAAGGTGGAATGGGTCCTTTTTCATTGCCATCACACAGCGAGTTTGACAGTGTCACGAATTCAATACATTTCTGCAAAGGTTCTGGTTTATATAGCCATTTTACATTTGCTTAGACTGAGTGGTCTGTGATGAGACTCCAAACTTAGTTCCCAGTATTTTTTCAATCCCTTAGCTGGAATGTCACAGTCGCAGCCCATTTTGAGTCTCCTTAGGAGTCATGGAATGGCATCGGTTATTTCTAGGCCTCTGTTCCAGTCAAGCAGGAGATAACACATTATTAGGGTGCCAGTTGCAGGGTGGGAGAGGAAGGTGGTAGGGAAAGGGTTTTAAAAGGAAGTTCTATTGCTAGATCAAGGTCAATACCAGTGTTGTAGCATCCCATTTCATTATTTGGGTTAGGTGGTGTCATAGCTTCCACACCAAAAGCTATGCAGTTACCCTATTTGAAGAAAAAATATCACCCTACAATGGTACCCTACTTCCTAATAATTTCACATTCTTCTCTGTCTAAAGCCCCTAAATGCAGATAAAGATTCTTCCCTGGTCACACTTTGCTACGGTCTCTGTGTCCTTGGCCGGAGAGCTTTGGGGACTGCTTCCCATCATATGTCTAGGTAATGTATCTTTCTTATTTCTGCACTTGAGAGGACAGAGGAAAATGTAGGGTGCTGCATCTAGGTAAAAAGAATGAATTGCACAGATATAGGATGGGAGATATCTGGCTGGAAAATAGTACATGTGAAAGGGATCTGGGAGTCTTGGTGGACCACAAATTGAACATGAGCCAGCAGTGTGATGCGGCAGCCAGGAAAGCCAATGCGATTCTTGGTTGCATCAACAGAACCATAGTGTCTAGATCAAGGGAAGTGATAGTACTACTCTATTCAGCTCTGGTCAGACCCCACCTGGAGTACTGTGTCCAGTTCTGTGCACCTCAATTTAAAAAGGATGTTGACAACCTCAAGCGGGTACAGAGGAGGGCGACCAGGATGGTTGAAGGTCTGGAAGAAATGTGTCTTACAAGGGTTACAATATTGTGATGGGGTTCCTGCATGGCATGGGGTTGGACTGGATGGCCCTTGAGGTCTCTTCCAACTCTATGATTCTGTGATTTTTAGGAATGGCTTAGGGAGCTGGGAATGTTTAGCTGGTGGAGTCTCCTTCTTTGGAGGTTTCTAAGCAGAGGCTGGATGGCCGCCTGTCAGAAATACTGTGATGGGGGTTCCTGCATGGCAGGGGGTAGGACTGGATGACCCTTGAGGTCTCTTCCAAGTCTATGATTCTGTGAAAGTTCAGGCTATTTAGATCATGCCAATTCATAGTACTTTGCTATCCTTAAGCTTTTAGTATGCAAAGATATGTTCACGTTACTTATATAATGCAGACTGAAGATTGGAGTACCTGTTATGTGTCTGCAGGTAAATATTTTAAAGGAGATGCCCAATTCAGACATAGAATTAAAGAAGAATGAATTTAGTCTTGTAGTAACTGCACACAACATTTCTTTACTTCTTTCATAGATCATAGGCACAGTCTCATGTGCAACAATTTCAAGAGACTGGCTTTCCAATCCACCTGCTTAAAATTGGTGACAACATAAATAAGACATTGTGACCCTAAATCCTACCAATCTCTTTCAAACAAGTAGCAAATTCATAATGCCTGTCAAGCCTCAAAGAATAAGAGAGATAGCAAGGCATTAGTAGGCTTAAGTGGCAGGTTACCACTACAAAACAGAGTATCTGTAAGAATTTGAGAGAGAAAAATAAATACAAGCAGATCCATGTTTTAGAACAGAAAGTTGAATAACATGGCAGTTTTCACCCAAATAAGTGTTTCATATTAAATTTCCTAGCTGCAACTCTAGTTGTTGTTATCATCCACCTGAAGGATTGAAGCTGTTCTACACATGAATATTTGAGGATAATTAATTAGCCCTTCAAGCCACGCCTTCACACAGGGCATGTCAATAATTTAAAAATCACTACTGCTGTTTTAGTTCTCATATACGTTGGTGTATCATGGTAGTGCCAATTTGCACTGACCGCTGTTAAGCAAATAATTGGAAGTTTTACGAGTTCTGCTGATATTGATGAGATAATATTTGTGTTAATGTTTGGGTTTCTCTTCCGCACTCAACAGTAACCTGGAATCCTTCCTCTATGGGCTTCATGCCTTGTTCAAAGGAGATTTTCGCATCTCGTCCATTCGTGATGAATGGATCTTTGCAGACATGGAACTGCTGCGGAAAGTTGTAGTCCCTGGAATTCGCATGTCGTTAAAGCTACATCAGGTATGGTGACTTTTGATATGTGTATATATCAGAGATAGAAATGATGAAGCTTAGTTTAGCTTACATCACTTTCAAGTGCTTTGTTGTGCTGCAGTTGTACAGAGATTTGAGTCTAGACAGATCTCTTTCACATAAATAACAATCCCTGCAGCATTTAACTTTCAAAATCACTCATCGCCACTACTCAAAATACTTAAGTGTAAATGGAAATCACTATAAAAGGTTGTTTGGCATTGGCAGTTCCCTATCAGTGGTTTCAGAATGTTAATGGATGTTAAAATATACAGTGGTACCTCTACTTATGAGTGGCTCTACCTACAAGACATTCAACTTAAGAGCAGAAAAGTGTTGGCATTTTAACTGCTGCCTTACAAATTTTAGATGCGTTCTGCTCTATTTAAAAAAAATTCTTTTAATTTTTATTTATTTATTTATTTATTAGATACTGCTGCTCTACCTACGAGTTGTTCAACTTATGAGCATGCATTCGGAACAGATTAAACTCGTAATTAGAGATACCACTGTAGTGCACTTTCTTTTACAGTTGAGGATATGATTGAATAATGTTTTCACTCCACTGTTCAGGATCATTTCACTTCCCCAGATGAATATGATGACCCTGCTGTTCTCTATGAAGCAATCACATCCCACGAACAAAATCTGGTTATAGCTCATGAGGGCGACCCTGCTTGGAGAAGTGCTGTCCTTTCGAATTCTCCCTCTCTGCTAGCCCTTCGCCATGTGATGGACGATGGTACCAATGAGTACAAAATCATTATGCTGAACAAGCGCTATTTAATCTTCAGAGTCATTAAAGTAAGTCACTTTTTGTGGAGTGTCGGGCACAACATTTTCCAGGATGCTTTGCACTAAATCTGAAGGGTTTATCACATTTTCTGGTGTTGGTGTTGTGGATTTGGGATTTACAACACCTATGTAAGTTGCATTGATTCATGGCACTTTAACACAAAGTCAAATAGGAAAAGGTTTGATTTGCAATTCCTGAAACAGGTATGGTTGTCTGGAAGTTGTGTTATGGCAACTGGACTTGTGAGATCAATCTGATTTGATTCCCCAACAAATTAGAGGCACTTCACCCCACCAGGATGGCCACTGCTAACTACCCCTACTTAATGGGTGTGGGGAAGAGTTGCATCGGTTACTTCTACACACACCAGGCCATTGTACATCTAACTCGCCTATTGAGGCCATAGTCCACCTTACGAGCCTATTTAAATCAGGTTGGCATGAAACCAAGGTGGACTATAAATTGGAAGCCTCTCGCCAACCTTCCTCAGACTGGTGAAGCTACTTGGATTAGCAGTGAAACATTTTGATCTCACAAGAGAAGAAGTCCAGTTGCCACGACTCAACTTCTGGCTAACCTCACCTGAATGACTGAGAATCTTCATAGACAAGATATGGAAAACTAAACCGATCTCTTCTCTCAATGAATATGAATAACCATGATCATAAACATGCTTATTCATAAAATGTGTGTCCCTAGAAAAATCTGTTTAGAACTAAATTTAAAAAAAAGGCAAGTTGCCCTCATTTAGATAGGTGGTGGTGGTCGTTGTGGGTGTTGTTGCTACTACTGTTGTTGCTGTTGCTTGCAGTCTGTTTGGAATTGTCCTTTAAGATCCTTTGTGAGCAATTACACAGGGTCCAAAGATGGCACAAACTGAGCCTGGTGCCAACTCCCTGCTTTTTCAGCATCCATAGTCTTTCTACAGGCGAAGCTCACATTTCTTTTGAAAGCCAGAAGCAGTGACTGCTGTGTTTAGAAAAAAAGGTTATTTGCCCTCCCCAAAATGGCACACCCACCCACCCAAAGTGTCATTAAAATGAGCATTTACACTCACTGGAGCCTTGTGGGAACTTACGCAGCTCCCACTCTTGCTTTAGTTAGCGAAGCTGGCAGTGCAGTTTCATCTCATAGCATTAAAGTGGTTGTAGAACCGGTGACTGAACTCTAGTAGTAACTCACAGCTGGAATAAGCTCATTGAATCAGTGGGTTCTGGTGAATCAACACCAAAGTAAGGTCTATTGATTCAACGAGCTTCTTCTAGTTCGGGCTTACTACTGGATTATGTGACAAAAATCTGAGGCTACTTGCTAGATAGTTTGTTTTCCTTTTCTGTTTCATGCTTATTTTTTTAAAACTCAGCTTATCTTTTGAATTTGAACAGGTGAATAAGGAATGTGTGCGTGGCCTTTGGGCTGGGCAGCAGCAAGAATTGGTCTTTTTGCGCAATCGAAACCCTGAAAGAGGAAGCATCCAAAATGCGAAGCAAGCTTTGAGGAACATGATAAACTCATCATGTGATCAACCCATTGGATACCCGATTTATGTCTCTCCTCTGACCACTTCTTACTCCGATAGTCACGAGCAGCTCAGAGAGATTCTTGGAGGTGCCATTAGCTTGGGAAATATCAGAAACTTCATAGTATCTACGTGGCACAGGTGAGCTGTTTCCAGAGGTCATTCATGGACATAACTGGGTTTTCTCATAACTATCTTAACGAATATCTCAAATTACTGACGTTTTTATGCTTCCTTACTTTCCTTTATGTAACAAGTGTAGGGTAGTTTTTGAGCTGCAAAATGCCGATTGTTCCCACAGGTCATGTGCCACTAATCTGCTGTGTAAAGTCAATTTATCATAACATTTACCAGTTTTTCTCAGTATCCTGTGAGGGTCTGGAACATGCTTACCTTGAACTACTTAAGTAGATTTCTTGAAATCAATGACAATTAAATTGAATTCATGAAAAGCAACTTTCTAATTTCTTTCTAGTATACAATTCTTCCCCCCCCCATTCTTTTGCAGCACTTTATGCTAATAGTTTAAAAATCCTCTTATAGTATTTACCACATATATTCAAATAGTTTCTTTATTGCATTTCAGATTTATAGCATTTCTGTGCTGATGTTCTGTAATGTTTATTTCATTGTTGTCACATTATGCAACTTGCTGTCCTTACAACAGCTGTGTAACTTGTACTTCAGTATAACGGGAGTGGATTTTAGTAGAGTAGGGAAGCATTCAAAACACTGACCTCAGAACCCAAACCAAGTATTTTGAGATGTTTTTGGCTGGAATGGCTCTTTATATACAGTTTAGAAGACTTCTTTCAGAAAAGGTGTCTCCTTCTCTTTGTTTATCTTCTTTGTGCTTCCATCATATTTAGATTAAGAAAAGGTTGTGGTGCTGGTTGCAACAGTGGAGGAAACATTGAAGACTCAGATGGTGGAGGAGGAACCTCCTGCATAAGTAACAGTGCAACTGCCAATGACTCCCAGAGTAATGTTTCTCAAGGAGGTGGTGGTGGTGGTGGTGGAGGAGGAGGAGGAGGAGGAGGAGGAGGAAATGGAAACATGACAGTTGGGCTGGCGCCTGGAACAGGACTGCATCCAGTTACCTCTCACCCTGCCACTCTAGGTAAGCATGAACTGGTGCACTGGAGAGTGCATCTTTAAACACCTTAAATGCCTCTGAATACGGGGAGGAATCCTATGGGCCTTGGGTAGATGCAGTCGGCTAGGACTTTTTGTGATTCCTATGTCCATCCTCGACCCCCCCCCATCTGTTACCAAACGGGGGTGAGTGGGCAAAAAGGCTATTTACACACCTGGGAACATTCACAAATAGTGATTTTTCCTTAAAAAGAGGCACCATGCCATCCGTTATCACCCCAAGGGAGCTTCACAAAACTGCAATGGGCACGTGATGGTTCCTTTTGCACACGGTGGTTAGTGAATCTTCTGTTGAATCTTGGGGACTGAAAATTGGCCTCTAGACTTCTGGAATCTACACACTGTTAATCAGGAACGTATAGATTCCCCACCCTTGCCTTGCTGTTTGGTGCTCGGCTGGGGTCATCCAGCGAAGTTCAGTGTACATCTAGAAAACCCAGCCATCCTCTAAAAATTATTTATAAGAATATAATGAATAGAGTTTATCTAATTGCCTTCTTGTACCCAATCGTATCTACTTGACAGCAAGCATATGATCATCTTGTCCAGCATTTGCATTTTGTAGTTCCAGGGAAGGACTTGAGTTGCATGACTGCCACATCATGTTTATTTATGTGGCCACATCTTCATAGAGTTTTCTCTATGTCATAAGAAACAGATCTGTGGTTATATGGGAAAATGTTGCCTGAATGTCTTCTGCTGCTTCTAGAAAGCATTGAACAAATTTGAATTTAAATGAAAACCAGTGCAAATATATAGCTACATGAATTAGTGCCCACAGAGACAATGTAAATGAGGTAGTTTTCACCATGTTACAAATGAAGTGGAAGGTAGATTCAGACATTTGCCAGTCTCCCTGTATTCCAGTATAATATGAAAGGTTGGGGTGTCTTCTCTTACTTCCAGAAGGCATTGGCTGAATCTGAATTTTCAACATAAGCAATTCTAAGTCATGTGAGGCTTTTTCAATTTTCCCCACCAAGTTTTGATGAAGAAAGATTGCCAAAAGCACAAAATGAATTCTGAAGTATCTGAGAAAAGCTTGCTTAACCTTTGCTCTTGTGGCCGTATATATTTCATTTTTAGGCACCAGCCATAGCGCTCATTCTGTACAGTCCAGCCTTGTCAGACATTCCCCTGCTCGTGCCTCAGTTGCCAGCCAGTCATCCTATTGCTACAGCAGTCGTCATTCATCCCTCCGCACGTCTGCTACCGGCTTTGTGCCTTGCCGTCGCTCTTCCACCAGCCAGCTCTCCCTGCGTAACCTCCCATCCTCCATCCAGTCGCGTCTGTCCATGGTGAACCAAATGGAACCGGCTAGCCAGATGGCTGTGGTCAACGCGCAGCATGGCCTACCCTCTTCAAGCAGCTCCAGCCAAAGCATCCCAGCCTGCAAGCAGCATGCCCTTGTGGGCTTTCTAGGGGCAGATGGAATGAATAATGTTACCGATACACAACTGGGCACAAATGTGAGCCCTGTAAGCCAGACACAAACCAAAAGGGATGATGTTGTTTACAGAATCCAGGTGAATTAACCAGAAGAATAGGTTTGATTTTTTTTTTTACCCTATTTGTCTTTTAATACCTGGGGTTTTTTTTTTTGGTACCTGGTGATCTGTTGATTGTTGCTTCTAATGCACTGTGATAAAGTGAAGCTGTGGATAGTGTAGCAAATTATTTCTGGAGGTAAATCGAGGTTTTGGGACTGACAATCTCCTATTTAATATGTAGAAAGGAAATTTGAGTAGAATATTTTTGCAAAAGTTTCCAGAGTTACAAGGCCACATTATGGCTCTTTTTCCAAACCCTTGGGTTGGAAAATAAATTTATATTGTACTCATAGTAAGCTGCATCTAACATACAGTAAATGACTGTTTCAGTGAATAATGCAAAATTACAGACTTATACACCCAGACAGTCGTGTTTATATATATAGACAAAAGGGCTTGTAATTTGGAAAATCAATGGGGGGTATATACTAAAGGCAAATATCAAGTTCCTCTTCTTTGTTCTGAAGTGCAATCTTAGGTGAAGAGTACAGTATATTTTTCGATTTAGTTGGTGAGGGAACGTGTCTTGGGCACCAGTGCTTCTCTAGATGTTGTCTGTGGAGACGCTCAGTCATCCAGGTAAGGTTATATGGGAGTTGAATCATGGCAATTGGACTTATTTTCTTGATCGAAACATTTTAATCCCACAAGAAAAGAAGTCCAGTTGCCATGATTCAACTGCCAGATTCTTTAGACACTGTTAGACTCGATCTCCAGTTGTGCCTCGCCGTCCTATCTAGGCAGGATGAGAGTTAGAACTAGTAACATCTGCTAATGCTCCCCTCCTCTTTGAGATGAATTGTTTCCCAGTAAAGTCTGTTCTTTCTGTTCTAGATCCTGGATCCCAGCCAAGTACTGGAAGGGATCAATGTGTCCAAAAGAAAGGAGCTGCAGTGGCCAGATGAGACGATAAGGTTAAAAGCGGGGAGAAACAGCTGGAAAGACTGGAGTCCTCAGGAAGGCATGGAAGGCCATGTAAGTGCCACTTCAGGGATTAGCACATTTGTTCTAAACATTTTAAAGGTGCAACATATTACCTACCGCATGTTTGTTGTGTTAAAGAATAAATCCGAGTGATAAGAAAAAACAAATTCAGTAATAAATATTTCCATTTTTATACGTGTTAAAATAAATTAATAAATGTAACACACAATCTGATTTATGATAAACATGGAGGGGGGGAAATATTCAATGTTTGTTTGTACACCTGAGGAGTGATAATGAAGCTGCATCAGGCACTGTTTCCCCTAAACTTCCATGTCTGTGGAAGTCCTTTCAAGCTGAGTAATAGCCAAGGGTGCCTCAGCCCCTTCCATGGGAGAAGCCTTATTTCCTTTACAGCACCCAGCAAGGTTTCTTTCCAACCAGATCCCAGGGTTGGGTTGCAAACAACAAGAAACTTCCAGCCCAGCAAAATTATCAGCTTAATGACATAGCTTGTTGCACTCGCTGTGAATTATTCTTGTCTTAAGAAAAGTAGTAGCACAGCCATGCTGCTGATCACTGTTGAGATGAGCGTTTCAATAAAGTTTACACAACAGCTCCCAGCTGTCTGTCGCCAGCAGTAACAAATATAAAAGTTTATAAAAGGGCTAAAAGGATTAAAAAGTTAAAGGGTGTTTAAAAGATTGTAAAAAGGGAGTGGAGCACAGCACCAATACTGTTAGTGACTGGAATAAAGATCTCTACTCTGCTCTACTCTACTCTACTTTCCAGCTGAAGCTACAGGCTCTAGTCTAGGAACTGGCATGCCAGATTTAAAATACAGAGAGAAAACTTTATAGCCTGTTCAGGCATAGCAGCAGACAGCCTCACGTTTTCCTGATGTTGCTACAGTACATTACACCTGGAATTTAGAGGTTCTCCCCCTCCCCCCATAGGGCTCCTAGGACTCACCAGGAATTCTGCTAGCAATAGCCAAAATATCGAAGACCTCACAGATATTTCAGCACGTATGCCTATGGCCTGACAAGTCTCTCTCTACAGTGGCAGTTATTAGCCTAAAAATTGTTTGTTTGTTTGTTTACTGGACTTCTATACCACCCATCTAGCGAACAGCTACTCTGGACAATGTACATAAAGCAATCATGAAAAGGAAGAAAGTAGATAGGACTGGCTGAACGGCAAGGAATTGGGGGAGCCAGTAGTCTCTTTGCTCATTAGGCATTGTACAACATGCCTCTCAAAAAACTACTGGTCACTTTATCCCTTCCAGCTCCATCCACTTTCTTCCTCTCCTGGCTAATGGTTGTCACTGCAAAGAAGGATTTGCGAGACCGGGGGGCTGGGTCTGACTGGGGAAATTCCTAGTGAATTCTAGCACATGTAGTAAAATCAACCCCCAAATCCCATGCCTAATTCTATTCCTTCGTCATTCTTCACTATTGGCTATGCTAGCTAGGGCTGGTAAGAACTAAATTGCAACACCATCTGGAAAGTTACCATCTCCCTAGACCTAAAAATAGAAAACTAGGGCTCAGTTGTCTGGTTGGAAATGTTATCTTTTCATAAAACAATGCAGAATTTCAGCATGATGAGAGTTGTAACTGCTATTTGTTTCACTGCCCACTAGGTGATTCACCGTTGGGTGCCTTGCAGCAGAGATCCAGGAAGTCGATCTCACATAGACAAAACCATCCTGCTCGTCCAGATTGAAGACAAATATATTGCTGTGATTGAAACTGGAGTCCTAGAACTTGGGGCTGAAGTATGACCTATTTCAGGCAGAGAACTTCTTGATGGCCCTCTCCTCCAAAAATTGTTTAGAAATGAAATGGGAACTCAAGAAGATGCTTTCTCAAGTAATAGGAAAAGACTTGAAATTCAAGTGGGTTGCTGTGTCCACCTCTGATTCCTCTCCAACATAAGGGGGGGGGGGGGGGACACATGACTTTTTCGTATTTTTTAAGTTAGCTGCTGAAGAAAATATTGTGCATGAAGGGTAAACATATTTTATCTTTTTTATACTTTATTTTATGCATTGCAATGCTTTAAAGGAATCCCATATATTCCCATCTTAAAATAGGAACATTTATTTTTTTTCTGATTCATTGTTGTTAAAATAATGCAGATTCCGTTTGATTGTTTTTAAAAGCACCTTGAGTTGCATCCAAATTTTGAGTTCGGCGGAAAACAAAATTGAGGATTTATTCATAGCAAGAGTGACCAGACAGATTCTTATTCCTCGTGAATGAAAAATTTCAATGAAAAAACTGCACTAATATTTTTATGGCAATGCACTAAAAAAAAAATCTGAGATTGCTCAGACCATTTATTTATATATATATATTATGTATATAAATATATAAAAAGAAGAAAATACCATTATTTAAATTGCCTTTGGGATTAACCCCCTTCAGCTCCGTGTTCATATTGTTTATAGGGACTGTGCCATTGATCCGTGGGTTTTTTTTTTTTTTTGGCTCATTATATTAGATTCACAATGTATTTATGCTCCCCCTTTTCCAATAAGTGATGGATAATCAGTAACTGTAGAATAAAACACCAGACGTTTTTGCTCTTGGTGAAATCAGCTGATGCTGCAGATGTTCAGCAATTTCACTTTTTTTATGTAGACCCAGTCACACAATTGTGCATCTTCTTGCTCTCTATTGGGTTGCTTTCCAGTTTAGAACCAAGTAAAACAGGTTATCAACGTCCTTTGGAAGAAGCTTGGTCTTTAGAGAGAAACTGGGTGAGGTCCAAAGTTTTTAAGTGGAATTGTGACTGTCATTGTGTGTTGGGACTTCTTCCCTATATTCGAAGTCAGGTGAAGCAACTTGACTTTTGTTTTCTTTAAATTAAAGGACAATAGAAGAGGCACCACCTGACTGTCATTACTTGTACCATTTCGCCTTTTTAGCTCCCTTTGGTCTTCATTATTCTTTTCTGTGACTTGAATTTTATTTTCAGTGGTTATATATGATATAATAACTGTACTTTTGAGTATAACTGTGAAGCTGATTCATGTTGCATATCTTAGGTTTTACTGGGTTTGGGTTTGGGTTTGTTTTTGTGTGGGTTTTTTTCAGTGTGTGTTTTCAGGGAAACAAGATACTCGAACAGCATTGGGGTGAGGAGAAGAAGCGGCCGCTTTTTATCTTGCCGCTTTGATGACTTGCTTGCAGCTTTCATGAAAAGTTGTCTGTGTAGTGGTGGCTTCTTGTGTGTAATCTGGAACTCTTGTTCGGCTTAATAGGAAGCTTAACACAGTCTGCTACTGAAGCTTTTAGAAGCAGCCATCTTCTCTTCTCTTTAAATTTTCCAGTGTTCAAAGGCTTCATGGGTGTTCTCACAAGGGAGGGACTTGAGCAAAAACAACATCATTGCATACCTAAGTAAAGAATTGAAGTTTTTTCTGATCTGAAAAGTTTGGAAGTTAATGGCCTAACACAGGTAGTTCAATGTCAACACACACAAACACACAAATACTTTATCCTATGTAAGCTCTCCATAAAGTTGAACTTTTATTTCTCAGTGGTGTGGATTTCACTGTTACAGCCAAGCTCTCGTTAGGTGTGTGAAATCCAAAGACTCAGTTTCAGATAAACGTGTGCATACACAGAAATGTAAGAAAACCCTTAATAATATTGTGCAGTTTTGCTAGCCTACTTCCTACAAACATGAATTACCTCAGGAATGTCAGGATGTGTTTAGTACCTCAGCCTCTTGACATTTTCATTACCATACAAGCATGAGTGAAACCATTTAATGTGTTTTGATAGGTCGTTCTTGGCTCCCTTCTCAACTGGCAGTTATAAATGTATTTGTCATTCCCATCTTAAATTTGACAAGGATTGTAAAAGAGGGACAACCAACATTTCAGAAAATGAGCGATTTTTCATACAATTATATCTGTCAGTAAAAAGGGTCAGCTTCAATGAGGCAACAGCATGTGTAAAATGATCTCTGAGAATCTAGTTTTCTCATTTTTAACAGCTGGTTGAGAATAAATACCCTACAAATCTGTTGATTATATTGTATTAGACATTACTTACCCAATCAGAGACTAAATGACTAATTTTAAGTCCTTAATATGCTCCTATTTGGATATATTTCAAATTTAGTTGTTGGTGAACATGGCTTCACCTACACCAGCATCAGTTATAAATCTTATCTACTTAGAAGTGATTATGTTGCAAAAAGATTTGCAACCTCAGTTTCACCCTCAGGGTTCTTAACTTGCCTAGGATTTGGAGATCTGATTGAGATTCTTTCATCTTAACATATGACCACCTATGGAGTATATAGGGAATTTTACACAAAACACATCTATGTTACTCTTTCCTCACGGTTTTAGGAGAACTTGTAAAACAAAAGATTAAACTTCTATCTAGTTTTCATTATGTGGAGGTATAGGGAAACACAACCGTTCCATGGTTTTATTATCATCCCTCCAGCAAGATGGGCAAATGTTTCTTGAATTCTAATAGCTTTTCAAAACATTTTACCATTCATCATTAAATATTCCACGTGGATTGTGATCTACTAATATAAATTTCTCTGTGCTTATGGCAAACTTTGGTAATCTATATCCAGCAACTCTTTATGCAGAATCATTTTTCTATAGTTAATCTTTATATATCTACATCTAATAAGATGACTATACAATGAGGGGAATATTTAAAAAGAAAATAATACTTCCCCAGTTTACAATCCTGGGAACTTAAAGCAGGAACTTCCCTTACCTCATTTTGAATGGATTTGTATTTCTAAAAAGACACAAAAAGTCTATAATACCAAATAGCAGAGTAGTGGATTATAGCCTTTCCTGTGAAGTGGGGAATAGTCTTTAGTAGGAAGTGAGATGTGTTGTTTTTTTTAATTGCAATAGTGCACCTGATGTTTCTGATTTTAATTCTATCATGGCTTTTCCTCCCAGCTGTGTAGCTGGGGAGCTGACAGTTGCAAAACTTTTGTGAAGAAGCTGAAGAGATGTACCTGTGGAATGATACAGCAGAGGCCCTTGATAACATTCCTTTGGGACAAACCATTACCCAAACAGGCAGTGAAATTCAGTATAAGACCATATAAGTCCTGTTTGGAGAAACTTATTTTAAAAAGACTTTCAGAGTGTATATATAAATGCTTCATATTAGGTATGGGGTTAAACCACCATGGTATTATATACCTGATTTTATTAAGGGATTTTTTTTACCTATTATATAGGTTTCTACTTGTCTGGCCTTACTTGGTGTTTGATAATCTGATGCCCCTTACTCTGTGATGCTAGACAGTATTAGAAAATATAGTGGTATTTAATATGTGCCTTAGTAAAATTATGGTGGGTACATAACACCTTGGTGGGAGCTACTGCTCTTCAATAGTTTTCACCCATTTTTAAAAGGCTGTATTTAGGATGGCTGCTCCAAAAGGCTTCAGAGATGTACTGCACCATTCGTAGGCAAGTGTTCTTACATCCCATTTAGATGTTTCAAGTGAGTGTACAGACCACTCGATAAAGTCATTTACCTTATGACTTCCAGCAGATAGAAATTACATAACTTGAAGGTTCAATTTGTATCTTTATGAAACTTAGCCTGACATTGAACTGCAAATAAATAAATAGAGGGAAGAAAGTAAAAATACAGCAAGTTGGAAAGTGGAATATATGTACCAGCATAACCAGCATATGGAGATCTTGCTAGAACAGGGGTATGTGTACTCTGTGTGTGTGTGTGTCTGCGTGTGTGTCTGCGTGTGTGTCTGTGTGTGTGTGTGTTGTTGGAAACAGCCTGTAAATATTGTAGCTGTTAAAATGGGGGGAAATGAGGGGCTATGTTTGCAACATGTTGCATTGATGAAGACAGTATTGATAGTACACAAATTGATAGTGAAGAACATTGAAAATAAAAAAAATAATTTTCTTTCAGTGTCCTTTATTTTTGCTTTTATTTTATTTTTGTCTTAAATTAATACATACATGTATATTCACAGACTAGACCAACTGAAAACATGGCTGCATTGATACATCCGAATTGTACAACACTAGAACTAGGGGGCATTCCATGAAACTTTTGGGTGCTAGATCTCAAACAGATAAGAGGAAGTACTTATTCACCCAGAGGATCACTGGTCTATGGAATTCCCTGCCAGAAGTAGTGACAGCGGTCAGCCTTCACAGCTTTAAGAAAGGATTAGACAAGTTCATGGAGAACAGGGGTATCAATGGCTATGACTATGGATGCCTAAGGACTACCTCCAGGTTGGAGAGATGGGCAGGATATCTCTCAATCCCATTTGCAGGGAATCATAAGCAGGTGAAGACATCCGCTTGGGAATACCCTGAAGCAAATGGTGAGCCACTGTGTGAGACAGAATGCTGGACTGGATGGGCTGTCGGCCTGTTCCAGCAAGGCTGTTCTTATGTTCTTATTGTTCTTATACCTTAGTATCTACCCCAGATAAGCATAATAAAGCCTGACCTTCAATGTCCTAAAAAGAAAGAAAAAGCTGCTTAGTTTGAACTAAGCCTGTTAAACACACTGAGATTTCCCCCCATATACAGTTTAGTTGAACAGAACAAGTAAATCTGCTCTTTCTAACAGTTGGCACTATCAAAATCTTGCACTTCATTCCAATTCTTCCACGCAACATGTGGTGTTCTATGTACGAAGTGGGAGAGCTGGTGGAACTATGCATGCAGGTGACATGAAAGTTATGGTGCAAGAAGTGCTCATATTTATGAGTGAGAATGGAGGTTTTGATCTATCATCACAATTTCCTCACTTTTGGAGGATTATAGTTTCAATCATAACTCCTCCTTAAATGAAAAAGCATCAGAATTTCCCCAGGTGTTGGGGCATAGGAACCCATAGATGTCTGTGCTGGAAATATAAAGTGGTCATGAATTATAGTAACTCAGGGTCCTAAAACATCACAGGATTCAGTTTAGGAGAACAGCATCAATAAATAAGAGTCATTAATATTTATTTGTTTATTAGATTTTTATACTGTGCCATCTAGCTCAAAAGCTACTCTGGATGGGTTACAACATTAAAGAAAAATACACAGATTAAAAATAAACAAAAATAAATATAAATTTATATGGGATTATAAAGCACAAACAGAAACAACAATAGTATACACCAAAATGGAAGTAAACTAGCAAAATAAATGGGGGGGAATCAATCTCAAAACAATTATGTTCCCTGCTGCGCGCGCACGCGCGTGCACGCACGCACACACACACACACACACACACACACACACACACATTTGTTTTTGTAGGTGGGGGGGGACATTGAAATCATTGTATGGTGAGGGAATAGAGCTACAGTTTGTTAGTATTTTTAATTACCTGTGCATGCAGTCACTGTCATCCTCTAATGTTATCTTTAGGTCTGTGTTTAAACCAATGGTTCATTATGTGTCATGGCTGCTTCTAGTGTATGTCGACCCCACAAAATACTGGTCTCCAGAATATCCTGTCCTCATTATGTCTTTCCTCTTGCAAACACAAAAGTGTGGCTTTCTTTCTGGAATCAGTAACTGCTTTTTGGTCTGTAATCAGCTCTGACAATTCACCCTCTGGCTTTTATTACCAGAACTTTTTTTTTTCTGGTGGAAATGCTGCCATAAAGAGCTAAAACTGGGTAGTAAATATAGTACTACTTAGCACTTATGAAAGGAACATGAACTATACACTGTACTTACACCAAGAGAATCAGCCTTCTATGGTGGTTTGGGAACTCAGATGTTTTCTAGCAGCTGCAGCAGAAGAACCTTGAAGTGGTGATGATGAGGACTTATCCTGGAATCCTCTGCATAGATCATCGTGTAATGTGACAAAGACTCTGCAGACTCCAGGCATCCAAAAGAGACCAGCTGTTCATTATCTTTGTAATGTTCACAGGTAAGCTAACACTATTAATTCCATGTTGCAAAAATGTGTGCTGAATAATGGCTTGACTATAGATATCAGTGAAGTTGGGGGCAAGATTTAAGATTTGAGCTAGGGACTTCCCAAATTCACACACTTACCCGCCAATTAGCTGTTAAATACAGAAAAGATTCCCAGTTTCTCACATACCATGGACATAGCTTTTTTTAAAATTGGCATCTTGTAAAATGGGAAATGTTTAAAGGTACTATAATACGCACCACTGATACAAAATGTGGGTTTGCTTATTGCTGCTATGAGTGTTGCACAGTTACTTGTGGATTCTGCATTCTCCAGTTTGCACATTTGGATACTAACCAATGTGTTAGAAATGGCATGCTGTTCTGTCCATGATCACCAAAGGCCTCAAATAGTGTTGAATTCTTGCATGCAGAACAGAACAGCCCCTTTTTCAAAATGAACAGTAAAACTAGCAATCACTATAATGATTCAACAACATTTACATCAAGGCCTGGGATCTGAGTGTTGTCTCTATTTCTAGATTCTACCTTGCTTCTGCCATTGACAAAAGTAGGCATGATGTAATAAATGAGCCAACATCTGATATGGACAAGTTTTGTCTTATATGTTTGTGGAGCAAATAATGAGTATTGGGTACACAGAGAAGACTCGTGTACTTCTTGTGCCTTGGGGAGTACCAGTTATACATTTTTGATTTTTCTGGCACGCCAAAAGTCTCAAGAGACACTTAAAGCTGACTCCCAAAAGGCAATGGCAAGACAGCAGGGAATCGATCCACTACAAAAGCAGTCACGAAAACATGAAAAAGAAATAATAAACTACCAAAATATCCAACTTGGATTAAATAAATATCTTAAATTAAAACATTTTTAAAAATCAGTCAAACAGGGAAAACATACATTTCTCTCTCTCTCTCTCTCTCTCTCTCTCACACACACACACACACAGAGAGAGGGGGGGGAGGGAGAGGGAGAGGGAGGGAAATGGCACAATATTTTTTAAAAATCCCCTCATTCCCTCCAAACTAAAAAAAGCCAACAAGTAAATAAAGCTTCCTCACACCAAAAGTACTAGAAATCCCCCCCCCACACACACACACTACCGTACTTGGTGTCCTTTTTTCTTGGAGTCCTTCAACAGGCTCATCAGCCTGAGCAGCAACAGTCTTTGAAAAAAAAAGACAAGGATGCCTAGCTGCTGCAAAAATAATCCAGCAGAAATAATCCAGAAAATCTGTGCTCCTGGATGTTTTGATTGGTGTCTGACAATAACTGTTTCAAAGACACACCACTGTGTCTTTGAAATAATCCTTGCAATGTTACTGGATATTTTTTTAATCTGGTGACGTGATACGCCAAGGGTGTGAGCAAGATTCCCTTTCGTAAGTAACACTTAATTAGGCCCATGCTCAGCCTCCCTTAGGCCATGAATCCTCCTAACCCAGCCTTTCTCCAGATGAGCACAATTGAGGTGCCTGTTTTGCAGATGGAACTATAAGAATGAAGACTTCTTGGATTTGGAGGCACCCCCACCCCACCCCCCAAAAATGTACATCTTTCTATGCTATAAAAAAAGATACTGTAGAATTGCAAAGTATGACCAAAATGATTGAATGGCTGGAGCAGCTCACTTATAGTGAATGGTGTGATGGTATTTTAGAGAGGTGTATGTGGTGTGTGTGTGTTATTGGGGGGGGGGGGGGTTAACAGGAGACATAAAGGCTTATGAAGCCATGCATAGATAATGTGGATGAAAAGATTGTCCTTCATATCATTAAAGTTTGGCGTCATCCAGTGTAGCTGAAAGTTGGAAAACACAAGACAGATGTGTATTGTATGATGCGTAATCAAATTATAACCAGGAATGAAATTTTGGGAATTTTTAAAAATGGGATTCCCATTCCTAGAATGTGCCCAGAATCCACTGGGCAGGATTCTGGGACTAGGAATCGAAAACCCCCGTTTTGGAGCAGCCCCTTCTACCTCCATACCTCTGATTTATGTGGACCCTATGTATCAGTGACCTTCAAAGTGTCCTGTCATTAATGGTCCTGCTCAGATCTTGCCAACTTGAATCAATCCACCCCGTATTTGGCCTTTATCTTTTCCTGCTGTCTTCAACTTTTCACAGCATTATTGCCTTGTGTTCTCATGGTGTTTCCAAGCATAGGAGCTTCATTTTTGCTCTTAGAGGGCACTGAGGCTTGATTTGCTCTGTGTGATCCACCTATTCATCTTTCTGGCGGTCCAAGATATCTGCGGAACATTCCTCCAGCAAAATATTTTAAACAAATCAATCTTATTGGGGGGATTCATAGCGTGGATTTTTCTACCTCTTCCTTGTGGGCAAGGAGCTATCTTTTTGGCAAAATGATTAGCTTAAAGCTAGAATAAACTAAAATACTAAAATGTATGGCAGAAAACTAGATCTGGTTAGAAGTTATCTTGAGTACTGTGTCCAGTTCTGGACACCACACTTCAAGAATGCTGACAAATTGAAATAAGTTCAGAGGAGGACAACAAGGATGATTAGGGGACTGGAAACCAAAGTCTTATGAGGAACGACTGAAAGACCTGGACATATTTAGTCTTGAGAAAAAGAGACTGAGGAGAGAGATGTTGGGAGATATGATAGCACTTTCTAAAAACTGGAAAGGCTGTTATACAGAGAAGGGGCAGGATCTGTTCTTAATCAATCCAGAATTCAGGACACGCACCCTATGGTTCGTGTTTCTGCCTTGAGCACGGCGTTGGACTTGATGGCCTTTGTAGTGGCGGCTCAGTGGACTAAGGCTTCCGAAAACTGTCGGCTGCAAAGCCGGCAGCTCGGGGGTTCGAATCCCGGGTGCCATGCAGCGGAGTGAGCTCCCGCTGTGAACTCCAGGTACTGCCGACCTAGCAGTTCAAAAGCATGTAAATGCAAGTAGATAAATAGGTACTGCCATAAAAAGTGGGAAGGTAAAAACAGTATTTCCTTGCAGGCATGCCGGCCACGTGGCCAGGGACATGCAGAACACTGGCTCTTCAACTTGAATACGGAGATGAGCACCACCCCTAGATTTGGACATGACTTTAGTCCCCTTCCAACTTCATGATTCTATATTCATTTCCAAGATGACAGAGCACATTGTGGCTTTAAAATAGACTGTATAGTATTATGACCACTGTATTTTTCCTTTTTTTTAAAAAAAAAATCACCTATTTCTCTTTGCACCCTGTATTTTTTTAATAGCACAGGCCTTATTTCCAGAATAATTGTGAAACCCCAGCAGATGGCAGTAACAATTCAGCCCTGCTAATTCTGCAGTTCTAATTGTACTTCTCCCTTGGCATAGGGAACTAATTTCAAATTAAAGTGTGTACAGTATTGCATAAGGTTCTTGATTCTTAAGGTATATTTGAGAGCAAGTGACATTTCAGTTCTGTTTTGTTTGCTCAAAGACAGAGAAGGAAGCTCTCAGGATCCTAGTCAAAATGACTCATATTTCTTTTCTGGCCATAAAGGTAAATTCCCTTGATGTTCTTTGTATTGATTCCCAATTTGTCCTTGTATTGAATTGCTGGGTGTACCAGAAGTCCATTGTCTGAAATATGAGTGGGTGGATCATCCACTTACAATATTCCAGTGGATGGAAGGAATCATGTACAGACCAGCCAGTCAGCCAGTTGAAACAGGCCATTTCCATTTTTATTGTTTACCTCAAAGACCTAACACCAAAACCATCTTTAAGCAGTGTGGTGGTGGAGAAAGTGCTGAGCTTGCCAACATAGCATTTCTGAGACCCTTTTGCCTAGCTTACTGCCCTTGGAAGAGAAAACTACTGGGAACGTAGGAAACTGCCTGATACTGCCTTGGCTCCACGGTCGTTCTAGCGCCATGTGCTATCAACTCTCACGGGCACCTCTTCTCCAGGGTTTCACGCAGGGTCCTTTCCTTGGCTCCCAAGTGGCCTTTCCCATAAGCACTAACTTAGCCTGACTCTGTTTCATTGGCCAAACCAGATAAAATTAGGGTGCTCGAAATGTTACGCGTGGTATCCCATGGAGAACGCTAGTCCATTTCTGCTGGTTTCCGTGTGTCAGACAATGGGGAGGGAGCAGTGTGTTTACCTCAGAGAGCAAACTGTCTTGTGCTTGCCCTTGCTTCGGGAAGAGAATATTTGTGTCAGTCGGCTTGTTGATACAAATGTTATCTGGATGATGGACACCAGGAGTGGCAGTGAGCTGCGCCTGGGCTCAAGTTTTTATTTTCCAGATCTTGGAGACATGTTATTTTGGACACCCAACTACCATAACCCCCGCCCTGCCCCCGCAGCATATCCATTTGAATTCAGAGATGGCTGCTGGAGTGTAACATTTTGCTGAGGACCAGCAACCTCCAGGTTCTTCCTCATGCACCTTGACTACCTGCCGGGTTGTTAAGGGCACAGCAGAACTGAACCCTCCTGCAGAAGGTCAGGGAGGGTGAAGGCTTTTTCTCTACCTCTTCTTGTTGGTGTTAACCCTGTGTTGCCCTGCCCTGTCTCCTCATCTCCCTTTGGCGGTTACTTCACATCCTACCTTGTTCCGCAATTACGTTTGTACCATGACAGCGTTGTTTGCAGTCACGTGGTTTTGTCCCTGTTCAGTCCCTGTTTCCATTTACTCACGGGCATGATTACTTATCTTGTGACAGCTGTTACTTCACAATCTTGTTCCGTGTCAAATTCTGAATTTGTCTTGCTTCCTTAACTCTTTTTTAAAAATATCGTAAATAAAACTTTTGATATTTCGATTTACTGGTCTTCCGGGATTAACACGTCAATGCTAAAGAATTTTCAGTACTTTCTTTAATAAACATTTGCACTGGATGGTGTTTCCCATAGGAAAACTAATGTTGAACGCTCCTTCAGCCACTGACCACTAGGTGGACACTGGTTGTTGCGTGACAGTTGTTACAACACGGTCCCTTGTCTCGGAATAGGAACCAGGAACGAACCGTGTCAAGAGAACTCTCCAACCCAGGGACAGGTATGGCTTGTCACACTCTGTTCCCGGTTCCGGGAGCATGGTCGAGACAACTTTTTGCTGTCATGCCATGGACGTGAAGTAAGGTTTTTTTTGTACTGGTCCCAAGTGGGACAGCAAGGAGGGACGAACGGGATGTGAAGTAACCACCTGTCTCTACTCAGTTAGAACTCCCGTGGCAAAATGAAGCCCTAATTTCCCGTCTGAGAAGTTGATTTTTATGCTGAATGTTTTGTACAAAATAACTTATAAACAAAGATCCATGTTTGCCTCCATGTGCAACAGTTGCTGCTCTCTTTGTGATCTCCAATGAAAGTATCCAGGTATCTTTAAATGGAAAGGGGGGGGGTTGACATTAGACTTCTTAGGGCTGAAAGATTAAGCTCCTCGTATTGAGTAAGTGAATCGTGTCTAAGGATTCTTAGCAACCTCAAGTAGAGCTTTGCTTTGACAGTAAGAAGTTCCACCCAGTGTGGGAATAAGGAATTCTAACTCAGGGTAACTGCTGACTGGGTCATAAGTCTATTTAAGAAGAGCTTTCTCGGCTGAAGTGAACCGCTCCTGTCACCTCCTCCTTGAATCTCATGTCCTTCCTTTCATCCTAGGAGCAACTTCTCCGTTTGTGAACAAGGGCAGTCCTGTGGTTCTCAAGCTGGCATCCACATTTTATGTGGGTTGAGACGAGCAGCAGAGAAGATGCGGGTAAACAGAGAGAACAGTTTGCTTTGCACAAGTTTGTTATGCTGTTAGGATAAAATCCATAATCTGTGTTAAAACAGATGGCGACCTCTGTTTCATCAAGTAGTTGACTGGCAGCGAGGACTGCATTTTCTTTTCCCACAAAAGGCCTCTGGAACTTGCTTGGTGGTGAACCTTTGGCACTCTGGATGTTTTGGACCACAACCCCCAGAAATCCAAGCCTGAATTGCCAATGACAAAGGACTGTGGGGGTTGTGGTCCAAAACATATGGAGTGCCAAAGGTTTGCTGCTGCTATTATTTATTTATTTATTTATTTATTTATTTATTTATTTATTTATTTA
>JAHTLZ010000016.1:31824449-31880500 GCA_023846285.1 Phrynocephalus versicolor | reverse complement strand
ATTTGATTCAGAACGAATTAATTACGTTATACAAGGTACCACTGTATATATATAAAACAGCCTTACTCTGCCTAATGATGGCACTGGCCTGACCTCATCTGTAGCAACTGAGAATGCGAGGTGCACCTCAAAAGGAATCATTACTAGGATAATTGTAAATGTCTTGGATAAATTTTGTTTCTGAAGCCCACCATTCATAGTAAACAGCACCTTCATGGGCAGGGTGATATTTTTAAAGAGACTTTGATCTAGATTGGAAATGCTGTGCAGGACATCCTGCAAATATATACAGTAACAGCAATGCTCTAAGTATGTTATTCCAAAAGCATGATTAATATAATGTGTAACTTAGGCCTAGTCTTTTGAGGACATGGCCTTGGGCATAAGGTCCTGTGTAAGAATGGAGGCCACAAGTAATGCTGATTCAAATTGTGATTCTTGTACTCTACTCCCTGCCTTGGCACAATACAGTAGGACCCCCGTATCCACTGATTCAGTTATCCATGGTTGGCAGAGGAAAAAATTAAATAATTCAACAGCCACAAAGCAAGCTGTAAAGCAAGCTATTATCACAAACAACCTCTGTAAAGCAGGCTACTGTCTCAAAACAGCAGCCATAAAGCATCTACTGTCTCAAAACAGCAGCCATAAAGCAAGCTACTGTCAGGAAACAGCCGTTTGCAGGTGGGCGGGCAGGCGTTCTCTCTTATCCATGGTTTTCATTATCCACAGGAAGGCCTGGAACCAATCCCCAGCGGATACCTGGGTCCTACTGTACCTCCATCCAATGCCCGCATCTAGTGGCTTTCTCTCTGGTCCTCTGACTTTGTTCCTAGCTTTTTATTGTGCTGACACAACACCCATTATAACAGCTTATGCTGAGTAAAAAACATTTTGATGCCCACTAGAAGCTGATGGAGAACAAAACAAGCCTCACATCATATGGAGGGCAGGAAAATGACCTATAAAACAAGCATCAAAACCAGCTCTTTTGCTAGGACAAATATTCCACGTGGACAAGCCTCTGACACAATGAACTGCTTTTTCAACACTGTCCTAATCTGGAGCAATGGCTTAATTTCCAAACACTGGAATGAGTGGAAGTGAAATCATTTTAAAAACCTGAGTGTTATTTAATGGCTTTATGGCTAAACTACTGGCTATTCCATGATGGTTGGGAGGTGGAAAACGTAGCTTTGAGGTGTGCCAGCATTAGAAAATGATGTGCCTGCATGTCCAAAGGGTAGTTGGATGGTTGCTTGCTTGCTTTTAAAAGCTCCTTGTCTGGCAAAGTTCATGTGATATTAAATATGCCAGTGCTTCAAGTCCATTCATCGGTCTTTCTGGGATAACAGTAGTATGCCTTTTGATGTTTATTGTTACAGTGCAGAGCCAGGTGCTATCAGCTACAACTGGTCCAGCTTAATCCACCTGGTGGATCCCCCTGACTTGCACTGGGTGTGCATTGATTTATAGGTGAAGGCATCTCCAATAAGTTGATGGATGGCGAAGCTGGGACTGTTGTAGCTTCCCACCACTTCCCAAGAGCCTCTGCGGATGGTATTAATTTTTTTTGCATCTGCTAACGACACAGCCATGGTAGCCGTGCTAAGCTAAAGGAACAGATTAAAAATAAATAAATAAGCCTAAATGCTCCAAGCTGGCAGGAAAGATCGTCAGGCTACTAACTCAGCCTTCTTACTCACCCTCTCTTGCTGTTTTAAGCAAAAATCACTGCTTTCTACACACCTCCTCTTAAAGCAAGTATTTGTCCTGCATTTCTGTATCAGAAGATATATATGGGGGCCCTGCAGCAAAATGCTGCCCTGTGAAATTCAAGCTGCTGACCAACTGTGTCCCTTTCCTCAAGTCACTATTCAGTTGCTCTTCCAACTCTTTTGTTCATGATTTGAATCTTGACTCAACCTTCTATTAGAAGCGGTTCAGTTTGTGTTGGGCTGTGTTGCCTTGTTTCTTTCTCCCAAATATTATTTTGTCTCTTGACAAACACCTCCCTAAGTTTTCTCAAATCCTGCTGATACCTTTGTATGTGGAATGTGCCGGAAACAGGCAAAGACCTTTCTCTTCAGGCAAGCTTTCCCTGAATGATGGACTACCATGTGTCTTCTACTGTATATGAATCTATAGGTTCACATAGACTTTGTGTTCATAACTACTTATAACCTTGTAGCTTTAATGTAATGTTGTCTGTTAACTAGAGATGGGCACGACTAGGGAAAATGACGTTTTCGAGTTGTTGTGTGTCGGAGGCGGCCCGTGTCGGCTCGTTTCCGTTTTTCGCGAAATTTCGCAAAAATTTGTCGTTTCGTTTTTCAGTTTTTCGTCTGTTGTTATACTGGTTTGGGGGGGTAGCGGGCTCCTGGAGGCACCTCTGTGGGGTGGGTGCCTCCTCTGGCCCGCTATGAAGGAAAAGCGGGCTCCTGGAGGCACCTCTCTGGGGTGGGTGCCTCCTATCCTCACCCGCCGGCGCTGCTACAAAAGGGCATGCATAGCCAATTGGATATGCATACCAAGTTGCAGACACAGCAGACTGGCAGAGGCACCCCTCTTTTTGGGGTGCCTTCCCTGCATCAGTCAGTGAGAGACACGCACTCGCGGGCAGGGTTTGCATGGCACACAAATGCTGCTGCAGGAGTCAGCCAGAGCCACAAGTGAGAGACTGGCGGACTCTCCCTGCATCCGCTGTGTCTCACTAAGAAGGGAAGTGTACTTGCGTACTGTGCAATGCAAGTACAGATCTGGCTTAGGGGGACAGAGTGTTAGCGCAAGGGCTAGGGTTAGGCTAGTTATGGGTTAGGTTAGGGTGAGTATTGGGGTGCACCTCTGGGTGCCTCTCTGACCCACTAAGAGGACAGTGTACTGTGGCATATGGGTAAGGGTTAGGGTTAGGGTTAGGGTTAGGGCTAGGGCAGGGTTAGTGGGCTTTTTGGCACATCCCAGAAGTCTCAGTGGCCAAGTGGCCATGCGAATGGTGGAATGGCTCCAAAAATTTGCATGGTCCACTCCCATGGCCAGCCCATCATTGCACAGGTGTAAAAAAATAAAAAATAAAAAATAAAATAAAATAAAATCAATGGAGAGAGGACAGAGAGGAGACATTTTGTTGCAAGAAAAACCCACTGCTACTGTAAAAATTCTGGCAGTTTTAAAATAGCAATTTTCGCATGTTTCTGTGGTGCTTGTGTGTTTTTGGACCACGATTTAAAAAAAAATATTGCGGTCGCCGCCCCATTTTCGATCCCCCGCCCGCACCGCATGGAATGGCGAGTCCGGCTTGTTGCTTGCGAGTCCCCACCAGAGCAGCCCAGGACAGGAGAGGGGGGGAGGCCGGGGACCCCTCCCCAGAAACCACCCCTCTGGTAGGTGCACTCTCAGGCAGCCATATTTTCGCCTGCTTTTTGGGCCGGGAATAGGGGTTTTTTTTAACTTTAAAAAACTTTTTTTTTCTGTGCCGCTTGACTGGCGGCGAGCCGGCGAGGCGGCGACTTTGGCGGGACGACGAACGCAGCCCAGGAGGGACAGGAGGAGAGGGGGGAGGCCGGGGACCCCTCCCCCCAGAAACCACCCCTCTGGTAGGTGCCCTGAGCCCTCACTCAGGCAGGCATATTTTTGCCTGCTTTTTGGGCAGGAATCGGGGGTTTTAAAACTTTTTTTCTGTGCCGCTTGAATTGCCGCGGCTGGCGGAGAGTCTGGCAGCCGGCTTGTTGCGAGCGACTGCGAGACGACGAGGATTTCCCCCACCAGAGCAGCCCAGGCCAGGAGAGGGGGGGAGGCCGGGGACCCCCCCCCCCCCGAAACCACCCCTCTGGTAGGTGCACTCTCAGGCAGGCATACTTTCGCCTGCTTTTTGGCCAGGGATTGGGTTTTTTTTTTAAAAAAAACTTTTTTTCTGTGCCGCGATGCCAGGAACGACAACGACAAATAAGACCCAATTATTCTTTAGTCGGTTCGAGTTCCAGTTCTGGCGGAGTAATTCCCGTTACCGTTTCCTTTCCGTAACGGAAACGAGGAACGGAAACCGAAACGGGAATTCCGCTAAGTCGTGCCCATGTCTACTGTTAACGCTGTAAGATGCCCCTCAATTCCTTGTTCTCAAATACTTGAACATGTCTTAATTGTACTCGACTGTTTATTATCCCTCATTAGTGTAAGCCACCTTGGGTCCTTTTCCAAGGAGAAAGGCGGGGTAAAAATACTCTAAAATAAATAAATAAATAAATAAATAAATAAATAAATAAATAAATAAATAAATATGTGGATCCACACTCGGAGAATGATTTCACTCTTACCGTGTGATATAAGAGCATTGAGGGGCAGTGGTTAAACCACTATACTGCCTCCGAAATTGTGGTCAAGACTGAGGGTTCAATCCCAGGGAGCCAGCTCAAAGATGACTCAGTCTTCCATAGTTCCAAGGTTGGTATAATTAGTAGCCAGCCTGCTAGGGTGAAGGGCAATATGTAGCCCTGCACAATTACTTTTTAAACCATCCAAAGGGTGCTTTAAGTGCTATGGGGTGTTCTGTAAGCAGCATACTTTTCTTTTTCTTTTTCTTTTTGCTTTTACTTACATTCAGTAGTACAGTGGCAAATTTTGCCGTCCAGGTATTTATCTTGACAGTCCCCACAGCACTTCTACCAATGTTAGAATAATAATGATGATTTTTAAAAAGACGAGGAGGTATTTTGTAAAACAAATAGGCCTTAGCTAGCTGGATAGCTCAGTGGGTTATGTAACTGAGTGAAGAATCAGAGATTTTTGATTTCCCACTCTGTGTCTCTGGAGAGCAGCCAGCTTCTGTGGCCTTGGGCAAAGCTGTGCACGGCCAGAATGCCTTCAGAGGAAAGCAATGACAAGCCGTTTCTGTGGGCCGTGCACCTAGAAAACCCTAGGAAAGTTTGCCGTAAAGGAACATTTACTTGACATTATAATTATTATGGGTTTTAGCTGCCTACATTCAAAACCATGCTACCCAGATATGTTTATTTTATTTATTTATTTTGAATATATTTACCCCACCTTTCTCCTTCGAAAAGGACCCAAGGTGGCCTACAGTAATGAGGAACAATATACAGCCCAGAACATTTAAGACATATTCAAGTTAGGAACAGGGAATTAGAAGAGGCATATTACAACATTAAAAGGTAACGTTAAAGCTACAAAGACCACATGAAAAGAAAAGAAAAATTCTATTTTGAGGGATGGAAACTAACATGGAAAACACTGGTGTTCATGCATGGTAATCCATCTAAAAGTCACATAATAGAGAGGAAGGACTTTGCCTGCTTCCAGAAAGACAGCATAAAAAGAGAAGTTGGTAACCCCCAACAATATATTGTGACTGGAGAAAACTCATCTCTAAGAAGCTGTTCTGTAGTTATGCCCCAATGAGTTCGCATCGTAAATTTGCGGTCACATGACACATGGCCATTAGTGAATCTTTTACCCTGCTATTGGGCTAACTGCAGGTCATTTTCTGCCCACCTGGGGGCTTCTACAATTCGTGTTCTGCTGAGTCAGCAGTTCAAAATATTCAGTTGCATTACGACATGTGTGTATGGTTGTCCCAAAACTTTTTCAAACTAAATTCACTATGGAAGGTGGCCTCTGTTGCTGCATGGTAACTGTTCTGTTGTTATTGTTGTTCCACAGCAGGAGTGTCAATGCATTGGTAAACTGATGTCAACAGATTTCAGGGCATTGGTAGGAATTGCATCACTCCATCTACTCTCTGGCAAGCAACACGGGGCGCGGATGCATGGTGTAGGGTCCATTGAGTGCAATGCATTGCTTCCATTAACACCAGCACAACAGAAAGGGTACCCATCATGCAACAGTACCTAACATATAAATGTACCAATAATTTTTTAAAAAGAAGACATTATAGGACCACAGTGTCCACCAAACCAAAAGGGGAAATAATTTTGTACAATAGGGTAGCCAGGCATCTCATTTCAAACTGAAGAAAATGTTTTGGCAACCCCAAAACGCATTGGGGTACATATACCAGAGGACCACAAAGCACAACAAGAGGGGGATGAAAAGTAACATAACCAGAGACTTGTAACCACACATGCTGTAATGCGACTGAATACTTGGCTGGCATGAATGTAGCCTTTGACCGTGTGGCAGCCACTTCCTTATTTGTATGTGGATCTCGCTTCTTTCTCTTCTGCAGAATCCATTCTGTTTTTTAAAAGGAAATAAGGGAGTCCAACCAAAGAATTGGGTTGGATGTTTCCTAAGCTCTCTCTATATAAATCAAAACAAAGTGTTCTGCTTATATACTGCCCCATAGCACTTAAAGCACTCTCTGTATGGTTTACAATTTATTTATGAAGGCCATACACTCCTCCCCCATCCCCAGTGAGCATTTTACTAGCCCCTGAAGGATGGAAGGCTGAGGGAACCTTGAACCAGCTACCTGGGATTGAATCCCAGGTTGTGAGCACAGTTACAGCTGCAGTACAGTTGTTTAACCATTGCACCATGCACTGGCATAACTAAGGAGAGGTGCAAGAGTGCATTTGCCCTGGGGTGCACAGCAATCTGGGGGCACCTGAAGGGGGATCAGAAGGAGGAAGCCATGTACCATCCTGCCAGCAGTCCTCCTTTTGCCCCGCTATGGCTTGGCAATCCTTAGTCGGGGGAAGGGAGGAGAGAGAAGCAGGTGATTTTTTTTCCAAGCAGCATCTCCGTCTATTGCTCCCCCTCCTCCTTTCCCCCAACCATAGCTAAGATGGTTAGCCTGGAGAAAGGAGGAGAGGGAAGCATGTGATGGAGGTGCTGCTTGGGGAAAAAAATCCCATCGCCTGCTTTCTTCTCCTCCTTTCCCTGGGGTAACGAGCCAAGCCTTAGCTGGGGAAAAAGGTGGAGGAGGAAACATGTTACGGAGTTGATGCTTGAAAAAAAAACATTGCCTGCTTTGCACTATCCACACGCTGTGCGGTTTTCATAGGAGAGCCTTGTCTGGGAGACCCCTGAAGAGGGCGTGAGAAAGAAGGACCCTTCTCCCCTCCCCCGTTGTCTCCCCATGATCAGGCACCCTCTGCTCAGTGGGGTGAGATGCAGTTGGGGGACAACAACAACTGACTTTGTCCCTGGGCGCTCCAAACACTTAAGACATGTGGCTTCTAATGCTGTTTGCCACACTATCTTTTCCTCAATCTACTTTGAAATTTGCAGCTAAGATCATAGGGAACAGGGGACCTTAAGAGGAGTGGCAAATCATATCACTCTCTTTCCTTATGCTCTTAACCTTATAATGTCTAGTAGGAAAGTGAGAAGGACAGAGCAGTGACCCCTGCAGACTAGCTTCTGCACATATGGTTACTTTGGGGCCTAAGCAGAGCTTGGAAAAGTTACTTGGGGCTTGTATTCTCGAAGGCTTTCACGGCTGGGATCTAATGGCTGTTGTGGGTTTTCGAGCTGTTTAGTCATGTTCTAGAAGTTTTTCTTCCTGAGTTTTCGCCAGTCTCTGTGGCTGGCATCTTCAGAGGGCAATTGCTCTGGTAGCTAAGAGTTCTCTCTATGCTCTGGGGCAGAGGGTGAGATTGTGGGATTTTTTATAGTTGGGGGAACTTGTTCTATTCAGGAGAATAAGTGTTAATCATTTATTGTGATGCGGAGGGATTAAGAGTTTCACTGTAATACGTTTCACTCCTATCTCCCTGAGCTCCTGGGAGACTGGCAAAAGATCAGGAAGAAAAACTTCCAGAACGTGGCCGAACAGCCCCAAAAACCCCACAACAGCCATACTTAGGTCTTGTCTACCAGATCCCATTGGGAACAGAATGGCCTAAATAGAATGTCGCTTAAGGTCAAGTAGAGATCTGGTGTGACATTTGGTGCAACCCTTGTACCCAAACAGCAGATACATCTCAACCCACCCTATTTGGTCCAGCTCCGTTAAGACGGCAAGAGAAGGAGTAGGGGAATCTCCTTCTCTGCTTCTGTCTTCTACAGCTTCTGGGGAAAAGTTTTCAACTTTTTAAAAAATCATTTTTTAAAAAAATTATCAAAGTGATGCAGCACACCAGTGCTGTCCTAATACTGTTCAAAAAATCCTTCCTTTGCTCTTCTGTGTTACATTCTTGTTTCTTTCCTCTGCTTCATGGAGCATCCCAGATTTGGTGGTGGATTTGGCTGTGGACAGGTTTTCAACCCTCTTTCTTTAAGAGAAGTGGGGGGAGAATTCCCCTCCTTCCCACTCTTGTTTCTAGGAGGAGATTTCAATTTTCATTTTATTTTTTGAAAGCAATACAGCACATCAATGTTGTCCTAATACAGTTTTAAACCCCTCATGTTCTGACTATAAGTTATAATTTACTCGACGATACACAATGCATTTACTAGAGGGGTACTAATTCACAAGATCCTGCTCCAAATAGGCAAGGTCCTACAAGTCCTGGGTCCCTAGATGTTCTTGGACTACAGTTCCCAGAAATCCTATCCAACATAACTAGTGGTGAAGACTTCTGGGAGTTTTAGTCCAAGAACATCTGGGGACCTAGGGTTGAGGACCACTGATCTGGAGGATCTTGCAATATAACATAGCAAGTACCTCTCTGTAACTGAACAGTGACACTAGCAGATCCTTTAAATTTCCATCAAAATTCAACCAATGCCTTTGCTGCAAGGGTACTATTTTGTTTTAATAGCACTTTGTTTTCTCTGCACAAAGCAAGCTTCTGCTTCTGCCACTGAACATGTAGTGACACATGATGTTTTTTCTTAACAGGCCATGCCTATGAATGGTTCCATATGCTTCCATTAGCTCTCTACCATATTGGCAGGGGTGGGTGGGAAGACTATGCCTCACTGTTTTTTTTTTGCCTGCTGCTCCTCTCCACCATCAGAAACAGAACGCTATAATTGTCATTCTGTTCCATTCTCAGAAGTGCACCAAGGGTCTTCGGGGAATTATATTGCCAATTAAACTACTTAAGAATGTACAAAAGCGACAAAGCACAAACACACTGTCCCTGTTAAAATTCACTTGACATACATTATCATGGCAGGCTTTGAGTTGAAGGTGGTATTGATTAAATGGCGTTTGAATTCTCCATTGAATGGTGACGGGAACAAGTGGAAGAAAGGCTGCAGTGTTTATCTCCAAAACAACACCAGAACAGTCTGAGAGCCCACCATTGCTGCAGGCATAGCAAAAAACAAACAAACAAACAAAAACAGCGTATGTTGCTATTCTAAAACCAGATGAAGGGGCAAAACACCTTTGCAGAGAAAATTCATTTTTCCTGCCCCTGTAATGTTTTCTCCTTTGTTAAATGCCACTCTGGAATTAGACATGAAAAGAATTATGTTGTTTGCATTGCAGAGACAGTCATGCTCACACCTACACTTCTCCTGTTAAAGTGCTTTCACAGTTAGATAATTTCACAGTTGTACCCTTTTCCCTTTTCCCTTTATCTTATCTTTTCTTCTTTTTTCTTCTTTTCTTTTCTTTTATTTTATTGCTCTTTCTGGGATCATAGAAACGAAGTTCTCTGAACTTGTTTTGGACTGGGAACAAGTTACACTGAACTCATTGGGAACTATTTCTGAGTAGGCAGAGGCAGGGGTCAGGCTGCAAATCAAGAGGATTTTGTTTTTAGCAACTGGAACAGGATTGACAACTTATATTTCTGGCACACCCACCCACCCCCAATCCACAAATCTGTATGACCAGCACAAATAAATCAAATGCATAGAGATTTAAAGAAACACTGGTCACAACCATGGAGTGGGGATTAATGTGCCTGAGGGCAAAAGATATGAAGTGAGATGAAAGCAGCAACCGTGCAGTTTTTCCTCTTCAAATAAGATGAAATTCAATGACCGTCACTTGAGATGCGCTTTGAACTCTGTGCCCGCTTGCAACCCCACCCTTGCGGCTTGTACTCTTGTTCCCATCTGTATCTTTGACTTGCCAAAACCTCACAGAAATGTCTGCAGGCATGCAACTGGGCAGCTATTATAGAGCAAGTTGGGAGGGTATGGCTGACGTGATTAATTTGTTTACATGCAATCTATTTGATTTTATCCTTCACCTAAAGTCAATTACTCGCCACTCGGAGACAGAATTGTTTGCATACAGTCACCGTTTGCCTTGCAGCAACTTGTGCCAAGTGGTGATAAAACAGTACTGAATCACAATGCCATTGTGGGCACTTGATTTTATGCTGGTGCAATTTACTCAACAAAGGGCAAGACAGGAGCCAAACGAGGGCCAGTATTTCCGATGAATAACGTCGCTGACATTCAAAGCCATTCCTGGAAGGCTTCCAGAAATGGACTCCCAAAATTGTATGCGTACTTGCAAATCCTGAGAAATATCAACAAATCAGAGAATTTTAAAAACAGAAGAAGATGATGATGACTAAAAATGTGGGCAGCAGTTCCATAGTTAAATAAGACATTTGGTCACAGTTCCTACCAACATCCACATTTGCACAGCCTCACAGAAGCTGTGGTTTTGAAAAAAAAAAATCAGGTGGCAGTCTTTATACAAGTAGACCCTTGTATAAAAAATGGTTTGTATAACATAAAATCTTCACAACATAAAAAATTCTGGAGATAGGGGAAATTTGCTTAACAGAATTGCCTATGGGGCAAATCCGTACAACATAAAAATGGGATTACTCCATTTTCAATGCACTCCTATGGGAAATTTGTATAAAGGAAAATTTGCTTAACATAATTTCATTTGGAACAAATTAATTCCTTTATACAAGATACCTGTGTATCACAATTCTATCTGGAAGTTGAGTCATGGCTACTGGACTTCTTTTTTGAGAGATAGAAATGTTTTGCTGTTCATCCAAACAGCTTCATCGATGAAGTTGTTTGGATGAACAGCTAAATATACAACATTAGAGTAAAGTTGAAAGAGAACACTAAAAGAATTGCAAAGTTAAAATAGAATTCAAACAACATTCCTACTGAAATTAAAGCTCATATAAGAAAAAGTAAACTCAATTGACCATGAACCAGAACGGAACTGGTTTTATATATTAAAATAGATATTTTATATATTATATATGATTTTATATATTAATCTAAATTTGAAATTACACAAGATGGAAAGGCTTTAAAATATGACAGTGCCTCTACACAAGCGTTTGACACATATTTTAAACAGACACAATAAAGAAAATGGTTAATTTTAGAATCAGAGTAAAAGCAAAATGAGGAATCTGGACACTAATCTTGGGCAGCCAACCAGTGAGAAAGTACTCTCTGTGTTATGTTTGTCAGACAGCCTTCAGTCCTCAAAGACATCTCATTTCTAACAACATGCTGTCTGTATTGTACAGTTGGAACTTGAAAGGAAAGGTGGAATACAAAGGGCAGTAAACAGGGTTAGCCTTCCTATTTAAGAACATTTCTAAAGCAACTGTGAAATAACTAATGAACCTTTTCCTGTGGGGCAACACACTCTCTACTGTTAAGTCAGCTATTCTTTGAGCACATGATGGAAGATTTCCCAGTTGTTGATGGGCTGCCATATTTTGGCAAGAGTCTTTGCTGTCTTTCGTAAGTAGGTAACAGGCAGTGAGGAAGCCGAGCTGATGTGCTCAAGGTAGACATTGCAAAGCTAGAATTTCGCAGCTGTTTCAGCTTTCTCTCTTGGGTGCTTGAGATTTAGTCAGAAAGATGATGATGTATCTGTGAAATTAATGTTAACAATAAGCACAATGTGGATTCTCCTTCTCTCTCTCTCTCTCTCTCTTTCTCCCTTCCTTCCAAGTATAATTATTTTGCCTCTTGGGTGAATGAATAACAACAATGAAAAGAAGATGTAATAAAGGAAGTATTGATTGAATTTCTGTCTCGGCCACCAGTTGACCTTTCCAAATTAGAGGTCTGCCTTAGATAGAAGGAACCCAAAGAAATGTTTGAGGGTCACACAAGGAGCTTAACACGGTCTCAGTGCAATGGTTGGTTTTGACATTCCATGAGAAGTGCTCAAAACTTTAAACACAGAAATAGAAGCAGGAATGAAGCCTAAAAAGCATTTCATTGTATTTTCTAGATGGGGTGTGTGTGTTTCTTGGATTGCTCTTCTGGGGAAGTCTGGCACTTGTACTCCTCCCCTCCAAGCTCTGGGTATCTTTCCAAATTTTGAAAGGCTCTTGAGACAAAAATCCTCAGAGGCTCCCATCTCATTATCAGTCTTATTAACACCCAGTAATTTGCCTTTCTCTCTCTGTTGCCTTCTAGATGTTTTGGACTATATCTTCCCCAAGCCTCAGCCAGCAACACCAACAGCAACAAAAAGCTGCCTACCTCAATCCATGTGGAAGCTGGACCATGGCCGATAGCAAGATCAATGGAGTTTGCTCCTTACTTTTGTCACTGCTCATAAAGATGGAATAGGGTACCTGCAGGGCCACAAAATGTTACTTTTTTGGGGTATGACCCTCTTGGTGTCTCACAAGCAAAAGAGTAACATTTCTAATGACTGGACAGAACAACTGAGACAATGGAGAAAGGAAAGCGTCCCTGAGAACCTCACTGGACTGTTGTTATTGTTTATCAACTTATATACTGCCCTAGAGTGCTAGAGCACTCTCTGGGCAGTTTACAATTAGAGATGGGAACACATTTTTTTTTAAAAAAAAATCATTGGTTTGTAATTCATCACATTTGACAAACCTCAAAGCAGGATGGATCACCATTTTGGTTCATCCTCATCTCTATTTGCAACAGAGAGGAACCCTTCAGCTGGTGGACCAAGTGAGGAATCTGGGCATAGTCCTGGACCCGGCTTTGTCCCTGGAAGCCCAGGGACAGGTGGAGGCTGTGTCCAGGGCAGCCTTTTACCAGCTTAGGCTAATTGCCCAAATTCGCCCGTACCTTGATGTGGATGCTCTTCGGACAGTTGTGCAGGCGTTGGTGATCTCGCGAATCGATTACTGCAACACTCTCTACATGGGGTAGCCCTTGACCCTTGTCCAGCATTTGCAGCGGGCGCAGAATGCAGTGGCCAGGCTGGTGATGGGTGCGAGCAGGTATGCCTGCATCACCCCCATCCTGGCTCACCTGCATTGGTTGCCCGTGGCTTCCCGGATAAGGTTCAAGGTTATGGTTTTGGTTTACAAAACCCTCCATGGCTTGGGACCTGTCTATCTGGTGGAACGGATCTCCCAGAGGTCAATCTCGTCCCAACCAACCAGAGCCTTGTTCTCCCTTTCTCTCCAAGTGGCCACACTGAGAGAGACCCGCAGGGCTTCGACCCGGAATCGGGCCTTCTCGTTGGTGGGCCCACCACAGTGGAATAAACTGCCTTCGGAGATTAGGCAGGCTGAGTTGCTGGCGGCTTTCAGAAGAGCCTTAAAGATCTGGCTCTTCAGGGAATGCTTTGGGGACCTCTGATCATATTGTCATAGTGGTTGTGAATTTTTTTTTGTTCTCTTTGGGCCTTTTTACACGACCCCTAAACTGCGCCGCAAATGGCTCCCAGCTCCAGAGCTTAGAAATGTTTCCCCACCAGCTCCGGAGTTTACAGGAAATTAAGTGCGACCACGCCCCCATAAGCGCGTCCCAGCGCACTTTTCTTGTACCTGCTCTTCCCCGGTGAAAATTGCTTGATGCGGTGTAAGGATAGTGAGTGCGGGGCTCTCCTCCCTTCTGTTTGTTGTTTTTTTGGCTCCCACCCCTTTAAGAGCTACTTTAAGAGAATGAAAAAAAAAGAGAGAGAGAGAATGGAATGTTGCCGGGAGCAGAGCGAGAGGCAGAATGGAGGTAAGCCGATCTTTTCTTCCTTTTTTTTCTCCCTCCCCTCACGCCGCCAGCAGCCAGGAGGTGGGAACGCAGGAAGAGCGACAGACCCCCAAGATCTCTGGTCCGAATTTAAGGGACCAGCGGATCTTAGGGGTCGTGTAAAAAGGCCCTTTCTTGCCGGAGCTTATTCTTTTTTGGTGGGTGGCGCCTGGTTTATTTTTCTGTCCATTTTTGGCCAGTATTTTATCATGTTTTGTATTTTTACGATGTTTGTTTTCACTATATTGGGATTATAGTTGGGTAGTCGCTTTGGTGACGTGCTGTACACCACCCAGAGTTCCCTATGGGAAAATTGGGCGGTCAATAAGTACAAAAATAAATAAATAATAAATAAACACAATTATTCAAGGAATAATTGCCCCCCGCCCCCCAAGTAAGATGGGTACTTATTTTCTGACCTTGGAAGTGTGGAAGGAACCTTGAACAGGCTAACTGGACCTATCAGGATTGAGCTGAGGTTACGAGCAGAGGCTTGACTGAAATACATCAGGTGAACTACTGTGCCACAGGACTTGCATGGGCCTTGATGGGTGCCCAGCAATGCCCATTGCTGGCACCTACCTTGATTTTTTAAGATTTCTCCCCCCTCCAAGACCTTTTCAATAGCAGTGTCCTTCAGTCATTAATTGAATTCATATTTAGCAGTATTGGTGGCATTCCTATGGAAGTCTTCCCGCATACAGATGGCAACAGAACTCTGATCTAGTTCATGACTTCAATTAATGGGAGTTGTCGTTTCAGCAGAATGTTGGTTGCACATTTCAAAATGGAATGGGCCACTCGTGTGAATGTGTAGCGGCCAGAACTACTCCAGAGACATCGAAAGTTAGTGAGCTGAGCAGTTTGGGAAGCCCTCTGGGCCACTCACAAAGATCTCCTAATGTGTCCATCCGTCCTTGACTGACCTTTGCTAAAACAAATTATCTGCAAAGACTTGAAAGCCAGACAGACGCGTGATCCTATGTCTTGCGAAGAGCCTTATCGTTCCCCCTTTCTTTCTTTTTTAAAAAGGATTTATTCTCACAAATAAATGGTGCAAAATATGAGGTAGGGGCCTGTAAAAGAAAGGAGACATCTCAGACGCCTCTGCTGGATTTATCGCCTGAATGACTCTCAGGGGATAACATTCCCCTGGTGCTGTGTGCCATCCATTCACAAACCTTCTGCTCCTGGGAGCTCACCCAGGAAGAACTGCTGACAGAGGCACTGGCTGCGGTGCGCTGTTCCTCTCGGCTCTTTGCCTTGTTGAATCAGAAGCTCTGGATGCATAGAGCTCTCGCCCACCCACTCACTGTTACGCACACAGTACATTCTGTGCCACATTATGTTGTGCACAATACATGCTCCGGCTGCCTGAAGCTTCCAGTGACTTCATTGCATCTCGTGGCCGATGAGCAGCTGCAGCAAACATAAGACCCAGTCCAGCTCAGGCAAAGCTGCGGAAAAAAAAAACTCATTCATTTCGACAGGATAGCTTGGCTAATCATTCATTTTCTCATTGAAATCAAGAGTAGTGTCTAGCTTGGGCTGCTTTGTGCCCTCATGGGTGTTCTTGCCAAAGAGGTAGCCATGTAAGGCTGTTTCAGCATATATAATGGGGAAC
Source organism: Phrynocephalus versicolor (assembly GCA_023846285.1). Lineage (NCBI taxonomy): Eukaryota > Metazoa > Chordata > Lepidosauria > Squamata > Agamidae > Phrynocephalus > Phrynocephalus versicolor. The sequence continues at coordinate 31,865,091 of JAHTLZ010000016.1, read as the reverse complement.
ACAGCAGGAGCCTCCTTGTAAGGACTATGAACACATTTGGGCATCCCTTGGGCAATGGCAGCATCCTGTTGTCTGATCCTACCACCCCAGAAGCATCACTGGATTGCTCCTGATACAAACAATGAGAAATACAGATAATTAGCATCAAAAGCAAGCAAGCCAACAATGGTGTGCCTTCAAGTCAATTCTCACTTATGGTGACTCTTTTGAGAGTCACTATAAGACTTTAGATAGAGAGAATATTCAGAAGCAGCTCGCCAGTCCCTTGTTGTGGGGGCAACCCGAGACTGTGCAGTTTACCCAAGGCCATGCAGGTGGTCTCTTCTCTCAGGAGGCACAGCAGGGAATCGAACTCCTGACCTTTGGTTTGGCGGTCAGATCCCTAAATCATAAATACACAGAGACAACATTACTGAGACTTGGATGTCTGTTGTTGTTGTTGTTGTTGCTGCTGCTGCTGCTGCTGCTGCTTTCAGAGAAGGGAAACTTTTTTGGATAACATCTACCATAATCTCTCATGCCGACAGTTCATTTTCAGTGTACGACTTGAGACCGCTTCCTTCAGTTTAGCTTCATTTAAACTGGGTCTGGACAGTCTGCAACCCAACACCAACCTCTCTCAGTCCCCAGCAGTACAGCTAATGATAAGGATGATGGGAATTGTAGCTTAACAACATCTGAAAAGCCTGGAGCTTAGCTATGTTATTTATTTTTTTAAAGTAATCATTATCAAGCTCAATTTCATAGAATAGTTTTCCCCCCACCTTTGATCTGGATCTATATTACAAGGGCATTCAGATTCAGAGCTCTTGCTGCTCTTCCCCCAATGCCCTTTCTACCATTCTACTCAGGAGGGTACAGCTGTTAGTCTTCAGAATGAACCTCGCTGAAATGTGTCCCTTCTGCTGATTAAAAAGGCCCCTTCCATTAAGAAAGGGCTAAATTCAGTAGGAATCTCCATTGGCGAAATAAGGGGATACTCCCCCACACACACTCATGAACTCTGTGCCCCAGTAGTTAAAATGCAATACTGCAGTCCAACCTCAGCTCACAACCTGCATTTGATCCTGAAGGCTTCAGGTCAAGGTTTAGGGTTCAGGTTGAGTTTGCCTTCCAGCTCTCCGTTTAGTAAAATGAGTACCTGGCTCACTAGAGGGCAATGTAGTTTGAATAATTACTCACTATGGGGCAGTATATACCATATATGCTAGAGTATAAACCATCCCGAGAATAAGCTGAGGGCCTAATTTTAACACCCCTCCCCCCAAAATTGGGAAAACTTATTGACTCAAGTATAAGCTGAGGGCGAGTTTTTAGTTATACTTGAGCATATACAGTATACCGGCCGAGCTCTAAAGGGGCTAGGGATAGTAATTGGCAACATGTGTTGGAGGTGTGGAGGGAATAAGGGAGTTAATACCATAGAGCAGTGATGGTGAACCTTTTAGAGACCGAGTGCCCAAACCGCAATTCAAAACCCACTAATTTTTTCGCAAAGTGCCAATGCATCAATTTAACCTGTATACAGGTGGCTATGAAGGGGCGATGTCAGGTGCCCAATGAAAGGGCTCCAAGTGCCACCTTTGGCACCCATGCCATAGGTTTGCCATCACTGCCATAGAGTAAACTCCCTGCTTGCCTCCACAGTCCCTGCACAGTTGCCAATACTACCCTTAGCCCCTCTAGAGCTTCATACCTAAGTCCCCTTTCAGGGGGTTCCCTAAAATCGCTTTCTGAAGCGATTCTGCTGTGGAGTCCCAAGGTAAGTAAATTTTGATTGCATATTTTAAAAATAATGTTCAAGTGTGTATTTTAAAAAAAATATTTTTAAAGCATCCCTGAAATTTGGAAATATTTGGGGGTAAGGGGGCTGAGTTATGAAGCTCCAAAGAGGGTGCCCATAACCCAAACCTTCTCACTGGAACCATATGGGAAGCAGAGGCACCACTTTCGCTCGCCCAATCAGGACTTGCCCTTCGCCGCCCTCCCCAAGCTATCTGAGCACCTAATTTTACCCCCCCCCCAAACTGGGAAAACTTATTGACTCAAGTATAAGCCGAGGGCATTTTTTTCAGCCAAAAATAAGGGCTGAAAAACTAGGCTTATACTCAAGTATATACATAAATTAAAATCCTTCTTCTATTATGAAAACAATCTTCTGCCATAACAGCAAAGATATTTGGAAAGTTAGCTATGTGCCACCAAGTTGGAACCGACTTAGTGCTCGATCCCATTGGCAGGAAAATCTGATGTTGGACCAGGTTCTACAGAGTACTGTCCCAGGGAAGGGCTGTGTATCTGATGTAGAATTAATTCCAAATACATGAATGCTCCATCTGTTTTAAAATAAAGCCATCCAGTTATTTCATACAGCACTAAACCAAATAACAGGCATTTTTAAAAATAAATAAAAGCATGGTGTTTCTGGAAAAACTTGGAGCCTGCCCAATCGCATGCAATCTCAATCACCTGTTTGCTGCCTGATTGCTTGCTCACGACCTGGAGTTCAATCCCAGGTAGCAGCCTCATGGCTGACTCTGCCTTCCATCCTTCCGAGGTTGGTAAAATGAGTATCCAGCTTGCTGGGAGTGGGGGTGTAATGTGTAGCCTTCATAATCAAACTGTAGACCGCCCAGAGAGTACTTTAAGTGCTATGGGGCGGTATAAAACCAGAACACTTTGCTTTGCTTTATTGTGTAATAGTATGAATAAAAAGATTCTTTTTTTAAAAAAAAGTTTTATTTAGTCTTCAGTAAGAAAAATAAAAGGCAAAAAACAAAGAAAGTATATTAAAATGTTTAGTTTTCAGTAATACAAATAAAAGACAAAAAACCAAAGAAAGGATATTAAAAAGATTCTTGAGGGTTACAAGCCATTGTTAGGGCACCCCATTGGTGCAATTCACTGTTCTGTGAGTATTCATCAACATTGTTGTTTAGGTTAGGCATTTGCAGTACATGTATTAGTCATAAACGTTTATTTTAGGACTTATAATCACAGGCTCCCCCCCCCCTAGTGAATCTGCCTTCATTCCCTGTTCAGGAGGAGCACCTTTTCTCTCACAGCTTCGCAAGCCACTATGTGCATTATTGACCTAGCACAGCAAACTCTAAGTTAAAAGTTGTTAAAGCACTTGATACAAGCCCCATGAGTGATATTTTGTCTGCTCCCCCTCCCCTCCCCCCGCCTGCAAGATTGCCTTGTGGAAAAATTCAGCTGGAAACACTAGCTGCTACCATGGAAACACATTCTTCTATTACAGTGAGCTGGTTTATGACTCACCATTACCATAGGTAATAACCATCCTAAGGAATAATTGCATTGGGAGAGGGGTGAGAGTTCCCAGTGTATGTGTAGCAGGGCTAAGGTGGGGGTGGTATATTGATTTTGGAGGCAGCATGCCTGTTTACCTGATGGGTAGGAAGAACCACCCTCTTCTATTTCTGAGCTTCCTTGAAGGAGCTTGGCTCCCCTGTTCCGGATGCTGTGTGCAGGAGCTAAATGGCCCTTCCTTTCGATACAGTCTCTTCTCCGATAAGGTATCACATTTTAATCAGAGAAGAGTAACCCGAGCATTCACAGAGTGTCCTTCCTAGCCACTGAACAGCCTTGTGCCAGTTCTGCCGGTTGAAAGGGAAGCCTTGGCAACTTCGAAGTCCATGTTTCCTTTTGAAAACAATTTACCTAAAATGCAGTGCGATCCCAAGCAGGCCTATTTAGGACCCTTCTTCTTCAAGTGCCATATCCTCATAGAGCGTTGGCGATCAGTAGCCTGAACTGGTTTCTATTTAAAGCTATTCTAAATAGAGCAGCTATGTTCTCTGTGGACCATTGGCTTACAGTTAGACATGGGCACGACCAGAAAAAAATGACGTTTCGAGTTTTCGTTTGTCGGAACGGGTCCATTTCGGGTCGTTTCCGTTTGTCGCGAAATTTTTCAAAAAATTGTCGTTTTGTCATTTCGTTTGTCGTTTCCACCGCGATTTAGCGTGATTTGACATCCCAATGTAATATATTTTTAAAATAAATCCACACCTCCTCCCAGTCGAACCTCCCCCTTTACCCAATATCAGAAAAAAAAATCCTCACAAACTGCCAGAGGGAAAAAAAAGAATAAACTGCAATTCCCTTCAGCAGACAAAGCTGCAGAGAATCAAAGAAATTATTTTCTAAATTCAGTTCCCTCCCTGCCTGCCTAACTTAAATCTAAAGCCTCCAGCCTCCCTCCAATCAGCCAGCAGCAGCCAGCCACACAGCCCCCCACCCTCTACATCCAAGACCCGACTGCAACTTCTGGAAGGTGCCTCAGCTTTTTATGCCCTTTGGCACATCCAGAAGTGTCAGTCAAAACCTGGCCATGCCATTGGTGGAATGGTTCAAAAAATTTGCATGGTCCCATCCCATGCCCAGCCCAAATGGGCAGGTCTAAAAAAATAATAAAATAAAATAAAATAAAATAAAATCAATGTGACGTTTTATTGCTATAAAAAACCCACTGCTGCTACTATTAAAAATCAGGCATTTAAAATAAATAAATTTCACATGTTTCTGTGGTGATTTGGTGTGTTTTTTGACCACGATTTCTAAAGAAAAATTGCGGTCGCCATTTTGGATCCCCCCCACCGCATGGCATGCGAGACAGACGACGAGGATGACCCCCCCCAGCCTGGTGCAAGCAGCCCAGGACAGGAGGGGGGAGGCCGGGGACTCCCCCCCCAGAAAACACCCCTCTGGTAGGTGTCCTCAGGCAGGCATATTTTCGCCTGCGTTTTAGGCCGGGAGGTTTTTTTTTTTTTTTTTTTTACTTTTAAAATCTTTTTTTCTGTGCTGCTTGGCATCGCGCGATCGCCACGATGGCATTAACGACAACGAAAAACCCGACCCAATTTTTCTTTTTTCGGGTTGGGTTCTAGCTGGAGCGGCGTAATTATCGTTACCGTTTCCGTTACATAACGGAAATGATAACCGAAAACAGAAATGACAGTTTCGCCGCTCCGTGCCCATGTCTACTTACCGTAAGTTCTTAAGACAGAATGTTCTTCTATGTCCCGGGCCATGCTTCCCATCTATTTTTCCTTGAGGGATAACCTGAAGCAGATGGTATTTCTCATTGTGCATTATGTGTCCAAAATATTGCAATTTTCTTCTTTTTATGGTATTGAATCCATGCTGATTTTCCCTCAGCAACGTTTGTTCTTGTATGTGTTTTAAGATTTTTCCTTGGATGAGGCTTTCCACCATTTTCCCTGGGACAGACGTAAGGCTAACCGGCCTGTAGTTTCTCAGGCATGCCCCCTCCTTTTTAAAAAAATGGTGTAACATCCGCTATCCTCCAGTCCTTCGGCACTGTGGCAAGAGACAAATTGCATATTACTGTTAAGAGATCTGCAATTTCATTTCTCTGTTCCCTAATAACTATTGGGTGGATACCAGCTGGGCCCGGTGACTTGTTGATCTTCAATTTATCATTTAAACCTAAAACATCTTCTCTTTTAATCTGTATTTGATTTAATTCTTTACTCATGAGGGGCCATTCTGGCAATGGTATCTTCCCATGGTCTTCTGTCATGAAGACAGATGCAAAGAACTTATTTAATTTCTCTGCAATTTCCAAGTCCTCCTTTACCTCCCCTTTTCCTCCCTCACCATCCAGAGGGCCAACTGGGTCTCTGACAGGTTTTCTACTTCTAACATATTTAAAGAAGCTTTCATTATTTCCCTTTATATTGCTAGCCATGCGTTCCTCAAAGTCTTTTTTGCCTCTCTTATCATCTTCTTACATTACTTTTGCCAGAATTTGTGTTCCTTTTTATTTTCCTCATTTGGGGAGGATTTCCATTTACGGAAAGACCTCTCCTCGCAGTTTTGAGCCTCTCTAACTCCATTCATTAACCATGCTGGCGCCCTTTCGGATTTAAATGAGCTCTTCTTTCTTTGTGGTATGCGCTTGTGCTGGGCCTCTACTACCATTGTTTTAAACAGGCTCCATGCACTCTGGAGAGATTGGATTCTTTTAACCTTCCCCTTCAATTTCTTTCTAACTAGTTTTGTCATCAGAGGGAAGTCCGCCCTTTGGAAATCAAGGGATTTTGTGTCTGATTTGCTTGACATTCTTCCGCCAACATGCATGGCAAAGGAGATTGCAACATGTTCACTGTTCCCCAGAGGCTCAGTGACATTCACATCCCTGACCAGGTCCTGAGTATCACACAGTATTAGATCCAGAGTTGCCTGTTCTTGGGTGAGGTCCATGACAAGTTGCTCTAAGGCACAGTCATTCAGCATGTCAAGAAACCTGGTTTCTCTTTCTTACCCTGAGCTCGCATTGCCCCAGTCATTTTGGGGATAAATGAAGTCCCCCATGATTACTATCCTGTTCCTCTTAGACAGCTCCATGATTTGTTTCCTCATTTCAAGGTCCCCCTCAAGTTTTTAATCTGGTGGACGATAGCACACCCTCACTATCACATTGCTTCTTGGACCTGGTAATTTAACACACAGTGATTCTATGGTGGAGTCAGACCCACTGTCAATCTTCATTCTGCTCGATTTTACCCCTTCTTTGACATAGATGGCCACTCCACCTCCCACATGCCCCTCTCTATCTCTTCTATAGAGTTTATAGCCTGGGATTGCGGTATCCCACTGGTTCTCCACATTCCACCACATTTCTGTTATGGCTATTATTTCAATGTTATCCCTAGCTACCAAATGTTCAAGTTCTCCTATCTTTGCTCGGAGGTTTTGAGCATTGGCATAGAAGCACCTGTACAGTGGGTTCCCCAAGAACGGCTGCTTCTTTGTTCTCCCCCCTCACCACAGCTTTTAATTCCAATAGACAAATTACCACATCCTATTATTCCCCCACTGTTAATACCTACTATGTCATCACTTTGTGGTTCTCTACCCTCTCCAACCCTGTTCCACGGGGATGAGGTGTTCCGAACGCTACTCAGCTCCTGTCGGCTTTACCCCAGTTATCAGTTTAAAAACTGCTCTGCAGCCTTATTGATGTTGAGTGCCAGTAATCTGGTCCCATCCTGGTTCAAGTGCAACCCGTCCCTCCTGAACAGGTTTGGCTTGTCCCAAAATGTTCTCCAGTTCCTGACAAATCTGAAGCCCTCCTCTTGACACCATTGCCTCATCCACACATTGATGCTTCTGAGCTTTGCCTGCCTGCTGGGTCCTGCATGAGGAACAGGCAGCACTTCTGAAATGCTACCTTGGAAGTCCGGGACTTCAATCTTCTTCCTAACAACCTGAACTTGGCTTCCAGGACTGACCGCTTTGCCTTCCCAACATCACTGGTACCAACATGTACCATGACTGGCTCCTTCCCATTTCTCTCTAACAAACTATCTGGATGTCTTGTGATGTCAGCAACCTTTGCACCTGGCAGGTAAGTCACTATATGGTTATCATGCACATCAGAAGTCCATCCCTCTGTATTTCTAATAAATGAATCACCTAGTACAGGCATGTCCAAACTTCGGCCCTCCTGATGTTTTGGACCACAACTCCCAAAATTCCAAGCTGCTACTGCCAATGACAAAGGACTGTGGGAGTTGTGGTCCAAAACATCTGGAGGGCCGAAGTTTGAACGTGCCTGATCTAGTACAAGGAGTCTCTCTCCTGCAGCCTGTTCATCTGCCTGTTCCTCAGCTATATTAAGGGAGAGGTCTTCAGTTTGTTCCTGTTGTTTGTCTTCCTGTATCTCATCAAGTGTGATGAGGGAGAGATCCTCAGGTGGAACCAGTTATTCCTCTGTGCATTCCTCATGAGGTGTGATGAGCAAATGAGCCTCAAATTGATTCTGAAATTTGAGACTCTCAGAGCAATCCCTTGCCGTTCTACTTCTTCAAGTCACATTCCTCCATGCATCTACCTTCTGAGTTGGTGAAGGGACTTCTTCCTCAGAACTGTGCCCTGTCTCTTCTTTGTCCAGGATAGTCTGCTCCGCTCTATCCAAGAACAGCTTAAGCTCCTTAATTTGTTGCTGGTTAAATATGCGGCCCTCCAGCTGCTGGACCTTCTAGTAGTCCAACCAGCTTGCACTTGCTGCAAGTGTAGTTCTCCATGTGCTTTGGCAAGATGACAAACATGGCACAAGCGTTGCAGATAACTACAGCTACTCCCTCAGACTCCATTTTAACGAGTGCAGTATTCTGGGCCTCAAATATTTACACTTTTACTACCTTTCTATCTAGTAAAAATATTTTCTTCCTCTGTTGTTTATATGAAATCTCAAAAAAAAAAGTGCTTCCTTTGTTTGCGGAAGCTTTCAGCTGCTTCTTTTGTTTGAATAGAGGTGGCTCTTTGCAGTTTAAATTAGTAAAGGCCTCTAAAGGAGCTCTACTCCGCTAGCACCCCAGAAACTTACCAGCTCTCATTTCCTCCTGTTCATTTGGCTCTTTCAGAAGCAGGTCTGCTTGTGAACACGCCCAGGCTCAAAATGGCTGATGCTGACCTTGCTCAGGGAAAATAATTAGGCATTGGCCTTGTCCTACCTTTGCATTGAAATCACTCATTACTTAGGTGACTACCCATTATTTAGGATTAAATTTATAATTTATATTTACCCATTATTTAGGATTAGTCAGACTAAATTCAGTGGGACTTACTTTCTATGGGCGCTTTTACACGACCCCTAAAATCTGAGGCAAAGGGCTCCCAGATGCGGAGCTTTAAAATGTTTTCCCACCAGCTCCGGACTTTAAAAAAAATTAAGCGCGTCCCATTGAACTTTTCAAGTACCTGGTCTCCAGGAGGTAAAAAATCTTCTGATGCACATTGTAAAGCTGTGAATGCTGGGCTCCCTTGCCTTCTCTTTGTTTTTTTGTCCCTGCCGCCCCTTTAAGAGACAGGAATCACGACGACTGGGCTGCTCCGGGCTGCTTCCACCAGCAGACGAGGTGAGTCTGCATTTTTTTTCTCCCTTTTTTCCTCCCTCCCCTCACACAGACAGGAACAATGGAGTGGGGAGGGGTGGGAACACAGGAAGAGGGACAAACTCCCACGATCTCTGGTCTGAATTTAAGTTGCCAGCGGATCTTAGGGGTCGCCCAAAGACGTATGAACACAGGCAAGTATGACTGATTCATTTATTAGTCTACACTTCACCTGTCAGAAATGGCAAAAGGAGAATGCTGCCAATGATTTACCTTCAGTTTATGTCACTTACTGCATAAACAATAAATTTATTTCATTTAGTTCTTACAAGATAAATTGGGTATTTTATCTTATCTCTTCCTTCATGACCATTTTCTACATGTGTATTGGATTGCCCTAGTTTGATTTTTTTTTCCTAAAAAAAAAAAAAGGAAAAATGACTTAGCTTCTTTACTAGCTGCATCACTAGATCTTAAGCAGTAAATTACTCTAAAGGGCAGGGAAGGGGGAGTTTAGGTTACACCAGCTGCCACATCCTCCCTTTTAAAGTAAAAAATCTATGCAACCTGTTTAAATTGCTAGCACTATGGTGTACCTGATGTGATCTGCTCGGGTCCAACTGTGGTTCTTTTGGTGGGGAGGTCATACACTTGTATTAATTTCATACAGTACTAGAATATTCTATGGATTTTTGTTTTGTTTTGTTGATGCCTATGTGTTTTAATTACTCGTTTCCAAAAAGTTAATCCCTTGCAGGTGAAAATTGATTCTCTTGTGTTTTTAGTATGTTATATTATTGGAATGGAAAGGTGGACGCTCACCTCATGTTAGTCAGTGGATTGAAGGCCCTGCAGCTGCATCTGTCAACATTTAAATTCACGATATATAGACTTTTTAAAAAAAAATTAATTGGATTAAAAGAAAACCTCTTATTCTGTACTATTTCTCCCCTTCTCCAGAACACAACACACTGCACTCATGTCTTGGTGAGAGGTCCTTAGAGCCTTCTTAAAGGATTTGCCATTAGACATGCTTCAGGCAGGACACATATCTTGTAGAAAAACGTGTGGAAACACATACCTGTGTTACTGCTTCAAGGAATGGGAGGGAGAGGCCATGCATGCAGGGAAAGCCATGCTAGCCCTTTCAAAGGTAGGCCACCTTCAAAAATCATCCAGGTTTCCAAAGCTTGTAAATGTTGCTTTTTAAAACTACATTCCCCACACACATACACACAAGGAAAAGGAAAAAAGAAAGAAAAAGAAAACCCACACCAGTTTAACTTAAATAAATAAATAAATAAATAAATAAATAAATAAATAAATAAACCGGAGTTCCTATCTGGAAGATGGGCGGGATATAAATACAACAAATAAATAAATAAATAAACATTGCCAAGCTCTGTGCATTGCAGGGTTGTCATAGTTGCAAATGGGGTTGTCTCTTTCTCATGTTCCGTCTCCCAGCATCCACTGACTATCACCAAGACTGCAACAAGTCTCTGGTTCCATGGACACAGGATTGCAGATCAAGCTACACATTATTCAATCTCCCCTGTGATACTTATTTCACGGTTCTTTACACTTGAAGGGTTTTCCCCCCCTCTCTACTGGGCAGCTTTCTAGAATAACAAAATGATCTTTAGCTGCCGCTGAATAATTCATTGCTTTGCTGGAATTTATGGTACGGCCAAAGCATTTCCCCCCACAGGGTGGGAGCCCAGCAGCCACGCAAGCCCTCTCTGGGATTAAAACAGCACTTGTAAATCATCCCTGCTAAGTGATATCCTATTATAGATCTTCCCAAAGAAGAGCCTGTCTGCATTGTTAATTTGCTTGATGACTGCCACCTGGAGTTTTATTTCAATGACAACCAATAAAGAGACACGTCTCTCTCAGGGTGACAAAGAAAGGGCCTCTGAGGAAGAAAGAGGGCTGGCTGTTTTTACAGTTTCCTCAGATGAGGGGAAAAGAAGAGTCTCTCTCTCTCTCTAACTGCACCCTTGAGCCTTAAAATGAAAGGAGAATTGTGTTGACAAGTTGTGTTTTGTCCTAAATTCTTCTGAACTTCTTGTTTTGCTGTTCAGATAGATATCTTGGCAACAACAAATACATTATATAAAACAGGTCTGTAGCATGCATGAAAGGGATTATGAATCATGAATGATGCCTCCCACTCAGGGGTGACAAATAGAGATGGGCACGAATTGCCAGCTTGGCAGTTCATGCCAACTCGTTTATCAATTGGGCAGGTGCTCAGTGCTTCAAAATCATGCCTCCTCTGCCAACTACCCACTTGGAGGCAGTACACAGGCTTCTCTGCCCTGTTTCCTCCAGGAAGTTGAGACTCTGAGAGTTCAATTCCCCACTGGGCCTCCTTGACACGTGTTGGCTCAATGATCCACAAGGTCCCGTCCAGGTCTGGAGTTCGAAGAAAAGATTCGAATCAGTAATGCTGGAAGGGATGCACAATTGTTTGTGTTAGAGATGGGCGTTTTGTTTCAGAAGGGGACTGGTTCTGAAACGAAACATGCCAGCGCAGCTGGCACTCGGAACCCAGTCTCACCCTCCGGAACAAAATCATCCACTGTCTTACCTTGCCGTAGTTTGCACTGGGTGAAATTCCAACCAAGAAGGAGCCTCTGTTGTGTCATCTTTCCCTCTCTCTGACTCTGGCCAATCAGGCAGGGAGGTGGGATGATGCATGTCCTTGCACAGCTCCTGATAGGCCAGTGCCAGGGAGAGGGAAAGATGACACATTGGAGGCTGCTTCCTGGTTGCAATTTCACCCTGTGCGAACTACAGCAAGGTAAGACAGCGATTGATTTTGTTCCAGAGGGTGGGACTGGGTTCTGAGCACCAGCTATGCTGGCATGTTTCATTTTGGAACCAGTTCCCTTCTGAAACAAAACACCCATCTCTAGTTTGTGTGCATGACTAATGTTTCATTAAAACAAAACATAAGCCCACCTGCCCCCCCAAAAAATTTTATAGACGAAGATGCCAGGTGAAGCAGGCTTGTTTTCCTAAGCACTGCTGGATAGCTCAGTGGTTTAGGTCTCTGGCTACAGAGCCAGAGGTTGGGAGTTCTCATCCTCCCTCTGCCTCCTTGACAGGAACAGGACACAACAATCCATCGTGTCCTTTCTAGTTCTGCAATTCAAAGCTCCAGAAAGCAGGACTAAAAAAAAGGGTGGAAACTGGAAGCACATTTCAGCTCCTCATTAAGAAACCTTATTGAACAATAAACACAAAGGAGACAAATTCCTTTTTTTGCTGGAGATATTTAAGCAAAGGCTTTCTCAGCAGGTGTCAGGGATGCCGTCTTTGTGCCATTTCTCCGCTGATCAATAGCTTGGACTCGATTACTTGAACAATCCTTTCCAATGCCAAATAAATCTCAGAGGATACATGGCAATTATTCAGGTCTGCTTTGAAGTCTGCTAGCTTCTCCACATGAGCCACACACACTACTCCACACTGGGTCTGTGACTCACATGGAGAAGCTTCCTGGCACCACATTTCTCTGATCCAAGAGACAGTAGGCGGTTGTGCTCTCCTTGAACATGTGTGGGCACTTTATGCCCGAAAGCAGCCATTCCCAATCTTGGGTTTCCAGAACCACAGCTCTAAAGCATGACTGAGCAGCAGCTGTATTCATAATGGAAAACAGTGAACAGAGTAAAGAACTAGAAAATAGTCAATGAAGAAGTATGCTGGAGTGGGCACGGCCATAGAGGAACTCCAGAGAAATCTAACATTCTTGTGGGTAAAAAATTAAACCGCCACCACATGAAAACAGCAGACAGATGCCATATATTTGGACTCTATGGATGCATTTAGGTGTTCAGCTCAGCTGAAATGTTAATGCATAATGTCCTTTTTTCTTTTTTAGAAGAAAAACCATAGATTTGCTTTAGACTCTCTATAGCTGAAGCTGTTTATGCACAGTTTTACAGTATGGCAAAATACAATTGTAAGCAGAAGTCAGTGTATCCTTGTCATCAAGGGCACCACTAAAGAGGGAGAACTTACACAATGTCTAGTTAGGCAATGATGTTCTGAAAGGCTGGTACTTCACGTCCATCTCATAGCTGTTCGCGGTCCCACTTGGGACCGGTACAAAGTAACCTTACCGCACGTCCATTGCAGGACGAGGGGAGTTCGTCCCGACCACGCCCCCTGAACTGCGATTTAAGCTGGATGAGAGATTCCCCTCCCTGGCCTCGGGAGTCTGCTCATCACGCTTCTCATTTCAAGATGAGAGCCAGTGAAGTCACGCTCGTCGCGGAATGAGTGACGATAGGCACAGAACCCATCTAGTGGCAGGAGCGCAAAGCGACATTCACCACTAAATTCCCTATGGAGAGTTAGCAATGCAGTGAATATTTTTTAAAAGACAAATGCATCGAAGTTTGCTCCATACTGCATTGAAGGCAAGACTTCGGAGAATCGAAACATCGAAAAACGGAAGGTCTGGCTGTAAAAAAAAAAAAAAAAACGGAGAACGAAGGCATGGAGTTTCACATCTCATCACGGAACGAGGACGTGCATTAACAGTCATGCCAGTATCATCAATCACGCCCGTGCGTACACGGGAGCAGGGACAGAACCTGAAGAAGACCACGTAACTGCAACTGACATCAACACACAACGAACTTCCTCCCGGGACGAGAATGGACATGAAGTAACTGTCTTAGAGTTTGGAAATGCTGTAGCAGAAAAAAGAAACAAATAAACATGCAAGAAGACAGAGCAATACCCCCCACACAGGAAAACAACCTGCAGTCTCATTTCTAAATACAACAAACGCTGAAGAATAATTCTATGAAGTGTGGGAAAGAGCCGTTGATTGAGGAATACAAAGCAGTAATGTACAGCAAAGCTGTTACTAACATACTCTTCATTAAAAATTGTTTCATTGCAATAGAAACAGACTCTGAAGGTCTGGGGTCCTTCTTCTAATAACAGGATGCCAGAATAGATGTGAGCTAGAAGGCTGTACATCAAGCATGGGAAATTTCTAGAAGCTCATCTTCAGTTCTGTTTTTAAGATGGGCTTAAACATAAAGCGAGTTACCAAAATGCCATATTACCAAGAGAGGTGAAATTTGTCAATAAAAACAACTGTCGACTGTTCTGTGGAGTGGTCTAGTGCAATCTATTTCCTGGCAATCACACAGCATGCAAGGATATGTGCTCCAAGTCTGACCCTGATCTATGCCCAAACTGGATATTTTTGGTCCAGATTGAGGGCTTCTATTTTGGGGGGTGGGCTGGAGTGATTGGCCAGCAGATGGATCAGTCACTTTAAGGGGGAATCACTCCTGTTAAAGCAATCCTTTCTGGTGTGATATAAGCCATGTTCTGCTTCTATACCACCCCAAAGAACTTAAATCACTCTCTGGGTGGTTTACAATTTATTTATGCAGGCTACACTTTGCCCCCCCCCCTCCAAAAGCAAGCTAGGTGCCCATTTTGCCAACCTCAGAAGGACAGAAGGCTGAGTCAACCATGAGCCAGCTACCTGGGAATGAACCCCAGGTTGTGAGCATAGTTTTAGATGCAGTACAGCAGTTTAACTACTGCACCAGAAGGCTCTTCATTTGGCCCCTAAAATTCTGGGAGATGCTGAGCTGTTGAAAAGGACATGTCCTTTTATTTAAGCAATATGAATATACTGTGGTCAGTTTAAGATACAGTGGTACCTCTACTTACGAGTGGCTCGACTTAAGAGCAATTCAACCTAAGAGCTAAGAACAGTTGGTGTTTTAACTGCTGCCTTACAAATTTTAGATTCGGTCTGCTCTATTTACATTTTTTATTTTTTCTATTTATTTATTTATTTATTTATTTATTTATTTATTTATTTATTTTAAGATAGGGCTGCTCTTAACAACTTAAGAGTTGTTCGACTTAAGAGCATGCATTCGGAACGGATTAAACTCGTAAGTAGAGGTACCACTATATTGTGTATACCATGATGAAAGGATGTCAGTAGCAGACCTAAATCTCAGATTTGTCTGTCTAAAGTGTGCTGCTTATATACTGCCCCCAGAGTGCTTAAATCACTCTCTAGGTGGTTTAGAAGCAAGTATGCAGGCTACACATTGCCCCCACCCCAGGAAGCTGGGTACTCGTTTTACTGGAAGGATGGAAAGTTGAGTGAAACTTGAGCCTGCTACCCGGTATTGAACCGTAGGCTGTGAGCACACAGCTACAGCTGGAGGACAGCTGTTTAACCGCTGCACCCTGAGGCTCCTGAAATGGTTCCCTATGAAGAAAAGATATGAGGCTACAGTTCTGTGCTACAGGTACCACACTGGCTATATCATTCCGACAGAACAATAAGGTTGGGATGGACTTTGCAGTCCTCTCCCTAGATCAGCTGACCCCTACTTCAATCAGCTGCCGCAGGTAAAGTATTAATTTAATGGGGAAAACCAGGCAAAGCAAAGTATTTTGCTTGCTTTAATTGTGCTCCAGCAGTTTCCCTCCCAGGTGCTTGCCTTAAATAGCTTGTAGTGTCCGGCTGCTAATTTGGGGTGGCCACCTGGTGCAAGGTATTTGAAGGGAGCAAAATGCCTGCTTGGAATGTTTGTCTTCCTCTGTTGCAGTAGAGTGAATGCCAGACTGCGGGGCATGTGACTCACTGGTAAGAGAAGGCTGTAACTGCAGTCTTTGAGCTGTTCTACAAAATGGGAGGCTTCAACCAGACTGTACACAAAAATATTGTGTATTTTTGTCAGACAGCATTTGAACAAGCCGTGTTTTAAGATCGGAGTTCTGAATTCATGTCAAAGAATGTTTCTCTGACATGTTCTTTCTGCAGGATCCATCACTAGCTAGTCTCACTGTCAAAATATATACTTTACAGCTTTATAGACCTTGGCCTAATGTTCCCACCACCTCTACTAATCAACTCTCCCTCCTCTTCTTCCCCCTCCTCCTCTCCCCCCTCCCCTATCCACCCCCCAACTCATACTACAGCCAATGAATACCTGGTATGAAATGTATATCCCATCCCATATTATATTGCACACCTCATTCTGCTGCTATATGTCTGAAGAAGTGGATGTGTCCACGAAATGTTACATTAAAATATGAAAGTTAGCCTTTAAGGTGCCACATGTTTTTTGTCTTTTGTTTTGTTTTGTTTTGTTTTCCTTTGATTTTTTCCTAAAATGTTAACATGGTTATCAGCTGAATAAAGGCTTTATGCATTATGAACTGCAAGATTAAAATATATTGGAGAGCGATTTGTTCCTCTGATCATTAGAAAGCTATTACATGAAATTTGGGGGGCTTATAGGGAAGAGTCCAAAGAAACTACTGTGTGATTTTGGTGCCTCTATGACCCAGGGGAGCAATTAATGAATCATTTTCTTTCATTTCATTCCAAAAATATATTAAAAATTGTTAGTAACAAAACAAAATGAAACTACTAAAGAAATGAAACAAAACACTATATTTGAATTTCGTATCCACCTCTATTTCAGACCATGGATAAGTGAATCAGCAAATACTGATTCCATAGATATGAGGTCCTAATGTATTAAAAATGGGAAAGGGGATATTTTTGGGAAACAAATGGCCATTTATTTACTTAGCCTCACAGTGGTTAAATGCCGGTACTGCAGCTAAAACTGTGCTCATGACCATGACTTCATGATTTCAATCTGAAAGTCAAAGGCTGCAACCTTATTCCACCTAGTAGCTGGGAATAAACCCTATGCTATGGTGCAATTTATCCCATGGTTTTCTGTTGGGATGCCAAAAACAACCATTTTAATGAATGATGTCCATGCACCCTCTTGAGCAGCAGGTGCAAGATGCTTATACGTGCAATATGCTAATTGTTTTTGGAAGACACTGTACTAAAAATTAACCAAAGATTCAAACAGTAGCTCAGCCAAGAAGCAAATCTTGCACTTGATATCACTGAGGAACAGTTCAGTATTGTTTCAAAGGAGCTATGTTGGCTAACACACCAAATTCAGAAACCAGATTTATAACTTGAAAGTCCCAAATATTGTTGAATCCATATATATGAAACGAGAACAATCAAGAGCTGTTGCATTTTGGATCTTTAAGCAAGCAGACCAAAAGTATGGCCAGCCAAGGAAGCAGCCAGCTGTCAATTAGCTGCATTCAGCATGACCAAAATCTATCGGCACATATTTGGCCTGCCTGTGAATGTTTTGTCAGACCACAAGCTCCTGGAATCCATTTTTTGCAAAGCCCACAGGAAGATTGCCAGGGAGGCCATAACAAGTACATGAATATGACATACCAAGCGGTTCAGCAGGGAGGACTATATTAATGTGCTTTCTCTAAACTCTGGAATTCTTGAAAATCTAGAGCAACAAGGCTCACTCTAGAGCAGGGGTGCCCAAACTTTTTGTAAGGAGGGCCAGATTTGGTGGCTGAGAATGTGTCAGGGGCCGGTTGCTCCCCGACCCTGCCACCCCACTGCAAGCCCCACCCACTGACCCATAAGCCCCACCCACTGACCCCTTAAAACCCCACCCGCAGGAAGGAAGGTGGGGACCAAGGGAGGGAGGGAGGTGGGGACCAAAGGAAGCACAGTGAGCCATGGCCACCGCAGGGGAATGTGGGGGCGAAGGAGGGGGAGGGAGGGGCGGGCCAGCCAGCTGCAGGCCACTCAGAATGGCCTGATGGGCCGGATTTGGCCCCCGGGCCGGACTTTGGACCGGCCTGCTCTAGAGGCTCATTCAAAACCTGGAGGGGACAGATTGACAGCCAAAGACCTGAAGTTCATTAATGTTCTGATGCACATTTTATGAGATCCACAGGCTTAGGAAAATGATGCTGGCAATTTAGTAGGTGGTGTGAGCTAGAGTTAAGATGCCCTCCTGACTTGTGAAGTCAGTGTTCCTGAAAAAAAAAATTATAAACTTTGAAAGTGCTTTGAAAGAAGGCTAGAATGGCAGAGAAGCAGAACCCTATCGTAAAAGTCCAGGAGACCTATTTCATTTGAAAGCCATAGGAAAATCCTGCCAAACTCACATATTGGTTGAAATCCTGTGGAATAGCTATGCAGGTGGAGTAACTGCTACTCAAAGTCACTTTGAGCAAGTTATTTGCCACTTGGGCAAATGTCATGGGTATGTCCTCACTTGCAAGGAGGTCCAAGAGCTCTGGGAATGGGCTTGTTCCCTTGACACCTTGGTTGTGGACCTGGAGAAGCAGAGGCAGGAAGAGATGGAACATAGTGAGACTTCCAGGGACCTTCAGGATCCTCCCACCCACAGGCAGGCAGCTCTGGAGCTGCTCAGAGTGGAAGTCTCCAGGCTGGAGGACATCCTTCTAAAGAAGAAGGAACCCATCCCCTAGTGGGGAGCCCTTTTTCAGGAGATGGGCCAATGTTCAGTCACACTGAGGATACTCCTTGAGGGGAGGTGGGAAGGGAGCTTCTGGTACTGGGCAATTTGATTTTCAGGAACATAGAATGGGAGGCCTGTGACAGACCACACAGTGACTTGCTTGCCTGGTGTGAAGATTGCAGACATCACCTCTCACTTGGGTAGGCTGGTAGAGAGTGCCACAGACAAGGTAGCATATTGGCACCAATGATGTTGAAAAATGTTGCCACACAGTCCTGGAGGACAAATTTAGGTTACTAGGGAGGAAGCTAAAAGCCAGGACCTCAAAGGCAGCATTCTCAGAAGGGCTACCTGTTCCACGAGCAGAATCAGCTAGGCAGGAGGAGCTCAGGGGTCTCAATGCATGGATGAGAAGGTGGTGCCAGAGGGAGGGGTTTAGATTCATTAGGCACTGGGGATGTGTAATCTCCAGGCTTAAAAACAGGGTATTTCAAGGGCCAGATGCAGGAGAGTGGTATCAGAGGACAGATATCTAGTCTCGTGCGCTCCCAGACAATTTGGTGGGGACACTGTGAGATGCAGGAAACTGGACCAGATGGGGTCTTGGCCTAATCCAGCATGGCTCTTCTTATGTGCTTATGTCACACCCCCAGCAACCACAAAGTTGACAAGGCAGGAGCGCTATACATAATCCACTTCCACTAGTATATTGTGCAACCACACAGCCAACGATGCAACTGTTTTCTGGCTGTTCTTGTTGCCGGGGAGTGCAGGGGGGATGCCCAGCACATTTACAATGATGCAACATCATGCTAGGCCTTGATGTACAGGAATCAAACAAGTATGTGAGAGCCCATTCAGTTCACTTAACAAAGCTGCTAATAAATGATTTGGACAATTACTGTCTCCCTCATTGCAAACCACTTACAAATGTTGCTCCTTGCCTTTTCTTTTTTCAGGTCTGAAGAAAAACTATCTGGCTTTTTCTGCATAACCTTATCCAAATTATGGGAAACCTTTTGAGAATGAGCTTACATCCCCTGCGCCAGAGTGGCAGCAAACATTTAGTGGAGAAACCAAATGAGACAAGTGTCACAAAAAATTTATACAGGCAGCTAGAAGAAGAAAGTCGGTGCATAACAAAGGATGTTCAAATGTGCACACGACAGGAGTTGTTAGGGAAGTCGCTATGCATCATACGTGTGGGGCACAAATTAAGAAGTGGTTTCAGCCAAAGAGAACAGACACGGCCTGTGTTCCGAAAGATAAATGTCTCCAATTGCAGTGAACTGTGAATGACAACCAGTGGTGCATCTAGAGGTGGATCTCAAGGGAAAACACTAAACACCTGAAGCCCAGAGATTTCACGGAGTGGAAAGTGATGAAGGAAACAATAAATAAGCCCAGCTTCAGTACTTGAGCCAGTGTGGATGTGCTCAGCCCCAAAGCTCCCTTCAACATCTTCCCCCACTTCCTATATGTTGTAAATATTTAATTGTAAGAGTACAGTCACCCCCCCGCCATTTTGTGGTTTAGGTACTGCGGTCCCACTACATTGCGGGATCGCAGTACCTGCACCTCGGAGCCGCACGGGGGGCGGCGGGGAGCGATAGGGTCGCACCGCCCTGTGCTCCTCCGAGAAGCCTCGGGGCTGCGGGTGTGTGTACAGGGGGCGATCGGGTCGCTCCGCGCTGCCCCTGCGCTCCTCCGAGAAGCCTCGAACAGGCGCATGATTGCCCCCCCCGCCACCAGCCCCCCCACTTCCACATATCACGGATTTTCATCCATCGCGGGTTGGGTGGGTCCCTAACCCCCACGATCGGTGGGGGGTGACTGTACAGCCATCCTAAAGTGTACACATAGCAGACTTGGTTCAAGATGCTCACATTATCTTTTTCCATAACAACACAATATTTACATTAATGGTGGTGTGTTTTGCATTTGCGGCCAAAGACAACTACCTTTTCCCTCCGTAGTTCCTTTTCCCCCTGTTGTGCTCAGGGCAGTAAAAAAGAAAGTGTCTTTTTATTCCTGTGATGGGATCAAGTAATTTCAAAATGCAGAAAGGTACACATGCAAGATATCCCTTTAAAAAATTGGGATAGGCAAAGCATTGTTTTGGTTTATTGGCAATTTCTTTCTGTGTGGCAGGAATGCAGAGGCACTTTCTCAATAATGGAATGAGAGTGTGTGTTCGCTTCACAGCTAAATAATATGTGCGGCTCTCTAAAGCACTCCCCTCAAGTCACTTCCAAAAACATATTAAGATCAGGAAGTCCAGGACCAATGTTGCCTAACTGTGCCACTATTTGCAAACACTGCCGTAACTAGGGAGGGGTGGAATAGTGCATCTGCCCCGGGGCATGCAGCAATCTGGGGGTGTCTGGAGGGGGAGCAGGAGCAGGAAGCCATGTGCCATCCTGCCAACAGTCCGCCTTTTGCCCCACTAAGGCTTGTCGATCCTTAGCCAGGGGAAAGGAGGAGAGGGAAGCAGGCTATGTTTTTTTAATTGCCCCCCCTCCTCCTTCCCCCCACCCACGCTAAGGCTTGGCAATCATTAGCCCGGGGAAAGGAGGAGAGGGAAGCATGTGACGGAGGTGCTGCTTGAAAAAAAATATCCCATCGCCTGCTTCCCTCTCCTCCTTTTCCTGGGCTAATGATTGCCAACCAAGCATTAGCCAGGGGAAAGGGGGAGGGGGAAGTGTGCTATGGAGGGGATGCTTGAAAAAAATCACCTGCTTGGCGCTATCCCCACGCTGTGCGGTTTGCACAGGAGAGCCTTAACTGGAAAGAGGGCATGAGAAGGAGAGACCCTTCTCCCCCTCCCCCACTGTTCCCCCAGCATCTGCCCCCCTTTCTGGATGGATGGGACACATTTGCGGGGGAGGAGAGGATGCAAAATCTGACTTTGCCTCTGTTGTTTGCTACGCCAGTGTTTGCAAACAAGGATTTTGCCTATTATGCCCGAGTTATTTTTCTAAAATAGCAATTGCAATTATCACATCTCCTCAAAGTCAGAGACTAAAATACAGCTTTCACTCTAGCAAAAACTTTTCTTATTATGTTATATAGATTACAACAAATCTTGCAAAAGGTATCCTGTCCTTCAGAAGGGACTGGAAACAGGGTCGTTCTACTGGCAACTTGCCATTTTTGGAGCTCCTTCCCCAGAAAATGGGATTAGCCCCAGTTGTAGACTGGACATGATGCACTTTTATTTCAATTGACTTGTGTTGGGGTAGATTTAATAAATATTTCTTCTTAATTTTAGAACTTTAAAATTGGCTATTGGCCAGTGCTTAGATATTACTCTGCACTTCTTTTTTATTTTTAAAACTTAAAAGGATACAGAAATTTCACCAGAGTTAAATACCATTTCCAAATGAATTTAGAAAAAAATTCCTTTATCTTTATGGACATAAATGTTAATAAATATCCTTTTACCCCATATATTCTTCCATATATTAGTATATACTGTACTCGTTTCCTTTCCCAAATCATGTTTATTTATGAATGTTATTTTATTTTATTTTATTTTATTTTTACCCTGTCCATCTAGTGGCCAGGCCACTACTCTGTGTAGCTTGCAAAGCAAACATCAATAACATAAACTAAACCTCAATAATAGCAACAGCTATATTTCCACAATGTATTTTTTAATTTTGTTTTATTAATAGTTTATTATTCTCCATTAATATTTTATAATTTGATTTATCATTCCTTTCGTTCACTCATTTCTACCTACCTTTTCCTTATAAGATCTTCAAATCTTGTAATTTGATTTATCATTCCTTTCGTTCACTCATTTCTACCTACCTTTTCCTTATAAGATCTTCAAATCTTGACCAGACCTTTTTACCCAATCTTTAGTCTTTTATCCTGTAATTCTATCTGATTAGCCTATATAATGGTTAATTTATAGCACTATTTTTGATTGTTTTTACTGGATATCACTTTAACACAACTTCAGTACTGGAAAGCTTTTACCCCATGTATTCTTCCATATATTAGTATATACTGTACTCGTTTCCTTTCCCAAATCATCTTTATTTATGAATGTTATTTAAAATAATTACATAAGGAACAAACAGGAAAGAATAAAGGAAAAATGTGTTCTGCATTACTGTACTGCTTTAAACTACTTTTGTAAAATAAGCAGGCATACTTTTATCCTTCCAAACATACAGGGCAGTGTTTAAGTTAATCGGTGTGATGAAAATTAATTTCCTTAGCTGTTTAATAAATTGACCACAGGTCAACTAGTTGTCTTCCATTGCAACCAGGACATTCTTCATTGCCATATAGGCAACATTATATGTCATTGTAGAACTGTAGGCATCGCAGGTGAAAAACCAGCAGTTTCACAGAGTTCCACTGCCATCCCAAACCCCCCATTTAGGTTTTCCAAAGCTCACAGTGTCATTTCTCACTGCTGGCACCATCATTAGTCAAAATAGTGCTGTGAAACACAGCAAAATACACACACAGAGAGAGAAGCATAGCCAGGATTTGGTGCTCCTGGAGACAAAGTTCATTTTGGTGCCCTTCCTGCCACCCCTCCTCCAAATTACACCCCCCCAGCAACAGGGGGGGTCCCTGCAGGCATGGGGTGGGTGCGTGTGTGCATGGGTGGACGGGCGTTTGTGCGTGCACGTGCACGTGGTAGTGTGCACATGCCTTAAACCTCTCCCACCAAGGCAAGGAAGAGGAGGAGGGGGTGCAGTGGCTACTGTGCGCCTGCCTGCTTTGCTGTTCACCTGGCGCGCAGCGGCGGAGGCGGCAGAGGGGGTGGCGTCGCCAAGCTTAGGGGAAAGGAGGACTGCTGGGCAGCGGGAGAGTGCAGGGCTTCCTCCTCCTGCTCCCCCTCCAGGTGCCCCCAGATTGCTGCTCCCGGGGCAGATGTACCCTTCTGCCCCCCCCCCCGATATGCCCCTTTGCACGCATGTGCATGCACACACACACACAACCCCACAGCACAAGGTATTGGCAACAATTCTGCTTTCAGTTTCCACTGCATAAAGCATTTCCCTCTGTTAAACCCATCCTGCCAGCTGTTAATGGAGGCAAAGACAGGCATGCATTAAGTTACAGAAGAGTCCCTTTAGCAATACTAGTCTACAGTGAAAATCATGTGTTCATAAGGGAAAACAAGACCAGGAAAACATGAGACTTCTTTGCTGATCTAAAAATGCTCCATTGTTGGACTTGTAACGAAGAGAAGTTGCCTTGAATTGTGAGGCATGGAGTCTCCATTACAAGTGAGCACCCTTTGTGACATGGAACATCATTTCTGTTCATGGAACACATCCATGAAGGCATCAACTCTTGGTTCTCTGGTTTTGGGGATCATTAGCCAATATGATATAGCCTGGTCACTGGCCAAACCCATTGTTTGTTTTTGAAAAATGGGCTCTCTAATGAACCTGATATACATGAAAGGATGCCTCTGCAATTTTTTTTTTTTGGCTGGGGGAGGGAGAGTAGTTGTATCAGAACAGATAGGAAAACTATGGCTTTTCAAATATCAGAGGAGTCCAAGGTCCATGAGTCTAGCCAGTGTGGCCAATGGTCAAGGCTGAAGATCTGGGGGGTCCCAAGTAGTTTCCTTCCTTGCCTGCTTCCTTGCTTCCTCTTTTTGTTGTTTTGGGGATATAAACCTGTAGCAGTAGGAAGTGAAATGTTTGTGGACCAAGGTCTTGCATGAGTGAGCCATTTGATCATTGGCATTCTCTGTTTCCAGATAGTAGCCAATAGAGATGGGCACGAAACAAGCGATTTTTTGTTTTTGTTTTTGTTTTTTCATTTCGTTACGTAACAAAACGAAAAACGAATTTTGACTCCAAAATGAAATGAAACAACCCGAAACACAAAAAAATTTGTCGACCGCTTCATTTTCGTTACGGCAAATACATTGAATTGTGCTAAATGGTAACGAAACAGCAATTTTTCGTTTTCATTTTCATTTTTTCGGTTCGTTACGTAATGAAACGAAAACGACATTTTTTGCAAAAATGGAAACGAACCGAATTGGACCCCTAAACGACCAAACGACAAACGAAACACCATTTTTTTGAGTCGTGCCCATCTCTAGTAGCCAATATCTGGAGAGCATGAAACAATACGAACCTAAAACTTGCCCATTAGAAAATGGAGAAGATAAAATCTGGATTATGTTTTGGAACTTGTTTATGCCTGAGAATGAGAATTGAAGAGATCACACATTTGTTTAGTTGTGCAGGCATTTCCTTCTTTCAGTGGCTGAAGCCCAACCACAACAATCAATTCATAGACACATTCCTGGGTTTTATTCCTTGGCTGGAATTAGAGGCTGAGAAGGAGAGCACATTCTTTTGTAAAGAATCCAGACCCTTCACCCCAGGAGGCTGCCTTTCTAAAATGTCTCAGTGTCATTCTTCACAAGGATTCCAACTTCACCCTGCATTTTCAGAGACATTTGGGCGTCACTTGTGTTTACAATGATTACAAATCAAAAAAGCAAAATCATTTCCCCCAAAAATAAAACCAAGTTCAGTACATTAAAACCTTCTTGTTACGTGCAGAATGCGGCAACCAGATTGGGGGGTTGGTTTGGGCAAATTTGACCTCATCACCCCAATTCTGGCTCATCTGCATTGGTTGCCTGTTGCCTCCCAAATAAGGTTCAAGGTGTTGGTTTTGGTTTACAAAACCCTCCATGGCTTGGGTCCTGACTATCTGGCAGAGTGTATCTCTCAAACATCTGAGCTGTCCCAGCCCACCTGAGCCTCTATAACATTCTCGCTCCGGGAGGCCACCCCTAGGGAGGTCCATAAGGTGGTAACACGTAACCGGGCCTTCTCACTGGCTGGCCCGGTTTCTTGAAATAAAATGCCATGCGAGATACTCCAGGCTTCTTCCCTTGCATCCTTTAAAAAGGCTGTTAAAACCTGGCTGTTTAGGGAGGCCTTCAGCAATCACTAAGGTGTGTTTTGTTCTCCCCGTGTTTGTTGTTTGTTTTGTTATTAGTTGCTTTAGCCTCTTACCGAGTTTTTGTTTTGTTCTTGTCTTGTAGTATTGGTTTTATTATTATTATTTCTTTGGATTATTTTCATTTTCATTTGCTGTTTTTGTAAACTGCCCAGAATTCCCATTGTGGAAAATCAGCAGCAATATACAAATATAAAAATAAATAAATAAATAACACTTCAGTGAGATGTCTGAGACATCATATGTGGACTCCAGGCTATGGGTGGCGGGAAGGGAAAGCTTTGGAATGATGTCCCCCTTTTTCTAGACAGGAGGCATAACATATGCTTCACATGGAGAAAACCCAGCTACCATCCATGGTATCATCCATTCAAAATACAAAATTTAGCAGGGACAGAAAAACCTCTGTTTGAAGTTCAAACTAGACATTACAGATAACCCATCGTTAGAAGAGAGAATTCCTTAACTCCTGAAAGTACCTGACTATCACAGCGGGAATTTTTCATGCCATAGTCTACAAATTACTTTGCTTTCTTCTATTTCTTCTTTGGCTTCACTTGCAAATCTATTTTTTCCATTATCCTATATCATGCCTTGCCTATATCATGCCTGTGGAATGTGGTTTCAGCTCTATAATATATACTGACTGGCCTATCTCTCTCTCACACAATGTTGACAGCTGTGGGCTTTGGGTGGATGAAGAGAAAGATGCTACTACTTCCCACCCATATGACCACTCTTGAGTGAGAAAAATAGTGCATGGCCTGAAAGCTTGCAAAGGCAGTGGCTAGTTGTTTGGAAATAGTATGTTATTTAAGCCTCATTTTTTTCTACTTTGCCCTTCCTGAACAGGGGAAAATAAAAACCCAGTCTCATTATTATAACTGTTTGGTCCCCCTTTTCTCCTATGCCTTCATTCTCCCTGAGGGAAGGAAGGGTTTGGGCTGCAGAATTTCATGGAGCCCCAAAACCACTATATCTAGCACCCCAAAATTAAGCAGTCCCCCCCCCCGGCAGGGCTGATGAACCTTTGGCATTCCAGATATTTTGGACCACAATTCCCAAAATTCTAAGCCTAGATTGCCAATGACAAAGAACTGTGGGAGTTGTGGTCCAAAAGATCTGGAGTGCCGAAGGTTCACCACCAGACAAAAATAAGAGTCTACTTCGTTGCTAAGTAATTCATTTAAAGTGTTTGATAGTGGGAGATGAGTTGAAGGTGTAAACTGTTCATTTACAATGATTTCTACCTATGAAGTCAGATTCCCAAGCTCACAGAAACATAGAATCCAATGACATAATTCCATATTTCATACTCCGCCAAGTTCTAAATTTTACCAAATTTCCCATTGCTTCCTGTTCCTCTTCTCTGGTTCCTTTGCTTCTCCATCTGTCTGTTTCTAAAATTCAAAATTTGTTCTTTCATAATGGCCATGAAGTTCCCTCGCAGAAAAATGGAACTTCCTTGAGAGCAGCTGCATTGATTTTTCTATTGCTTGACTTATCCTTTCTCTCATAGCACTCTGATCAGTGTCTGGACAAGAGAAGAGTAGTGGCAAGTAATAGTCAAATATTAGCCTACTGTGTAAAGATGATTTTGGATTCAGTTGTGTCACATTATTACTCAGGTTAAAATGTTAAACTCATTGTGCTCAGAGAGTCATTTAATATAAGTACTGTTGGAATGATGGAGTATTACCTTTCCATATCCCAATTATATACAGCAGCTGGAAGCTTTTATGAGTGAACTTGGAAGAACTTCCAGAAATGGATTGTGCTGGAATTCCCAGAAAGAAGCTGTTTAAAAAAAAAAAAACTCTTCCAGGAATTGCCATAGCCATCCAAACTTTCATGGGCTATAAAGGGAACACACAATTGTAGTATAATACAGTATACTCATATTAGGCCTTAAAGTAGGTAGACTATTCATCTGTCTTAGCAAATACATTAGCAGCTTCCACTTATACAAGGCTGGGGAACATGTGGCCCTCCAGAACTAGGAGATCCAGATGTTGTTGGATTGCAGATACCATCAGGGCCAGCTAGCCAGAATAACTAGTAGAAAGGGGTGATGGGAATTCCAGTTCTACAATTTCTAGAGGCACTCATGTCTCTAGTCCTTTTTAATGCTACATAAAAGTATAATTTTCTTTTATGCCTCTTATTTCAGCAGATTTCTCATATATGCCAGTCTCTCATGATCAGGGTTGGACACAAAATGGAAAAAAATGTGTTTCATTTTGTCACCCCTTGATTTGTTTCATTTCATTTTGAAATGAATTTTTGAAAAAAATGTACAAAACAGAAACAAATTGATTAGTTTCTCTATAAAATGGGTCCCGTGGGTCCTAGAGGCAACCAAATTTGGTGGGTACGTTTCTTGGACTTTCCCTTTTAAGCCCTCAACATTTGGAGAGATTTGGTTGTTGGGGGATGGTGAGTTATTAAACTTCAAAGTGGGTGCCCCCGGAAAAAACATTTCTAAGTGTATTTTTCTGTGCTAGAAAATAGTGATCCCAGGAAGCTAGCAGCATGAAAATTGCTGTGGAGCTTCCTCAAACTCTCCCCTTTAAATACCCTCAGTTTGGAGAGGTTTGGGGTAAAAAGGGCCAAGTTATTCAAGTCCAAAGAGGCTTACCCCAGGAAAAAACATTTGTAAGTTTAAAATATTGAAAATACTGATCCCAGCAGGCAGCTAGCAGCATGGAAATTACTGTGGAACATCCTCAAACTCTCCCCTTGATGTACCCCAAATTTGGAGAGGTATCAGGTATGGGGGGCGAAGTTATTCAACTCCAAACAGGCTGCCCCTAGGGAAAAATAGGTCATTTAAAAGTACTTGAAAATATCGATCCCAGGCAGCTAGAAGCATTGAAATTGCTGTGGAGCATCCCCAAACACTCCCCTTGAAGCTCTCCAATAGGGGTATTTGTACATGACCCCTAAACTCCGCGGCAAATGGCTCCCAGCTCTGGAGCTTAAAATTGTTTCCCCACCAGCTCCAGAGTTTACAGAAAATTAAGTGTGACCACGCTCACCTAAGCGCGTCCCAGCGCCCTTTTCATGTACCTGCTCTTGGAGGGTGAAAAATCCCAGATCCGCTTGTAAAGGAGTGAGTGCCCGGCTCTCCTTGCTTCTGTTTGTTGTTTTTTTTGCCTCCCGCCCATTTAAGAAAAGGAAGGACGACGACGGGGCTTGTGGAGGCTTGGACCGGCAAACGGAGGTGAGCCTGCATTCTTTTGTCCCCTTTTTTCTCCCTCCCCTCACGCAGGCAGGAGCAAGGAAGTGCAGAGGGGTGGGGACGCAGGAAGAGGAACGAACCCCCAAGATCTCTGGTCCGAATTTAAGTGGCCAGCGGATCTTAGGGGTCGTGTGAAAAGAGCCCAAGGCACACTGGGATGTATCAGAAGAATTGCACTCCATCAGGCAGGCAGGCAGGCAGGCCAGAATTAAATCAAGAAGACCAAGGCAGGTCTTAGAAATACATGGTTCTTTCAGATCCCATTATCCCATATCATGCAGGCAGGCTAGCAGGCCTAGTTGGAAAGCAGGAGTTTGCCAGAATACTCCAGCTAGGAATAATGGAATAGGAGGACTCTGGTCCGGTTCTATTTTGTTGGTTTTTTGAAATGGACTGGAGCCATGATTAAGAGGGATGGCCGGGTGCACTTGTATTGTGCCAGTTGAGAATTGGGGAACTGGTATTAGTTGTTGTTGTTGGTGGCAATAACAATGTGTGAGGGGGGAAGGAATGTAGTTGTATGTATGTATGTATATATATAAAATAAAATGCCTACCCAAAATTTTTTGTTAATGAGATCCTGCCTATTACTATCCCTCCCCCAATAAAACCCTCCCAAGTCACAAACAGAACAGAGTAGAAGCTGTGTGTGTTTCTCTTCGCACAGAGAGCCACGCAGTAACACAAATGGTGGTGGTGGGTTTTTGAAGAATGGTGGAAGTGGTACAGGGGGGTGGACTGGAAAAAATGTGGCTGGGTCGGAAGGAATGTGCTTTCAAGGCGGTAGTAGGGTAAAAAAGAATAAATAAAATTAAACTGTAAAAAGAAAGCCTGCCCAAATAAATTCCCTAGAACCTACCCAACCCTCCAAAAAAGAACAGAACAGATAAGCCGCCTGTGTGCCTCTGTAAGACACAGAGAGACACACACAGTACACATGCAGAGAAAAAGGCTCTCTGCACAAACACAAACCACACACACAACTACACACACAAAGCAGCTTTGCTTCAAGCTCAGCAAAGCTCAGATCAGCAGTGAGAAGCTAGTCAAATCAATTGCTTCAGCTAACTTTAACCCCACTGCCAGATACGTCTATCTCCTTGGTCACTCCACCACAGACAATGAGAAAGTGAAACAAGCCAGTGTCTTATATACCCTGCTGCCATGGGGCAGTTAGAAACCACACCCACACACCCCAAAAAGCATACTTTACAATTGATTCCTATGGGCACCCCATTTGGAGTTGAATAACTTGGCCCCCTGTACCCCAAAGCTCTCCAAATTGGGGGTGCTTCAAGGGGAGAGCTTGAGGAAGCTGCACTGAAATTTTCACACTGCTAGCTTCCTGGGATAACTATTTTCTAGTACAGAAAATTACACTTAGAAATGGGTACCCCCTTTGAAGTTGAATAACTCAATCCCTTAAACACCAAACCTCTCCAAATTTGGAGGGCTTAAAGGGGAGAATCTAAGGAAGGCTCACACCACATTTGATGACATGGAAAACATTTTTAAGAGAAATGAAATGGTTCCTTTTCAAAGGAAAAAAGGTGTTTCTTTTCATAACTAAGGAACCACCGCCTCTCTGTTTTGTTTTGTTACGTAACAAAATGATAAAACAGCATTTTGGTTTTCGTTTTGTGCCCACCCCTACTCATGATACGTCCCCCAAACGTAAGCATTCTCTTCTGTACAGAAACATTATGTCAAACAAAACCAAATCAAATCCCTAAAGGACACATATCAAACATCCAACATCTTTTGTTCAGGTGGACAGTTATGAGAAACAGATGCCTGAGGTAATTTTACAGGCATCCACTTGTCTTGCTCAACTTCAAACCTTTACAATTTACCTGCCATCTTAGTTTTGTTCCTTGAGGTTCCTTTTTTACTTTCTCTTCTTGCAGCTTCTCTCTCAGCCTAAGATCCTGCAAACCTTATCAAAAAACAAACAAAAAAAACCAGCAAGAGGCCATATTATTTATTTATTTATTTGTTTAACCTCTTTCTCTCCTTGTTCTTCTCTTTCTTTCTTGGCATGTAACATAAGTATTTTGCGGCCATTAAGTTAAACTGTGTCAGGCAAGTAAAGTGAGTTTACAGTATATGTTCATTAATTTGTTGGGTAAAAATTCATAAATTCGTGATTCGTGATTTGTTAACCTTGATGAAATCAAAACAAAGAATTGGGAGGCAGTGTAGTCCATTAAAGCTTCTAGGTAGATAAACTCTGTGGGCCTTAAGATGCCATCAGACTCTTTTCTGTTTCTTCTGTCTTCAAGAAATCCTTTCCATAGCTTCTGAGTTACCTTTGGACATAGTCCAAGGAATCTCAGTGTGTTGTAGAAGATTGTACATCACATATATGTGGCAAGCCCAGTTATTTTCTCCTCCTTAATTCTGTTTAAGGTAACAAGTGGGGTCCCATCTGATTTCCCTTGAATAAACACAGAAATGGAGATCACTCATCCAATCAACAGGGGCCTGGGCTGCTCCTGTGACTGAATAGCAGTTTTCTACGTATGTAGGCAAATCTTTAGCTGCCCCTGCCTCTGTGCTGAGCTGATGAAAGGAGGGCAAGTTCAAGTTTGGCAACCTAATCAGAAGTTCAGAACCTAAAGAAGATCCTCATGCCAAGTTCAGAATGTAAATCATTAAGTTTCCTCCTTATATTAAGTAACATAAAAATGAAGCATGACTATGGAAAGTGTGTGCATACTAGAAGTTTAATAGTTTTAGGGATTTTTCCCCCAGTGTGGTTGAGAGAATTCATGGGACAGATAGGATCTGCCTGGAAGCCAGTTTCTGCCGCAGGAAAGATTTCACAGTGAATTATTTCCATTGCAGTACTTTGAAAGGTTATATTCCCAATTAGCTATGCATTAGACCTAACCTGTGCCCCATCACAATTTGCTCAGCGGACTGTGGCAAATTCTCTCCCAGGTCAAAGCAAACTTAAAAAGAGAGAGGAAAAGATAAAAATCAAGTTGCTATTACAATGAAGGTTTTGGCCTTCTTGAACACACATCAGGCATGCCTCATTAGCAGGGTATTTTAACAGGGTGCTTTAGTGTTCCTTTCTCTCCTTGTTGTTCCCCAGTTCACCAAATTAGCAACAGAGGCATCTACAAAGTGCTTACTTCGAACTGTGAGCTCTCTCTAGCCTCTGGATACACGCCCCCCTCCCTTTGGCATGTACAGCCAGCCATTCCTACAGCTGCTATTCCAAACCACACAAATTTAGATCTGGTCTAGACATCCCATTTGCTGCGGAGATCAGCCTCCCTTGGTCAGATAGATTTCTTTCTCACACATGCATAGACACCTCTACCCAGCTTGTCAAAACAAATTAGCCACACAAAACGGGGCCTTTGCACAGTGCTATAGTGGTCTGGCATCCCCCATATCTATGTGACTGTAGCTTCTATCATTCTTAGCCAGCCCAGACTTCCCAGCCGGGCAAAATAGCCTCCTGGATACCTGGCCTAGAAAAGTTACTTTTTGGATTGCAGCTTCTAGTACCTCCCAGACAACCTGGTCACTCAGAAAGAGGACTGGTACTGTATTTTAAGTGTCAGTGAACCTCCAGAAGGATATCTCTCTGGAAGTTGAATCATGGCTACTGGATTTCTTTTTCTTGAGAGATAGAAACGTTTCACTGCTCATCCAAACAGCTTCATCAGTCTGAATACAGCTAGTGCGAGTCCTCCATCTTATAGTCAGCTTTGACCTCTTGTCACCTTGGTCTGAACTAGGCTCATAAGATGAATAGGCTTGTTAGGTGGATAATAGTATCCATAGCCTTAAGATGAACAATGGCCTAAGGTGCTGAAACCTATAAAGTATGGGTTGTTAGCTATGGCCTTGGTGGTGAAAGCTTTTTGATTTGTCTGGGTATTGTTGAAAGCACACCCTGATAAGTAGAAGACAGACTATGCCTGAGGCCCCCACCTCTGTTGAGAGAGGGGGTTTCAATGCTCACATGAATGGCTTCCCTGACTCCTCTCTCAAACCACCTATTTTCTCTGTCTATTACACGATGGAGGACTTGCACTAGCTGTACTCAGACTGATGAAGCTGTTTGGATGAGCAGCGAAAGATTTCTATCTCTCCAGAAAAAGAAGTCCATGACTCTCCAGAAAAGAAGCCATGACTCAGCTTTCAGATAAACTCACCTGGATGACTGAGAATCTTCACAGACATACTCCAGAAGGACATGAAATACTTTTCTTGTTGAAAGGTTTTGATTTATAGCAGCCTTCTCCAGCCTGTCTCCTTCTGGGTGCTTCTGACTGACACCCCCATCATCTGTGGACCCAAGGTTGGGAACCACTGCACTACAGAAGCACACTGCATGAAGATAAACCAGTACTGAAGGAAAAGCCTTGGCAAGAATATGTTCTTAATATGTCAAAGTTTAGTTGTTGTTTTCTATTATAATAAATATGAGGTGTAGCCAGTAGGATAATATCAATGCCTGATCAATAATTCCACTTCCTCCCCTCCTCTTGCAGTACTACTACCTTTAACTACTGCCACTAACTTCCCATCAGTAATAATAATTTGCGTCTCCCTTCAAATGTACCACATCTGTCTTTGAAATCAGGTGGTGTGTTGTTGTGACTCTGTTGGTTTTCAGTTAGTGTGACTGCTACATAGTCATTAGTATTGAGTACTTCCACACTAGAGTTAAAAATTTGAAACCTTGCTCAAAACACTATGCTCTCTGAAGTGGAGCAAAAAATGAAGAGGAACTGGGTTGAAAAAAATACACATGACCTGCCAGGCCACCTTTGAACTGGAGTCCTCCAGAATTTAGGATGATTCACATCCTCATTGACCATTGAGCTGGGAGGTGTTTTCCAAATACCTGGGAAGCACCAGGTTAGCAAAAGCTGCTGCACATTTTCCTTGATGTTAGCTCCCTAAGCACAGGGTCGGCCCTGGTTAGTACTCGGATGGGAGACCACCAGGGAATACCAGGTGCTGTAGGCTCTTGGAGTAGGAACTGGTAAACCACTCCAGTATTCCTGCCAAAAAAACTCCATGGACATGGGGTCACAAAGGGTCGGTCACAACTGTAGTGACACAACACACACACACACACACACACACACACACACACAGAGAGAGAGAGAGAGAGAGAGAGAGAGAGAGAGAGAGAAACACACACACACACACACACACACACACACACACACACACAGACACACACAAACCTTCCTGTTTAAATGCATCATATCCAAAAACAGCCAAATTAATGTGGCACGTAACAGTCTATGTGTGACAGTAAAAATGCAAAACTAAGAAATTAAATAACTAACAAGTTGGCAGCCTTTCAGCCAGCTCTTTTTTGGGTTGGACACCAAAGCCCTATTCAGGTGTTACATAAATTCAGCTTCTTCCTCATGCTTCAAGTGTGTGGCCCATCCCATTTCCTCTCTCATTACTATCTTTAATGGGTCTGACGGGGAGAGGTTTCTGTGCGTGTGTGGCTCTCCTTCCGATGAAGAACCATGAACTTCTTACCATCTACATTCATCCTTGCTGGCATGAAGAACGGGATGACGGGATGAGGTGTGTGTGTGGGGGTAGGGGGGTAGGGCAAAGTTAGCTTCTTTTCTCCAAGGGTGTTGAAGAGACTGCATTATGTAACACCTGAATAAGACTGCAGTGACAGTAAAAATGTCATCACAAGTAGAAATTCAGGTAGAATAAAAAAAATGTCAAGGGTGCTCCCCACACCCCACCCACTATCTGCGCCTCTGTGAAGAATCTGCAACACAACAATTCAAAGCTTCTGAGTCCCCTTTGCAAAGGCAAATGATGATACATACCAGGGCACATTGGACCACCTCAGTCTTCAGCACGCCTGAAGTTTGAAAAGCTGAACCTTTATTAGCTTAATTTATTGTGTGGAATGAATGAGGAGGAGATTGCTTCCATCTTCCATCTAGTGTTGTTCTGAGCAATAAAAGTTACTAATGGTGTGTGTGCGTGTGCGTGTGTGCGCGCTGTTTGGCTTTCGGAAAGCCGAGGGGTCTAATCCTAAACTTCCTGCATCAGCAGAACTTGGAGGTTTCTATTAAGCAGGATTTTTTTTAAAAAAAAAGGCTACTTAAAAATGCCTTAGAATGTTCTTGGGTGTAGTGAAAGTTGAAGTGTCCTCCCCCCCCCCTTCTAGATCAGTTAGCTCTTCTTTTTAATGCGTCAAAGAAAACACACACCCTGTTAGCCATTTGTCAAAATGCACACAAATCCCCATTGAAGTGAGAAATAACTTCTCCAGTAATTGCTAAGGAGTTCTGGAAGACCGAAGGCAGAAGCTGCCTCAGCAGCACCCAAGCCTTTAGATAATAAGATGTGGTAATTGTGTGGAGCCCACCTTTCCTCGCCCTCCCCTCTTTTCTTTTCTTTTCCCGCCTCTGCCAGAAGTGTCCATAAACTCAAGGTCATGACACAGCAGCAAATCCCAGTGACAGCCTGGACTAATGGACTGCAGACGAAAATGGCAAGTTCCTTTCCTTCAATTACCTCGGTGCTGCCATGAATGAGAATGATGACAGGTCTCTGGGGAGATTTGCACGAGGCTGCAGGAGCCGGCCTCAATTAGATGCCCAAGTGGAAGTACACATCAAAAGCAAAAAAAGACCCACACACAAAAAGCAAAGGCATCTGTTGTTCTTTTGTGTCTCTGGGAATGTGATAAAGAGGATTTTCAGGCTGTTAAGAGATCACCCTCCCTTTTCAACCCCCCACCCCCAGCAGAATTCTCTTCAGGCCTTTCCCTGCCATTTTTGTGTGTATGTGTGGTTAATAGGAAAGATTACAGGCACTTAATGGAAAGAGGCAGAGGCGTTTAAAAATAGTCACATAGCGGCATAGCCTTGTCCAGACGGATTGGAGAGCCAGCCAGCACACCAAGTGTCAAAAAAAGTACACCAAGTGGAACAGCAGAAGGATCTGGGTCCTGGGAAAACAGCCTGGCAAGCATGTAATAGTGACTGTAAATAGTGGATTTTACATTTATGTTGGGTGGTGTCCTAGTTGCCCTAGGACACGGGGACATCCAGGCTCTATTCCCCACCGAGCCATGAAATGTCTGGGTGATCTTGGGCCAAATATATTTTCTCAGACTGACTTACTTCTTAGGGTTTTGGTGAGGATCCAGTGGGGATTACAGTGATATATTCTGTCTTGAACTCCTTGAGAGAAAGGTGGGCTATAAATGCAATTAATAAATGCCTACATTAAAATAAATATTGCCTCTGCCTTGAATAAGACAGGAGTGCTCAGTGAGGAAAGAGCAAAGAGTTCAGCTCTTGTATAACAGAAGGAAGGTCTGGTTTTCTGGTACCGTAAACAGAACCTTGCACAACACCGCCTGGAAAAGTTACATTTTGAGCCACAGTTACAGTTCAAGATGTAACTCTTCCAGAATTTGCTATTTACGTGAGAATGGGGTACCTCCCATTCGAGAGGAGCTGAGAAGACCTTCATGGTTTCCTCTTCAGAGTCAGACTTAGAGCAGAGAGAGCTTCTCACTAATTAAGATGCATCTTCATTTCCCCTGAATTTCCTCCTTTAGTACTTTGAGGCTCATTTTAAAGAGATGCTCTTTTAACTTTGAAGCCTCTTCATGGTTTGGAACTAGGATCTCTAACTTATTAACTCTTCCCACATGGGCATACCTCCAGCTAGGTGTGTGTGTCCTGCAGCTACATACCGTGAGCTAAAATAATAAAGAAGATACGATTCTTATGCACCTCAAGCTATAAGCTCTTTGCAAGTGTTGGGTAATTAGGGAATTCTAGAAGTTGTGGGTCAAAAATACAAATCTGTATTCCTCCACCAGTAATCATTCTTCAATTGTTAGGACCATCTTCATGGCTCGGTTTTTAGTAACTGCTCTCTGGTGACGTGGGTTTGAGTACATGGGGCCTTACACCCAGTCATCCTGCCCAGCTCAAATCAGGTCCTGCATTTGCAGCTGCCTCCCTTTCTGAAACTGTTTTCACCTATTACACCACAACTTGGGAAATGGCATATATAGAAACCCAAGGGTGAGCTGTTAAGAATTAATGAGGCCTGCATTGCTTTATATAAGCAGCCAGTTCCTGGTTTGGGTGTTCTTTGAATTTCAGTCAAGTTTTCTGGAAGAGGTTGGAGAAAACACAGTACATATGAGAACCATTTCTATATAACCATACAAATTAGAAAGTGATTATAGTCCTATAATGGAAAAGCGGGTATTATCAGGATTCTAACAACAAATTTTGGGAATGGAAACAATTAGGTGTTGGTGACACCTGCCCGTTTTCTGTTATGGAAGTTAGATTTTCAATAACAAAATGAGACATATCTTTATTTATAAAGGTGTTTCATCAAACACATGATTGGAACAGATGGCTGGGATTCAGCAAAGGCTGCAAATAACTCAAAATGTAAAGTTAGTCATAGGACTAATAAGAGGCATTAATTAAAGGTTAAGACAACATGGGCTTGGTAGAACAGGTGGATTCTCTTCTGTTAGTAGTAGGATGCTGACATCTTTGGCCTTGTGGGGTGCCATAAAGATGTTGCCATAAAGATCAACCATCCCACCTTGTTGTACATGTAAATGCATAGCAGTACCGTACATACATGCAGCAGGGCTCAGAAATAGCACAATATTAAGAATAGAAGATGTGATTCTGACTCAAAAGGGTGGTCACAGAAAAGAAAAGCTTATAAGAAGTGGCAGTTCCTTAGATAGCTTCTCTGATAAAACCCATTATTTTTAACAGAGAAAACAACCAAACAGTCAGGCTTTTTCCAGTAGCCACTGTCCACTGAGTCGATTGAAGTCTGAATCTAAGGGCAGAAATAGATGTTACAAATAGCTTAGTAGTAGTTAGTGCCAAAGAGATGTGAGCAAGATACCTTCTCATGTTTGAGAAATGAGATTGCAAAGGAATCCCATCCTGAAGTCCTGCTGACTGACCACGAAACAAATCCGTCTGATTTGCAAACTCGAGGAGTTCTGAGAGAAGCTCTTACTGTGATCCTAGACAGTGATGGCGAACCTTCGGCACTCCAGATGTTTTGGACCACAACTCCCAGAATTCCAAGCCTATGTTGCCAATGACAAAGGACTGTGGGAGTTGTGGTTCAAAGCATCTGGAGTGCGGAAAGTTCGCCACCACCGTCCTAGGATAAAACCAACCCTTGAGGGTTTTCCGCTTCTAACTGTCCACTATTCATACTGCCTGTTTTAAGCGCTTAAGTTTCTGCTCCTGGAGTCATAGGGTAGCAGAGGCTGGAAGGAATAATGTGAAGCCCCAAAGACAATGCCTCCTTATCTTAATGGTGCTCATTAAGCTCACCTATGCAGGGCCGGCGCGTCCATTAAGGTGAACTAGGCTGTTGCCTAGGGCACCAAAATGGAAAGAGGGCACTGGCCAGCCTGCCCCCCACCACAGGCCACTGCCATCCGTCCCCCCACCCCCCACCAGCTGCCCGTCACCACCTGTCCGCCACCCCGCCACCCCGCCACCCCCCCCCGCCCGACGCCCCCGCCATCCACCCCCCCATCGACCTCTGCCCCACCCCCACTGCCTGCCCCACCCCTACGCCCCTCGCCTAGGGCACAAAAAAACCTAGCGCCGGCCCTGCACCTATGTTTAATCCTCAGAGTAGTTTAGGAAGGAAACCAGGAGTAGAAGCCTTGGAATCTTCTGGGTTGCAGAGCCTATGGCAGTGGTGGCAAACCTTCAGCACTGAAGATGTTTTGGACCATAACTCCCACAGTCCTTTGTCGCTGGCAATACAGGCTTGGAATTCTGGGAGTACCGTGTGCCATGTAGATGTCCTCCAGGTTGTCCTGTGTCCATGCTGTGTTTATCTGCAATCTTCAAAATCACTGAAAGAGAAATGGAAAGACCTGTCCCTTTCTTGATAGGATTGATCCAGTTCCCTGCATTTTTGGGTGCTCTTTACTGAGGTGTGTTGCTGTGGGCCCTGGTACTTTAAATTGTATTGCTGGACTAGTGATAACACCAAGTTCTTTAGGACAGGTTGCTCCTGACATTTTACCAGTTTCATGGTTCTGATGTGAAAATGGCAAGACATTCAAGGAAGAAATCCTAGGTGATAGGGTAGGCATGTCCAAACTTTGGCCCTCCAGATGTTTTGGACCACAGCTCCCACAGTCCTTTGCCATTGGGAATGCAGGCCTGGAATTCTGGGAGTTGTGGTCCAAAACATCAGAGAGCCAAAGTTTGGACATGTCTGGGACAGGGTATACAACATGTTCTCCTTTCTAGGATGAGTGGTTGAATAGACACACTGGATGGCTGACTATAGGGTCCTGCTTGCAACTCTTTGTTCAGGACAAATCAACTAGTCTAATCACAAATTGCAGTGTGTGTGGGAAAGACACACAGTAGCTCTTGTGGCTCTTGCACTCAGCAAGTTCCATCTGATTCTTCATGCCGCCATCTTACAATGATCCATGCTAGGGCAGGTCAGTCTTATGGCAGCCCGTGTAAGTCTTATGGGCAGCCAAAAGTAAACATTTTTTTTATTTATAGGTATTGAAAATTTGACGAATACCTGCTGCAGTTTGACAGGTAGAATCACAGAACTGGTAGGTACTGACTATTCGTCCCCTCTCAGACTTCACTGCTATTCGGTTTTGCAGCATGGTTCTAACTTCTCGGTCATTTAAGAAATGGTTGCATAAAACTAGAGGACCGACTACTGCACACTTCACTGTAGTATAAGGCCCTGCTCACAGCCTGAGCAAAATCCTGACAAAGAGCAATCTAGCATAGCCCCCCCCCTCTGCTCCAGATGTTCATAAACAACATGAAGAGCACAAGCCACAGCTTCCTCTGTAGATCTCTTCTTTTTATAGGCAAATTGGAATGCGTCCAGTCCCTCTGGTAAACAGGCGATAACATAGTTCCGTACCAACTTTTCAAAGCACTTCATGAATACAGGTGTAAGTGCTACTGGACGAAAGTCATTCAAGTTTTCTGGATTTGGTTTTTTTGGTATCGGAACAATAATGGCAGACTTCAGGCATGACGGCACAATAGCTTGGGATAGGGATCGATTCAAAATCCCAGTGAAAACTCCTGCTAATTGATCTGCACAGTCCTTCAATACC
Source organism: Phrynocephalus versicolor (assembly GCA_023846285.1). Classification (NCBI taxonomy): domain Eukaryota; kingdom Metazoa; phylum Chordata; class Lepidosauria; order Squamata; family Agamidae; genus Phrynocephalus; species Phrynocephalus versicolor. The sequence goes on along the minus strand of JAHTLZ010000016.1, from coordinate 31,825,497 downwards.
GTTCCGGCAACTCTATCTGGCCCTGTAGCCTTCCTTGGATTGATTCCCTTCAACACCTTCCTCATCTCTCCCTCCTCCACATTAAAAATTACATTCCCTTGTGCCGATGCTGGTAACCCCTAGAAGTACCGTCATGGCACCTCCTGAATTATGCAAGTACTTAATTTTGTGGGTTGCTGAATATTTCAACTTCCAATAAGGAGAATGTCATTATGGTAAAGAATTAAACATTTTCCAAAGATTGGTTATTGATATAAAGCAGCTTCACTAATCAGCAGTTATTTAGTTAGTAAGTTAGTTTCAGTTTCTATACAATTTTTTAAATTTACATTACAGAAAGCAGTTTACGTACATCCAAAGGTTGACAAGACATAAAATAACAGAGATACAATGATAACATAGAATGAAATAAAAATAGAAATAAAACTATATCATGAATAAACTAATTATATCATTAACTTCTCTCAAATCTGGCAATCAACAAGCCTAAATTATCACTCTTTGGTGACATCTGACAGATGATCTCACACTTTAAATTGTATGTCGGTGACATCTGACAGATGATCTCACATGTCCACAGAAAGGTCTAGGTGGAGGTTTTCTCAATACCAACCCCAGTTCACCTAAATCTATATTATATAATGTATACAAACAATATATAATGGTCATAAGGGGGAACCATTCTTGCCAGGTCAGCAAGGCCTGCTGAAATTAATGAGTTTTCAAGGCCTTCTGAAACCCAACAGGATAGATGGCTAGCAGACATTTTGGGGCTCTGGGGCCACTACTGAGAAGGCCTGCTGATGGGTTGATGTTTTATTAGCTTTTCTCTGAGTGGCCACTCTTCACTAAAATGATTAAGATACTCTTGTGGTCTGGCCCAAGATGTGTTGGGGGATGTGTTCCCTCAAGTACTGAGCTCCTGAACCATGTAGGGCCTTATATGTCATTACTAACACCCTGACGTGTTATATCACTAGGAGCCAATGCAGATGTGACAGTGTCACCACACATTTGAATGTGGCTGATCCTCAATGAGGATCACTAT
>JAHTLZ010000016.1:31808717-31824439 GCA_023846285.1 Phrynocephalus versicolor | reverse complement strand
AATGAAGAATTGAAGATAAACTCAAAAGTTGAACCTTACTATTACAACAGGACCAGTGTACTACATTAGAATTTATGGACACCTGTCACCAACCTGGTAGCTGCATTTTTATCTCCCCAAAGTTTCATCGTCAGGGTCAGGGCAAGCCCTTGAATGTGGAAGCCTCACAAACAAGATCTCCATCTTGACCGGATTCAACTGCATCCTATTATGTTTGGTCCATGTCAAAACTGCTTCATGGCCATCCAACTCTCCAGAGTCTGGATGGCCTCTGCTGCTGCTGTTGAGGAGGAGGTAGAGTTGGGTGTTGTGAAGGAATTCTGCCTTTAAACAAGCTGGATGTTGAGAACAAACAGGCTATTACTCCGATGGCAGGCCAGCTAAGCAGAATTTCTTTTAGGTTCTTAAAACTGCAAAGCTTACCAGCTTAAAATGACTTTCCAGAATCCAAAAAGTAAAATACAATGGAGCTTTATTTCTAAACAAAAATGCAGAGTAAAACAAAATTAGAAAAAAATTCAAAAAGATATTTAAAAAAACCTAACAGACTTAAAGTATGAACTTATTTGCCTACAAAATAGCAAACACTAGGTTACTCTATCTGGTTACAGGAATCCATTTTGCCTAAGCTAACTAACTCTAACACTATCTAACTATTTAGGCAGCATTGCTAGATGCAGGCTGGATCCAACAATAATGGTGATTTGCTTCTTTCTTCTTCTGCAAAGTTTCAAGGCGAAAGATGGCACATGATGTCCAATTGTAGCTCTCTTGCTCGCCTCTGGAAAAATGTCTAAAAAGGTGCATTCTTTAGATAAGATTTCTACTGCAAGGGGGAAAATGCTCTTAATATCAATGCTTAAGAAACCATCGTTCCTAATTTCCTTACTCCAAACGTCATGATAACTGCTTCCCTGAGGCCTTATATAGATGTTAAAGAGCATAGATGTTGATGATGATAAATTCCATCTGCCGTGGTGATGTGGAACTAACAAAAACATAGGATACCATATCAAATCCATATATCTATATAATTATATATATATTCTGTGACCCCTAACAATTGCAATTTCCTATGAGGCGGAGAAATCAGCTGTCATGATTAAACACATTATTCATACTAAAAGTCTACAAATGAGGATCCTTGAGCTAGTTCAGTTCTTTGTTTAATTCCATCTTTTCTTCCTCAAGAGGAGCTCTTTATGAACTCTTGGAAAATGAAAGGACTTCTCTCATTTGGAGTAATGGTTATAATTGTCTTTCTTGCCAATTCTATAAGAGCTACTGCTTCTCTCGAGCTTGGCAGAACCCACCAGAGGCTATTAAAATCAAGCAGACAATTAATTGCAGCAGGGGAGAGAAAACTTTTAAAATCCCTTTTCTCCAGCTTCCTGCAGTGAATAGAATTTCACTGGAAGTCAAAATGACATTGTGTGGGCAATAGGAACGTTAACCAAGACTGACTCATGAGTTGCTAAACAAGGTTTGGAAAAGCAGGTTTGGAATTTTGCTGGTTGTGCCAGGAATGAGGTTGGATCTGAGGAGCAGACTGGAACTGGTGGTGGATAAGAACAGACTTATTTATCTGAGTGACCACTTGCATTGCCATAACACTTGTTCAGCAGAGCCAGCTGTGAATGCATTGTTATAAAGTATGGATGGATGGAGGGAGGGAGGGATGGGAGACATTTTTATCTTAGTTTTCTTCCAAGATGATCTATAAAATGTTTTAAAGCAGATATCACTAAAAGCACAATGATGAGCATGCTATTCATGTTCACATAAATTTTGCATGGCTTTTTGCTGCTATTTGCACTTAATTGGTGATATGTTAAGGTATGCATGTATACTGTGCCTTGGCACCTCTTCAACTAACTGCATTAGCCATGGCAATCTGGCCTTCTTTTCTTGAGAGACTGAAACGTTTCACTACTCATCCAAGCATCTTTGTCAGATTGACAAAGCTGCTTGGATAAGCGAAACGTTTTGATCTCTCAAGAAAAGAAATCCAATTGCCATGACTTAACTTCCAGATAGCCTCACCTGAACGACTGAGAATCTTCACAAACATAGCCATGGTAACTTATGTAGGCATGACACAAACATTAACATGATTCTGGAGAATAAGAATATTTAAAAAAATAAATAAAAAGGGCAGTATTCCTTGGAGTGAATGCAAAACTAAAGAGCACTTGTCTACGCATTCCTTCCATGCCAGCAGACCTCTGCCATACAATGAATCTCTCAGACAGTGTGCATGACAGGGAACTTGCCAGTGTGTGTGTGTGTGTGTGTGTGTGCGCGTGCGTGCACGCACACATGCATACATCTATATGTAATGCTTATGCAAATGCCCTTCTGCATTCAGAAACTGGCCATAATTATAATAAGAGACCTCTAATTTAGATTTTTTTTAAAAAAAAACTGCTGTTGAGTTAATGGATATATTATTGGGGTGCTAAGTCGCCAGATTCTTTTGTCCATGAAAATGTCAACAGACAGCCCTGAACATCTGATGGCTCAGAGATGAGGAGATGAAATGCCACTAAATAATATAATTTAAGAGAAAAACAGGAATTAAAGTACTCTCGGGAGGTTAAGTCTCAGTCAGGCTTGACACCAGAGAAGTACATACTGTAGACAAAAAAACAAAAAGTTCCACCATTGCTACCTGAGTATATTGTTTTTGGATTATGCTCTCAAAAACAGAGTTTGAGAAATTTACCTTTTAGAAGTACAAGTCCCAGAAGTGAAAGCCCACCCAGTCATCAGCCATCTTGGACAAAGTGGTTCTCTGGGAACTGTAATCCAATTTACTAGAAACCATTCCCTGGCTATTACTCAAGTAATTTGCTAACCGATAAAAAAGGGCTTTCCCCACTTCCCTTTCTTCCTTCATGCAGCCATGCAGTAGTATAGGATAGTTTTTGAAGGAGTGGCCATGTTAGTCTGTGGAATCAGATCAAACAAAACAAAACAAAATACAAAAAAAAACCAAGAGGGAACCCCCCCAACTATATAGTAATTACTTAGCCTTTAAAGTGGCACAATGTTTTTTTTTGTCTTGTTTTGTTTTTGTCTGATACTGGATAGGATATTTCCTGAGGAAGACAATAGATTTGTTGCTTTGCAGTGCATGATATGTGCTGCAGATCTTCCATATGGGTTAACGGGAGGAGCTTCCCACTTGGACCTTTAGAAAAATCCCCCAGTTAAATATCCCAGTCATCCCCATACCTCTGATTCATACTTGTTAAGTGTGACTGCCTGTCTCCCTTACAGATTTTCCTCTCATCACTGCTCATTCTTCTAGAAAAGAGCAGGATCAGTACTGACACCGTAATATAGAGATGGGCACGGAATTATTTTTTTGTTTCTTTTCCTAACAAAATTAAAAACAAAGTACCTTTTTTAAAAAAAATGAAACAAAACAAAATGGAAATTTCCATTCTGTTCTGTTTTGTTTTTCATTTTTTCATTTTTAAAATTTATTTCGACAAGTGCTGATCTTGGTGCTTATCAAAATAAATAATCAAAATAAGCCGCATGGCAGCTGATCGGCGCTTGCAAAAAAAACAAAAAACACGCAAATTGCCAGCAGGGCCCCACGCGCCAGCTGATCAACGCTTGTAGATAGACAGACAGACAGACAGACACACAGACAGACAGACAGACACACAGACAGACAGACAGATAGAGTGGTACCCCAACATAAGAGCAGCTCAACTTAAGAGCAATTCGACTGAAGAGTGGAAAATTGTTGGCATTTTAACTGCCGCCTTACAAATTTTAGATATGGTCTGCTCGACTTACAAATATTATTTTCCATTTTTAAAATTATTTTAAAACCTTTTTTTCCAATTTTTAGATAGGTACCCCGACTTAAGAGTAGTTCAACTTAAGAGCATGCATTCGGAACAGATTAAATTCATAAGTTGAGGTGCCACTGTACTTTATTGAATACTACCCCTGGTGCAATTAAAAAGAATTTTTTTAAAAAAAGGTAAAGATAATTAAAAGCATTCATGCACATCCATCACAACCACAACTCCCCAAGGTCACACTATTTGGTCACAGCATTTAAGATGGTTATGGCTCTTGGATAGAAACTGTTTTTAATCTGTTTGTTCTTGCTTTTGTTACTCTATATCTCTTGCCTGAAGGCAGCCGTACAAACAGACTATTTCCAGGATGAGATGAATCCTGTAAGATGTTATTTGCCTGTTTAAGGCAACGGGAGCTGTACAGTATAGTTCTTCCAGAGATGGGAGAGGGTGACCAATGATCCTCTGGGCTGTGGCTATGACCCTCTAGAGCGCTTTCCTATCTGTGACTGTGCAGCTGGAGAACCAAGCACAGACACAGTATGTAAGAATGCTCTCAATGGAGCATCGGTAGAAGGACACCAACAGTTTCTCCCTCTGATTGTTTTTCTTTAAGAGTCTGAGGAAGTATATCCTCTGCTGGGCCTTCTTCACCAGAGCAGTGGTGTTAGCTCTCCAGGTCAGGCCCTGCTCGATGGTAACACCCAGGAACTTGAAACAGAGCCACCCTCTCTCTCCACACAGTCCCCGCCAATATACAGGGGCTGAATGTCCACATTTTTATCCTGTGATCCACCACCAGTTCCTTGGTCTTGGTGGTTTTAAGGACCAGATTATTGTCTCCACACCAGGCATAGAGCCGCTCCACCTCGTCCCAATAGGTGGAATCGTCCCCCTCCGGAAATGAGCTCCACCACAGTGGTGTCATTAGCAAACTTGACAATTTTGTTGCTGGGGTGGGTAGAGGTGCAGTCATATGTATAGAGGGTGTAGAGCAGGGGGCTCAACACACAACATGTGGGACCCTACTCTAACCCTCTGAGAATGGTCTGACACAAAGTCCAAGACCCAGAGGCAAATGGAATTAGAAAGTCCAAGCACCTCTTGTCAAGCCCCGCACACAGAGCACACACACAAGCAGAGTTCAGTTCTTTGTCAAGATCTTTAGTGGAAAGCCAGGCAAGTTCAAGTCCTTTGTTAACAATCAAGTGCCAGATAAATAACAAAATTCAACTCCCAGCAATTATCAGTCCAAGTCAAAACCAGAATATCTCACAGAAACCAGATGTCCAGGAAGCCGGTCCGAAGTCAGGAAACAGAGCCAAGGTCACAGACAGGAACATGGTTGCAAATTCAAATGACGCATTGCTCCCACAGAGAGCTCAAGGTGAGCTTGCCAGCTTTATCCCAAAACAGGGAACACACCCTTAATTCTGGAAAGGCTTCTGCTAGTACTCAGGGCTTCCCAACCTGATTCCCCATCTAGCATCAAAGACCCTTTCCCTAGCTCTTCTTGTAGCACGTCTTTGCAGAATCCTGCTCATGGCCCTTCTAGGAGGAGGAGATATGTTTTCAGCTGAGTCATCAGACCCAGCTGCCTGCTGATTTGAGCTGCAAGGCTCCTCCAGCAGCTCTTCACCATTTAACTCCTCAGAGTCAGGTTCTGTGACAGGCAGGGTCCTGGCACCTCTAGTTTGGACATCAGTCTGTGGGGGAGGATAGTATTAAAAGCAGAGCTGATATACACAAACAACAGCCTCACATAACTCCCTGGCTGTTCCAGATGGGACAGAGCAATATGGAGAGTGGTAGTGATGCCATCCTCTGTGGATCTGTTTGCTCTGTATGCAAACTGGTAGTTGTCAAATGTCGATAGAAGACAGGAGATAATGTTACTACATACCAGTTTCTCAAAACAATTCATAATGATCAGAGTGAGTGCAATTGGTCTGTAGTTGTTAAGGCTGCTGATTGAGGGTTTCTTGGGCAAAGGGACAATAGTCGAGGAGTTCAGGCAAGGTGGAATGATAGACTGGTGTAAGGACTGGTTAAAGATCTTAGTGAAAACTCACGCCAGCTGGTCTGCACAGTTTCTCAACACCCATCCAGTGATGCCATCAGGTCCAGCAGCCTTCCTTGGATTCACCGCCCTCGGTACACGCCTCACCTCATAGTAAGTGAGGGGGCCACTGTGGGCTGGTGACTGTAATGCAGCCGTTCTGGTGGTTCCACCTAAAAGCGGGCAAAGAAGAGGTTAAGCTCCTCTGGCAGCGAAGGGTCCCCATCAACAGCAGCAAGGTTCGGTCTGTAGTTGGTAATATGCTGGATCCCCTGCCACACCTGCCTCGTGTCGTTACTGGTGAAGTCGTCCTCAGTCCTCTGCCTATAATCTTGGCCTATCAAATGCCTCTCTTCAAGTTGGCTCTTGCAGCACCAATCCTGAAAGCCCTATTCCTGTTCCACAGCAGGCACTGGACCTCTCTGTTCATCCAGGGTTTCTGGTTGGGATAAATCCTGAAGCACTTATTCACAGTAACAGTATCTGTGCAATGTTTGACAGAGCACAGATTGTGTGTTCCTCCAGGTCTAGGTGGTCAAAAATATCCCAGCTGGTTTTCTCAAAACAGTCCTGCAGCTGGTGAGAACCACCTGAAGGCCAAGTTTTAACAGTCCTTGTTGTGATAAGAGCCCGTTTCCTAAGAGGAGTATATGCTGGTGCAAGATCTGACTGGCCCAAATGTGGGAGCTGGATATCCCTGTAGCCATGTTTTATATTCAAATAGACCTTGTCCAATGTTTTGTCTCCTCTAGTGGCGCATTTCATTTTTTGTAAAACAAACAAACAAACAAAAACCTGATCACCGGCAGGGCCCCGCGCACCAGCTGATTAGCACTTGTAAAAAAAGAAGAAGAAGAAGCCAGCAGGGGCCTAACTAGTTGTCAAAAAAATTTAAAAAAAATTAAAAACAAAAAACAAAACAAAACAAAAATGAAATGAAATGATTTTTTTTAAAAAAAATGCATTTGAAGCGAAATGAAACAAAACATAAAAAAAGAAACGGAAAACGAAATGAAACGGGTATTTCCTGCCCATCTCTGCCGGCATATGATTACATGCAGGCTAGTTACTCCAGGGTAATAGACTTTGGGTCTGCTAGGTTTCAATAAGCCTCTTGCTCCCTGTAATATGTGGCAATGCTTTAACCTTCTCTGTCAAGTGTGCTCCCCACCACCACCTTGGCTCATCAGAGCACAGAGAGAATCTTCCTGCTCTTCTTTCTGTGGCCTCATGACAACCTGTCCAGTCTGTCATTGCTATGCCTGGACTGTTGAGTTGACTGTTACACACTAAGTTTATATAAGAGATTGATCCTCCTACCTTGACCCTCAAGAGGAATTTCTGTGTTACCTACACGAAACAGACAATGTTAGAAATTCCAAATAGTAGATCTGGTAGTTTACACCTGCCATATTGGACAGTGAAAATCTGGAAATCAAGACATAAACAGAGGACAAGATCTTTGCAAATCATATTGCAACATATCCATCCTATTGCCTTCTGTGACAGAGTGAAGACGTCACTGCTGGAACTTGCCCTGGGAAATGCTGTATCATGGCTTGTTTCCTCTCTTGCATAATGTTAATAGCCACATTTGTATTCATTTGAAGTCACCTGAGCCTAAAGAGTGAACCAACAGATTCCAGTGGGACTTCTGATGTTCTTGGATTGCTGGAGGCATAAAATGTCACACTGATTGCATCATTAGAAAACAAGCTCCTTTAAGAGGTTAATGTTTCTCAACTTTTGAAGTTGCCAATTAGCCTGCTTTTATCCTGTGACTGGTCATCTAACCATGAGCCTGTGATTCATTTGCAAGTAGATGGCTCACTCCTACAAGCTTCAGAGGAGTGAGGGCGAAGAGAAAATATATTATCATATTCAAATGATGAAGCTGGCATCTCTTCTAGTTCTGACCAGAAATGCAAGTTGTCTTGCAAGTGATAGAGACTTGATGGGAAAATGAAAAGCCTTGTGTTTGCCACATTCAGTCTGGGAAGGGGTGGCACAGTTAAGAGGAACGGGCTAGTAGTTTTCAAGTACTGAAGTACAAAACAGAACACAATGGAAACAAGCTGGGGATTTCAGACTAGATTTGGTGGCTGTCAGTAGCTTTTGGTGCAGGGCATGAGTCTTGTGCATAGAGGGGACACTCTTCTCCCTCTCACAAAATACCAGAACTAGGGGACATCCACTCAAACTGAGGGTTGGGAGAGTAAGAACAGACAAAAGAAAATATTTTTTATTACCCAGCGTGTTGTCAGTCTGTGGAACACCCTGCCACAGGATGTGGTGATGGCATCTAGCCTGGATGCCTTCAAAAGGGGATTGGACAGATACCTGGAGGAGAAGTCCATCACAGGTTATAAACCATGAAGGAGATGTGTAATCTCCAGGCTTAAAACCGGGGTACTTCAAGGACCAGATGCAGGGGAGTGGTAGCAGGAGACAGATATCTAGTCTCGTGCACTCCCGGACACATTTGGTGGGGCCACTGTGAGATACAGGAAGCTGGACTAGATGGGCCGTTGGCCTGATCCAGCATGGCTCTTCTTATGTTCTTATGTTCTTAATGTAACCTGTAATATTTTATTCATGGACACTATTGTCTCTTGTTGTTTTCAAGCACGATTGCCCCAAGTACATACTGTATAAGGGTTGGTCTTGTTCAGTGCCAACGTATGGCACTCTTAAAGGCACGTTAAATGTTTAAGTAGGTTTCCACTGCTAAGAGGGGAATTGAATCCTGGTATCCTGAGTCCTAATGTGCCACTATACCTCTCAAGCTTTCAGAAACAGAGGTACCTATGTACATGCCCGTCGTCTCTTCTCCATTCATGATCATCTATCCTCTGTTTTGCTGAGCAGTATGTAACAGTACTTTGTTTGCAATTTACATGACATGTACACAATGAAAACCAAAAATATGACCTTTGAAACTGAAGAGGAGTGGTGTGAAAATACACATGACCTGCAAGGGCATACTACCTACCATGATCCATCCAGGTCACCGTTTCCTCCATACTCTGGGCTTGATGGAAAAAGAATATATCTGTCAGGCATCCACCTCCTCTTGCCATGCCTGAACTGCGTTGATGGGAAGTCCTGAGACAGGACCTTTTCCTTGAGCTCTGACACACACACACACACACACAGTGTCTTGTTTCTTGGATCCTCCAACAGGAACCTGACCTCTCCTTTGCCACTTGGTGGTGTGGAAGTAATTCCACTTAGTACCAGATGTTTGAACCGTATGATCTATTATGTTTGGGGGTGGTTTTCATGGGTCGTGAAAGCAATGCTTTGAAAAACTGATGAGCAGTGAAAAAAGGATGCCAGCCAGAAACCTCTTAAAAGCTGAGCTCTCTATTTATTAAAAGCTAAGTAATCCAGACGTCCACCAGGAGTGAGCATCTGGGAGCTGAAGCCTTGTGTGGTAGGAAGCATTCTTTACAACCAAGCGTTTGGAGACCTTCCCAGAAGGGGAAAGTTTTACAGAGCAAAAAGGGATGCAAGACCTTGCATCTGGCGGACATAGCCTTCACTCTGTTGGTAAGCATTAGAATCCGGCTGATTTAAAGGGTGTGTGTCCATTGTTGAATAGGCCTCCTAAAACACATGCGCCTCTCAAGTGTGGGTTAGTGAATCTTGAGGGCTTTGGGGGAGGGACACTTTTGGAAGGGGGTAATTTGTCGTGGCCAAGCAGCACTGAAGTGCCTTCTTCCTCTCTTTCTGCCTGACCTTTCTCTTCTATCTCATATTGATTTGCCACCACAGAATTGCATGCAGGGGAGCTGCCACCTGCCAATGGCAACACACAATTCCACTCTAACAAGCACAGGTCACTTCCTCACCTTAGAAGAGTGTGTCTCGGGTGGGCCATGAATAAAACATAACCTTGGGTTGGTGCCCTTGTTAAGAGAATTGCAGAAACCCCAAGTCTTGAACTGTCACATTCTCCAGGTCACAAGTAAGAGTTTCATTTTCTACCTGGGCAGGGTGCCTTGTAAACTGTAAAGAGGAAGGAGAACAGTGTGGTGAATCGGGGAACAGCTATTGGAACTGTTTATTATACTGTCCTTCTCACCAGGTGTCACATCCCCCAGTTTTGTGCATCTGAAGATGTATTTTTGAGAGTGGGAGCTCAGGATAGAATATGCATTTTTGAGAGTGGGAGCCCAGCCCAGTATACAACCCATCTTGCGACTCAAAAACCACCCTTCCTGAACTAACTGAGCTGGCTTCAGGTGTGGTGTTGGAGTCCCCTGGTTGTGCTGGCAGGGACTTCAACATCCTTGCTGAGGCAGCTCTGTCAGGGCTGCATGTCCTCCATGAGGACCATGGTTGCTGCCCCAAATCGTATCTGCCCCCTTTCATGCTGCAGGGCACACTTTAGACTTGGTTTTCTGGACTGGGGTAAATGTTAGTGATCTGGGTGCGGAGGACCTCACTGTAGTTCCATTATCATGGACGGACGATCATCTGGGAGGATTGAGGCTTACTGGAACTCAAAGCCACTGCAGGGGTGGGGGACCAATTAAGACAGTCCACCCCAGGAGGCTGATGAAGCTGTCCCATGCCTTGAGTGCTGCCTTGGGTCCGTGGCGGAGTGGATGAGGGAAAACAGGCTCAAGCTGAACTTGGCCAAAATGGAGATCCTTCGTGTGGGGCCCCTGGCGGTCTGTAGGTCGGAATATCTTTCTCCTTCTGGGGGGGGGGGGGTAACACTCTCTGCAGGAGAGCAGGTGCACAATCTGTTTGTTGTCCTGGACCCAAAGCTATCCATGGATTGCAAGGTGGTGTCTGTGGCCCGGTCTGCCTTTAACCCCCTTAGGTGTATCGCCCAACTGCACCCATACCTGGACTCTGGAAGCCTCATTGCCTTGGTTCATGCGCTGGTGATTTCAAGGCTCAATTACTGTAATGGCCTCTATGGGGGGCTGCCCTTGAGGCTGATGCAGAAAATCCAGCAGGTACAAAGCCAAACTTTTAACTGGGGTAAGACCTTTTGATCATATCTCCCCTACTCTGGCCGCGCTGCACTGGCTTCCTGTACGTTGCAAAGTGAAAGTCATCACCAGGTTCAAGGTGATGACTCTCACCTATAAAGCCCTCAATAGTTTGGGACCTTGTTACTTTTCAGAATGTGTGCTTCCAGTAAGAACTGCCCATAATACATGTTCTTCCCAGACTGGGCGCCTAAGATCCATCACCCCAAAAGAGGCACAGAAAGCAAAAAAAAAGATCACATGCCTTTGCAGTCATTACTCCCAGTTTGTGGAATGAGCTCCCTTCCAAGATTCATCTAGGCCCTTCCCTGACTTCTTTTGAAAAAGCCATGAAAACGTGGCATTTTCAACAGGCCTTCCCAAATTTTCAGTTATACACCTTAGTTGAAGTTCTGCTATCTTAATTTTTAATTCTTTATTCTTAATTCCTGTATTAGTTAATAATTTTTAATTATACCAAGATTAACTTAATTTAAATTAATAGAATTATAGAATTGGACGAGACCTCAAGGACCATCCAGTACAGCTCCTTACCATGCTGGAACTCCCATCACAGTATTTCCAACAGGTGACCATCCCGCCTCTGCTTAAAAACCTCCAAAAAAGGAGACTCCACCACCCTTTGTGGCAACATATTTCACTGTTGAACAGCTCTAACCGTCAGGGGGAAGTTCTTCCTAATGTTCAAATGGAATCTCTTTTCCTATAGTTTGAAACCATTGCCCCGAGTCCTAGTCTCTGAAGCCATGGAAAACAAACCTGTTCCCTCTTCAATATGACATCCTATCAAATATTTTAACATAGCTATCATATCCCCTCTCAGCCTTCTTTTTGAAAGGCTAAACATTCCCAGTTCCCTAAGCCGTTCCTCGTAAACGGCTAATATTCTTAGTTATAGGTTTATAGTAGATAACACTGAAAAGCTTTTGCAATAAACCTTTTGCTGAATAAGCATTGATTTATAGGAAAAGAAGTTGTAATGTTCTTTTAAAAACCATTCGAGTTTACAAATTATATTGCCTGGAAAGTGAAATTTGGGCTTCTGTTCATCTCCGTATTTAATCTGAAGAGCCAGTGATGTGCAAGTCCATGGCCGTGTGGCCAGCATGGCTGCAAGGAAACACTGTTTTATCTTCCCACTTTTTTTTACGACAAAACCTATTATCTACTTGCATTTACATGCTTTCAAACTGCTAGGTTTTCAGGAGCTGGGGTTATCAGCGGGAGCTCGCTCCGCTGCGTGGCACTCGGGATTCGAACCGCCGAGCTACCGACTTTGCAGCCAACAGTTTTCAGAGCCTTAGTCCAGTGAGCCGCCACGCCCCCTCTTTCCACCTACTTAGCCTATACATAAATCCGGCCCTGCCATCAGCTGCTGATCAACACACACCTACTGCCATAAGGGCTAGTAAAAACATTCAGCATTATTTGCACATCCGGCAGCACCGGACAGACGGGCATTGTTACCTCTGTTTACACACGGATCTTTGGACAACCCTTAAGTTCTTTCTTCTTGCTCAAAGAGTTAAAAAAGGCATAGCGGTTAATTCTTGATCAGCAAGACAGACCTCTTTGTAAGGAGACTAGCACTGCTTCTCCTTCCCTCCTCATTTTCAGAGGCAGGGATTACACCTCTTTTTTTCAATGTACCTGAGCATTTCCCCCTCTCTCCGCTTATCTATATTATTCAGACAGATGGCATCAGCTCTGCAGAGGCAGAAGCTGACAATCAGGAATACGATATTTTGCCTTCCTTGGAGATCACAGGGAGGAGGAGGGAAAAATAAAACTCTCCTTGTGTAGAACTGCAGTACTCCGAGAGGCGGCTGAGTGCTGAAAGAACCCATTCTACTGAGTAACCTAATATCATTCCCTATCTTTCTGAATGATAAAGGGCTTGATTTTTAATTCATGTAATGTTCCCAGTCAGAACAGTGCCGAGTTAAGTCATTTGATAAAAGTCTATAGGAAATTAATTTGATGGAAAAGAATTAGCAGGCCTCTCCAAGAGGTGAAGTGCTTGCTCGCCCCCCTCCCCTTCCCAAGGAAGGGCAATAAGATATGGACTTTTTTTTTTGAAGGTCAGATCCGTCTAGCTTAAGGGCAGCGGCAGGAAGCCCTTTGATTATTGTTTAAACAAAACTGGGGCTGTTCCAAGGGATTGGCACTGCTACCCTGAATGTCAAACAAACAAATACGCCCAAAACAAAGGAAAACAAACAATGGGATTCTCTGGAGTGAAACCAAACAACAGGTTATGTTTATTACATAGGATAGAGATTGTTGTGGTGGTGGTTGTTATTGTGGTTGTTGTGGTGGTGGTTGTATTTGTGGTTGTAGTTGTTTTGTTATTCTCACTCCAGAGTAAACTGGTGTGTAGGAAAAGGGACTGACTGCCAAGACTTGCTTATTCCCTCTCCACATATGGTGGCCATAGTCTAGATCAGAGGCGTGGCACTTACTGTATGGTGGAATTTAAGGGGGGAATCCCCACAAGGATAAATTTAATTAACACAATGTGTACTTTGACCTGAGCAATGGTCTCAATGGTTGGCCAGTCCAGGCATAACTGCTACTTAATTTCTCATCTCATTTATCAACCCCTGCCTTGTTGTGGTGAAGGGGCTTGAGTAACATAGAGAAGCCATGAGCTATGTCGTGCAGGGCCACCCAAGATGGACAAGTTATAGGCCGTTACTTCACGAGGTGCCTCGCTTCGAATCGACCTTGCCTTCGATTTGAATTCGAAGGCGGTCACGTGGTGGTCACGTGGTCTCCCTTCGCTCCCACCCCCGTTTCTCTGTACTCACGTGGGGCATTTTTGGGACCAAATCGATTACTACCTCACCTGCTCCCTTCGCATTAGAAAGCTGATTTGCAACGTCCGGTTCCACTCTCCTTTTATTTTTTAAAACAAATTTACTCGGCATATCGATGCATCAATGCTTGGCTGTCATTCACGACAGAGCGTGGTTACTGTACGATCCTGTGTTTTGTTTCCTGGCATCATTGGCAGCCCCCCGCCACCGCCACCGCCGGTACTCGGGGGGAGCCCCGCATGGCACAGCTGCCCGCCCTCCGCCGCTTGCACGCTGCCTGCCCCGGGTGCCCTGCTCTGGCCGGGCGAGGCGGCAGCGGCTCCTCCTGCGCCCGCCGCCGCCGCCGCTGCTACTCGCGCGAGGAAGTAACAGCGCAAAGCGATGAAACAATATAGCGATGCATCGATATCCCTGTTTGAATATTTTTTAAAAAAACTTGAAATAAAAGCCAAAAACCGAGACCACACGTGACGTTGGGAGCGAAGCGAGATGCGAAGCGAAAAGATTCCCGTCCTCCGCCAGGGGAATCACTCACCCCGGTTGGAGCACGCTAAAGGGGGCGTGGTCGGGGTGACGTCGCAGCCAAAAAGGAGGAGCGTGCGGACTGAAGCGATCGGTTCGCACAGAAATGACGGCTTGCCGCGAAGCGAGCGGCTCGTGAAGTAACGGCCATAGTGGAGAGTTCTGACTGCATGTGGTCCACCTGGAGTAGAAATGGGCAAGCCACTTCAGCATCCCTGCCAAGAAAACTCCATGGACAGTAACAAAAGACTAAAACGGGCATGTCCAAAATCCAGCCCGAGGGCCAAATGCGGCCACTTTTCAAACTTTGTGTGTCCTGGTGGGTGGGTGGGAGGGAGCGAGCAAGTGAGGATGGCAACAGCCCGCGATTATGCACTCACTCACATTGCTCCTGCCTTGGAGAGACAGAGGGAGGGAGGGTTGGAAGGGCGGCTGCCTCCCCTTCCTTCCTTCCTCCTCCTGACAGGCCCCACCAGAAGACGAAGTGGGTACCCTGACAGGACTGAGATCCCCTCCTCCTCCTTTCCCCTTGCCAGCCACCAGGGTGGCCCCATCAAGATTTTTGGCTGTTATTTATGCTCCGGCTTTCATCTTTCCCTGTGGCTGACTGAGACAGAGAAGGCAAGATCTTGGCTGAGGGAGTTTTTTTCAGGGGGGTTGGCTGTTGTTCTTTTGCTGATGCTGCTAGTGGGGTTTGGGCGGGGGGTCCAGCAATCACTCGTGGAGTAGGAAGATGAGGGAGATCACCAGCAGTCAAAAAGTTTCCAGCTCCTCTTCCGCATGGCCCATGGTGGGCACCTCTTCTGAGGAGGCCGAGTGGAGCAGGTGGGAGTTGAGAGAGGAATTCAGAGACGGGAGAGCTGGCGGCGAACTGTGGGGTGGGAGGACCCTTGCCGAGGCCGTGGCAGGGAGCATCAGAAAGCCAGCCCAGAAGAGCGCTGAGAGCCAGCATGACATGGGAGCTGCCGTTCCACCACCTCTGCGGTCACTGCTTCTGCTCCTGTTGCTACTGTTAATGGTTCAAGGAATGTCAGGCTGACTGATCTGCCCCCACACATTTTCATGTTGCCAACTCTGGCCTTCCTTGCAAAAAGTTTGGCCACCCTTGGGCTAGAAGATATGAGAACCCCTCAGGTTGGAAGGCATCCAATATGCTACCGAGGAAGAGCAGAGGACAAGTACAAGTAGCTCCAGAGCTAATGAAGCAGCTGGGCCAAAGCCAAAAGGACGCTCAGCTGCAGACATGCCTGGAAGAGAAAGGAAAGTCCAATGCTGCAAAGAAATATACTGCATAGGAACCTGGAATGTGAGATCTATGAACCAGGGTAAGCTGGATGTGGTCAAACATGAAATGGCAAGAATAAACATTGACATCTTGGCCATCGTGAACTTAAATGGACGGGAATGGGTGGATTCAATTCAGATGACTATCACATCTACTACTGTGGGCAAAAATCCCGGGGGGGCAGCGGGGGGGCAGGGGGCGCTG
>JAHTLZ010000016.1:31756621-31806616 GCA_023846285.1 Phrynocephalus versicolor | reverse complement strand
ACTCTTCAAAAAGAAGAACCAAGAAATCCCACTGTGAGGAGAATGGAATGGTTAACCATCCTCCTCTCTGTTGCTTTCTTGGAGCAAGAAGCTGTAGAATTCACATGCCTGATGAGCAAGGACATTGAAGAGGACATTATCTCTTTAGTGAGCAGAATGATTTAGTACTGAAAATAACTGGATATTTTGCATTACTGCTAGAGATGACCATTTTGTTTTGGAAGGGGTCTGTTTCCGAATGAAGAAGCAGCCTTGGATGCATCATCTTTCACTCTCCCTGGCACTGGCCAATCAGGAGCTGTGCCGGGACATGCATCATGCCGCCTCCATCTGATTGGCCAGAACCAGGGAGAGTGAAAGATGACTTGTCCGAGGCTGCTTCCTGGTTGGAGTTTAGCTCTGCACTACCCAAAACAAGGTATTTCATTCTAGAAGGTGGATCCCAGTACCAAACAGCAGCTGTTCTTCCGTGTTTCATTTCGGAACTGGACCCCTTCTAAAATGAAATGCCTACGTCTAATTACTACAATCAAAATCTTTCATACCAGTAGTGAAGATGGTGAAAGCTAAAAAGGTTAACAAGGACTTAGAAAAGTTACATTTGTTCTTCAAATCCCAGAACCTATTAACCAGCAGACCTGCACAGAACTCTGTTCACATGGTATGCTTTACACAGCTGCCTTGGATAGCTGATGAAGATTTCCAAGGGTTATTTCTTTCTAGCTTAGCTTTCTTTAGCATTGGGCATTACAGTCTCAATCTCCAGACCTTCTGTAGGCCAGGATACTTCATTATGCAAGTAAATACTATTAATAAAACAAAAACTGTGGAGCTTCTTGAGATTCATATTTGGTCCAAAGTGGTAGGGATTCTGCATTACTGAGTTTAAATTCTTTGGCTCTAAAATTAACCAAAATAGTGACTGCATCCCAGAGATCAGAATATGTATATCACTTGGAGGAACGTGAATGATCAGTACGAATAACATCTGGAAAAATAATAAAGACATTGGCCTCCCCATCAAATGCAGACTAGTTGATTCAATGTTTCCAGTGGCATTATATGGTTGTGATGGGACTTTGAGGAAAGCAGATAAGAAAAAGGTACAAGCATGCGAATTGTGGTGCTGAAGACGATTACAGTAGGACCCCCATATCCACTGATTCATTATCTATTGATTCAGTTATCCACAGTTAGCAGAGGAAAAAACGTTAAATAATTCAGCAGCCAGAAAGCAAGCTATTGTCACAAATAGTAGCTGTAAAGCAAGCTATTGTCACAAATAGCAACTGTAAAGCAAACTACTGTCACAAACAGCAGCCATAAAAGCAAAGCAAAAGTGTTCTGCTTATATACCGCCCCATACCACATTAAGTAGTCTCTGGGCGGTTTACAAATTTAATTACAGTGTGCAGGCTACACATTGCCCCCCCAGCAAGCTGGGTACTCATTTTACCGACCTCGGAAGGATGGAAGGCTGAGTGAACCTTGAGCCTGCTACCTGGGATTGAACCCCAGGTCGTGAGCACAGCTTTACCTGCAGTACAGGCGTTTAACCACTGCGCCACGAGGCTCCTGTCTCAAAACGGCAGTCATAAAGCAAGCTACTGTCAGGAAACAGCAGTTTGGAGGTGGGTGGGCAGGTGTTATCTCTTATCCACGGTTTTCATTATCCACAGGAAGGCCTGGAACCAATCCCCTGCAGTTACCAGGGTCCTACTGTACAGTACTATGCATCCCATGGACAGCGAGGATGACCAACAAGGAAGTCCTAGACAGAGTCAAACCAAAACATCTCCAGAAGCCAAGATCACTAAACAACAGCTGTCATACTTGGGTCATGTTATGCAAGCTGACTCACTCGCAAACACAGCTATGCTGGGATTGGTCAGCGGCAAAAGAAGGAGGGGCTGCCCAAGGACACATTGGCTTGACACCATCAGAAGGGACACTAGAATGATCATGATGGAGATAAAAGAAGAGGTAAGAGATAGAAAGGCATGGTGAACATTGATCCACAAAGTCACTGAAAACCAGACATCACTAAGTGGATAGTCGAAGATGATGATCTTTGGGCTGCAGCATACTCAGCGAGACTCCATCTTCTGTCTTCAGGGATATATGCTTCAGCAATCAGACTTTTAAAGTACAGCCTATGTTTCCATTTCAGTGACCAATATTAAACCAAGCACATGAAATGCAAGATAAAGAAGTAAGGAAAAGAAAATCATGGTATGAGACACCGACTTCTGTCACATTTTAAATAACAACCTCTTTAAAAAGCTTGCTCAGGCTATTGTTTAGTTTGCTCTATAGAAAACATTTTTCTTGGTGTTTCTGTCCAATAAAAGGAGCCGTGCTGTGCTTGCCAGAAACATGGCTTGAACTCCTAAAGAAAATAATGGGAACTTTTCTGGAACTGTCTCAGATACAGACAGCTTGGATGGGGGGCCTATTGATGAAGAGGATGGTTTAAAAATGTCTACCACAGACACAAAAGGAACACATTGTGAGTTACAGGGTGTGTGAAGCTCAGTTTGATACATGACTGTTGAAAGTTTCGCTAATATAAATCGGATTTATTCTCAAATAAGTACTGCATCTTTAATATCTTAGGGGCTTAACCTGTGAATGAATTAAGTTTTTAGAGAAGGAGCCTTAATCACCAGGGAAACACTATTTCTGTTTCTTTGTAGTGGGTGGTGATTATAATGGTTTGTCTATCTTGCTACCACTTTTACACACTATAAACCTCTCTCAGCTTTTGCTTCCCCCCACCTTAGAAACCTTTAAAAATTACTATTTCTTTCTGCATTGAGGCTTCTTAAGACAGAACATAACAGGCAATTACTTTAAATAAGGCCAACTTTGAGAGATGAAAGTGGAGGTATTTGCAAAATTCAGCACCTCTGCAGGTTAATTAAAGCATGCAAAGTTAATTACTAGAAAGAAGACAAGCTTTGTAAAAACTTAGAAAAAGCAGATGGAAAAGAAATCTAGGTCCTAAATATGAAAACGTGTGAGTTTTCTTACCATTGCTGGTGGTTTTTTTTAAAGCAAATACTAAAATTTATTTTTAAAAAATTCAACACTCTGTACAAAACTCAGGATATTTAGTATACTAAGTAACAACTATGGGAACAAAGTGTTGTGGACTGACTAAATATTGGTAGATTTGGCAAACATACCATGGTAAATATTGGTAAAATTGGTAAATTTACCATGGGAGAGTCCAATAGTTGCCCATTTGAATGATAACACCTACCTAACAAACCACGGCCATGTAGCAGCAAACATACCATGGTAAATATTGGTAAAATTGGTAAATTTACCATGGGAGAGTCCAATAGTTGCCCATTTTGAATGATAACACCTACCTAACAAACTACGGCCATGTAGCATGGGGATTTAGGACATTTCTGAAGCAATTTCCCCAAGCAATCTCCTTTCTACACCAATGCCACCAGATTTGAGCAGCTCCAGAGCGTGGGAAGGAGCTACTCATCAACTAGTCTCCAGAGGGCAATGCTGAGTATGTGATGGAAATGCTCAGAAGATGCCTTCTGATGTGGTGGTGGGGAATGGAATGGGGACTGAGTCAGGGGGCTGTGTCAGGAGACTTGACAGGATGAGCAGGTACAAGAGAGGGTGCAGTTTAGAGTAAACCCATGTAGATTCTGTCGTGATTCTGAGGCCAAGCTGCCAAGATTCCCTTTGACCAAAAAGCCTTTCAACCAGGTGGCCCGCTTACAGTGGAGTTAGCACGACCAGACCAATATGAATGAGGCATGTGAATGTTATTGGAAAGAGTCTGCTAAAAGCAAGGTTGCGCAACCATTTAGCTTGCGGTTTCTGGCCTTCAGGTGGGAGAACAAAGAACTGGAAAACTGGCAGCATTCCTTGGCAGTTCTAGAGGAAGTCATAAATCACATTCGTAGGAGTGGTGGAAAATAGTAACCCTCAGTGGCTAAAAGCAGTGCCAAAACTGTGAAGATTTTAAAGTGGGAGTGTTTGATCCTTTTCATGAGGGAGGGAGAATAATGCTATTTGCATTGTTTCTCTCATCTGGTGGTCTTTAATAAACTTTATTCAGTCACTGTCCACCACAGCAGTCCTGCTTCTTGTGTTAACTCCCTCCTCCTCATCCTCCTCCTCCACCACCACCACCACCACCACCACCACCACCACCACCACATCTTCCAGCAGAACTTGCTTGTGTCCTGCCTGACGTGCTCAGGTTTTGAAGAAAGGACAAGGAAATGTAGAATGCCATGGTATCATCAGATTTTGGGCAAGGTTTCCCAAACACTAGTGAATTGCAACCAGAGTATACCCTTTGAATTAATGGGAATTTGGTGAGATAGCTCTTCCACGAGCTCCATTGGTTCTATGGGTATACTCTAGTCACAGCTTGCCATGCCCAAGTAGGCAGAGACCACTTTAAATTGATGGAACATCTGGAGGCCTTGACTAGAGTAGGACATTGGATGTATTCTAGAATAATTTACAGTACTAAGCAATAGGATTTCAGCCAATACATCCACTCTAGTTGAGATTAGCAATATACAAGGCAGTGCTTTTTGAAGGAAGTGCTTTGAGTTTGAAGGGTTGGCAGATTTCAGCCAATATGGAGATAAAAGGGAGATAAAAGCATGGCCGCTGTGCATTTAGCTTCACGACTGAGTTAACCAGTGGACTCATTTCCTTCAGACCATGTTCAAAATGTGCTGTCCTATCATGTTTTTTTAGTTTGTCAGTGTGATAGAGTATTCTGAGCCATATCTGCCTTTTTCATCATTTGATGCCATTCAACATAGTTGGTCGTCTACATCCTTACCAAGGATGGGAACAGGAAGAGGTACAGCCAGAAGAATAAACAGAAAACCATATAACCCACTTCTCTGTGGGCTTCTGAAGCTATGGAATTCAATGTGAATTTCTTAATAGTATTAGCCCTGTTTGGAGGGCTAATTCTAAGCCTGAAAGTCAATAAGCTCAGAACTGCCAAGGGGATCTGGAATGTACATCTGTCCACCCCATTCCTACCAATCAGTGTCAGTCAGACCTTCATGCATTTAGTGCAAAGGTCTACGAGGCACCTGTAAGTGCATTTGATTGAAGATATTTACAGCATCCGTGATTAGGAGCACTGGAGACACATTCAGTTGGATACCCTTACAAGTGCCTCCTCAGTCCTTTCACATAGTTTTACATGGCATGGAAGGGGAGTTGAGTGTCCCCCCCTCTGCGCATCCTACTTTCCGTCTGTGACACCTAAAGATGCAGATTGTTTTCTATGTTGTTTTCTTTTTCTACTGTACATCTTGACCTCCCTTGTGTTTCCTATGGGGTTTTTAAAGCAACTTAACTGAGCTTTTTGTAAGGAAATAAGCATGATGGGATATGGCATGATTTCTAAAGCTCAATATTAACTGTACTTTCCATTCTGTACAGGAGTTTGTTATCTAAGATACTGTATGTAGAAAAATAGCCATAACAATGCCTGCAGAGCATAGTCAGCTTCCATTGGTGGATTGAAGCACGTGACATCTGGAAGCTTCTCGGGACATGAAGAAGGAGATGGAGAAGCCATTAATATTTGCTTGGGACTGCTGAGAAGGAAATATGTCTGATTCCAGGTAAACTTCAGACTAATCTCCAGCTTCCTTGAACTCCTGCAATAAATCTAGGTTAGAAGCTTCCATCATATTTGATAAAGCTGCTTTGACTTTCATCAGGAGAGCTTGCCTGTGGACATATGGTTTAAGTCTGTTAACATGACCCATGGTTTGTTTTCATAGTTAGACATTCTCACAACATAATTATTACTCCCTAATTTTTGTTCAATGACTCCTGGGCCTATCCAATGGACTTGCAACTTGTTGTGCCTAATGATATCTAAGACCAACACTGAATCTCCTACTTTAAACTCTCTATAGTAAGAATTAGCATCATGGTAGAGTTTCTGAGTTTGATGAGCCTTTTGCAAGTTTTTCTCCGTAATCTCACTAATAACCTTAAGTTTATGCTGCAACTCACGTACATACTTGGCAACTGGGATGGACATGTCAGGAATAGTTACTTCCCACTGGGCTTTTAACAGTTCCACTGGTGTTCTGAGGTTTCATCCCATCACGACTTCTGCAGGTGAAAGACCTTTTAGACTGTTGAGAGGTGAAGTTCTATAAGCATAGAGAACATAAGGAATGCCATCATCAGACCATGTCTTTTGGAATTCTTGGATATAAGCCTTCAGCATTTTGAACAGAGTTTAAGGAAATATGCATGGTGGAGAATTTTTATCATCCGAACATCTCCTTTATGGTGCTAATAGTAATGTTTGTGTGTTTGTTTGGGGTTGTTTTAGTTTTCTTAAGTTCATAAGGACCTATAAAGCTCAAGGAACTCAGGATATCTAAAGGCCTACCATCTTTTATGTAGACATGGCTGGTGCTACAAGTTAAACCGCTGAGCCGCCGGGCTTGTCAATCAAAATGATGGCAATTTGAATCTGTGCTATGGGGTGAGCTCCTACTGCCTGTCCCAGCTCCTGCCAACCTAGCAGCATGAAAGCACATAAAAACACAAGTAGATACATAGGTACCCCTTCAGTGGGAAGGGAATGGTGTTCTGTGAACTTGTGCATGTAGTCATGCCTTGCTGGCCATAAGACCACAGGAATATGTCTGTGGACAAACGGTGGCTCTTTGGCTTACAAAGAGATAATGAGCAGTGGCCCCCAGAGTCAGGCTCAATTGTCAGGGGAACCTTTACTTTTACCTTTTTGCTTTATTTATATGGCCTGAACAGGAAGCCATGCACACTTATTGCAGACTAGTATCAAGTTTATTTGAGTGCAGCCTTGGCGGGGCCTTCTTTGCATTAGCACCCAGAATATAGAATGATCTCTCTCTAGAAACAAGGCATTGTGACAGCATAAAATGCTTCCACTGTCACCTAAATATCTGTTTCTCCACATTTTTCCTCATTATTTCCTGGGTAGTTAACACGGCCAGTTCTGTGTGGTATTTAAATACCTGTGTTTAAAGAATTCTTTTATTGTGGTGTTTTGTTTTGTCATTGTCTGAATATTTTTTTAGCATTGGTTTTTATTTTGTCTTTTTTGCTGTAAGCTGTTTTGATTGTTATAATGAAAAGCAGTATTAAAATGTCCTTAAATGGTGTTTTAAGTTACTCCAAGAGCTGCTGCACAACTCATGTTAAGTACAACCAGAACTTGGAAAGTCTTTCTGGCTGGTGATTTTAGGAATTACAATCCAGCCTCTTCGAAGGTAACGGCTGTGTCAACAGAAAAGAATGGGTGATGGGGTGGCAGCTACTGAGCAGAAGCTGAAGCCAACGTAACATTGTTGGAAACCTTTCCACTTATACAGCGTCCAAGTCTAGACTCCAAGTATGACTACTTCTGAAGATGAAATTTAAAGCTTTTGCACAAGCATCCAAGAGGAGATGGATTATACATCAAAGCAAGACATGCTTATAGTCATAGGGAACTGGAACACAGAGGCATAGCCAGGATTTGTAGCGCCTGGGGACAAAGCTCGTTTTTGTGCCCTTCCTGCTGCCCCTCCACATCACACCCACCCAGCAATGGGGGGGGCTGAACTCTGCAGGCATGGGGTGGGTGCATGCATGCACATGCGAGCGTGCAGGTGGGCGTATGGGGATTTGTGTGTGTGTGTGTGTGTGTGTGTGTGTGCGCGCGCGCCTTACACCTCTCCCACCAAGTCAAGGAAGAGGAGGAAGAGGGTGCATGCTCCTGCCTGCTTGCCTGCTTTGCCGCTCGCCTGGTGCGCAGAGGCAGACGCGGTGGGGGTGCCATCACCAAGCCTTAGGGGAAAGGAGGACTGCTGGGTGGCGGGAAGCCCATTGGAGGCCTGTTCGGCGAAGCTCCAGGCCTGGGGTAAGTGCAGGAGGCCCCAAACAGACCCCCAGTCCCAACCCAACCCGGATATAAAGTTATCCGCATTATGCATGCAAGGCTTTTTCCTCCTGCTCCCCCTCAAGGCACTCCCAGATTGCTGCACCCGGGGAAGATGTACCCTTCTGCCCCCCCACCCCCCAGATACGCCCCTGCTGGAACACAAAAGGGAACAAAGCAGAAGTAAATGTTGTTAGGGAATTTGGCCAGAAATGAAACAGGAGAACGACTCATCAGAGTTCTGCAATGCCAACAATCAGTTTATTGAAATACGTGCTCCAAACAACCAAAAAGACAGCCATACATGTGGACATCACCAGATGGTCAATATAGAAATCAAATGGACTACAGTGCTCTGGTGCTTATTGTGGGTCGGGTCGGATATGTAGCCCCCAACCTGCGAAAAAGGAAAATCCGCATTATGCGGATAACTTTATATCCGGGTTGGGTCAGGACTGGGAGGGGGGGCTGTTTGGGGCCTCCTGCACTTACCCCAGGCCTGGAGCTTCCCTGAACAGGCCTCCAATGGGCTTCCGGACCTGTTACAGGCCCCAGAAATGGCCTCCAGTGAACTGGAAGTCAATTCTGGGGCCTGTAACGGGCCCAGGAAGCCTGTCAGAGGTCCCAGAACTGGCTTCCAGTGACTTCGGAAAAAAGGGACTTGGCCCACCCCTTGCACAGGCTGCTGAAAAATTAGTCCTCCAGCAGCCCAGATCAGTGGTGGTGGAGGGTCAGATCCACCACTGCCAGTTGCATGGGCTGCTTGAAGGCTTTTTAGAAAGTCTTCCAGCAGCCCACGCAAGTGGCGGTGGTGGATCAGATCCACCACCACCACTTGCATGGAGTGCTCAAATGTTTAAAATGCCTTTAAGGCTCCGTTGCTTTAAGGCATTTTTAAACTTATCAGCCCCAACCAACCTGCATCCACATATCGCCAATTTTCAATCACCGCAGGCCGGGTGGGCCCCTAACCCCCACAATAGGTGGGGGGTTACTGTACCGATAGAATTATTTCAAGCCTCAGAGACTGAAACTGTTACATTCCTAAAAAGAATGTGACAACACATCTAGAAAATAAAACAATGGCCCACAGACTAGAAACACTCAACATACATTCCAGTTGCTAAGAAAGGCAATACTATATCAAAAGGTGTAGTAGCTATATGACAATCGCTCTAATTTCCCATCCAAACAAAGTGATGTTCAAGGTTACCAGAAAGATAAACAACTGCATCTTAGTTCAAATCAAGCTTGGATTTTCAATCAAAGCAAAAATGTTGAAGCTGAGCCTGACCTATGTTCCTCACACCATGAGGCAGGATTCTCTGGAAAAGACAATAATGCTGAAAAAAGTAGAACGCAGCAGGAAAAGAGGGAGACTAAATATGAGATGGATTGACTCCCTAAAGGAATCCACAGGCTTGCAAGAGCTAAGGAGGATTGTTGAGGACAGGAGATTTTGTGGATTGTTCATTCGTAGGGTTGCCATAAGTCAGAAGTGACTTGAGGGCATGTAACAAGTACAACTCTAGTGCAACTTACTATGCTAAGCAACAGGATTTTAGCCAGTCACTTCAAGCTCTTGGTATAATTAGGTTACATGATATATCTGTGTAACAGTAGCAGACATACCAATCCCATGCCCCCCCAAGGGGAGAAAATAAATAAATAAAAAACCCAGAGCTTTGTATATATTGATAAGAATAAAAGAAAAGTGAGTTATTTTTGCCTTCCTGCATCAGCAGTTAAAGATATTACATTTGGTGTTGTGAACATTGCAACCCAGAAGCTATTTTCAAAATGTCTATTGTTATTCTCACTTTGTGTCTCATTAGGTGTTTAAAAAGCTATTACAATGCTCAAGAAGCATTCAAGAATGAAATCACGGGAGCTGCTGAAAGGTAAAAAGCAGTGAATGCTGTGAATATTTGTAGAAGTGATGAAGGCTGCTATTGATGTGAACTAGGCATGCAGAGTTTGGGGTCTGGATGAACGTTTTCAAGACTGTCTGTGTGAATATAGGAGTGCCACAGAACTTTTCAGTGAAACATCATGGAACCTTGTACGGATGAGGTGAGCCTGTGATCATACAGCTAAACTCCCTGGAAAGATCACTTCAGATGTCTAGCAGGAGCATCCTGACATCCGTACCCCAGCCTGCTGGCGGTGTAGCAGTGGAAGGAAAAGGAGAGATAGAGAGAGAAAGAGAGAGAGAGAGAGAGAGAGAGAGAGAGAGAGGAGGTGGCTCCACATTGCCATTGGCCCCACCAACCAGGGAAGAAACATATATGAAGGGAAGAGGAGGCACCATGGAAATTATCTATCGCCAAATTTACCATGGTCCACGGGCCATATGGTGAAATACTGCAAATGGTGCAGGTGAACCAGGATCCGCAAAAAGGGGGCTCCACATTATATGAAAAACTTACATACATACATACATACATACATACATACATACATACATACATACATACATACATACATACATACATACATATACAGTGGACCCTTGTATAACAAACAGCTTGTATAACATAAAATCTGTACAACATAAAACATTCTGGAGATAGGGGAAATTTGCTTAACATAATTGCCTATGGGGAAAATCCGTACAACATAAAAATGGGATTACTCCATTTTCAATGCATTCCTATGGGAATTTGTATAAAGGAAAATTTGCTTAACATAATTTCAGTTGGAACGAATTAATTCCTTTATACAAGGTACCACTGTGTATACACACACACACACACACACACATACAATAATAACAAGACCACTCTGAGAGTGTAGGCCCCCACCAAGGGTTATGAAATCGAAAGGGACCCCCCATAAATGAAAGCAGGGGAAATTTTGCTAGATGGTTGCGGTATACAATATAAATCAAATAAATAAATAAATAAATAAAATGAGACTGTGCGGGGGGGGGCTATTAGCTCACTCAGAGTCCAGTGTGCCAACAGGCAACAACACACTAACATTGTAACTTTTGTGTCAAGATCTGGCCCCTCCTGCAAACATCTGGTGAGTTCCATCTTCCCACAAAGGATCTCAGCGCCTGATAGACTACATGCTCTATCAAGAATCCATATTGATCAGTTAAGTGTTGTACTTAAAAGATGAACAGCCTATTGAACACTTCTTAACTTTTCTGGAAATGAAAGGCCATATTGGTGAGAAAATGGCAAATCAGGTGTTGCCGTTTTTAGGCAAAACGTTTCAAAATGTAGGGGTCAGTCTTATGACAATGCTGCTAATATGTCTGCACGTTATAAGGGGATGCAGCAATTTTTTAAGAACCAAACAAGAAAACTTTTCAAACATAAACAAAGTGGAAGTATACAAAAATAAACATTAGTTTCCATTTTACTGTAAGTTTTGTTTAATTTTGATCAATAAATTTTTATTTCATGGTTTATTACTTTTTATATTTTGAATTACATACATATGGGGGACACCAAAAACTTTTAAGTGCTTAGGGCACCTAAGGGTCTTAATCTGGCCCTGCCACCAACACGTGGCTCCTGATAGATCAGCCCTGAGGCAGGGCCCTCCATGCCTGATACTCTCCTCCTCAAAGAGTAAGTACCTTTTCACGATAGTTGCCTTTCCTTGTGTTCCAACAGACCCGACAAACGTGCTGCTGAACCAGCTTATCAGAAACTTGTCCTCAGTCATAAAAAAAAGTCAGAGAAGAGGGGGGGGTGAAAGGCCGGGGACCCCCCAGAAACCACCCCTCTGATAGGTGGCAAAGCCTGAGGCAGGCATATTTTTGCCTGCTTTTTTTGGCCGGGAGTCGGGTTTTTTTAAAAAAAACTTTTAAAAACTTTTTATGTGCTTCGCATTGCGCGATCGCCATGATGCCACAAACGAAAACGAAAAACCCGACCAAATTTTTCTTTTTTTGGTTCGAGTTCGAGTTCTGATGGCTTAATTATCGTTACCGTTTCCGTTACGTAACGGAAACGAAAAACGGAAACAAAAACGAAAATTTCGCCGAGTCGTGCCCATGTCTACTTGGGACCACCATTCCTGCCTGTTCATCTAAGATGACCCTCAGCTTCCTAACCTGCTCTGAAAAAAAGATGTATCATTCTCCTTAGGTTTGGGGACCTTAAAAGGGGGATTGTTGATTAAACTAACTTTGGATGGCAAGCCAATCCTTTGAGAATAAAGAAATACTTGTGGATATTTTTCCTTCTTGCAAAGCTTAAAGATGCTTTTAAAGTCACAGTCATCATCATTGTTATCATTCCCACTCCCATCAACAGATGTAAATATATTGTATGCTTTATTTTAAAGTTTCCTGAATATTTTCATGCCTGTTTCTGTGCTACTCCATACCCATTCTTCCAAGACCTCTTTACTTTTCTGTCCTTTATAAGATTAATGTATAACATTGTGTGTGTGTTTGTGCACACATGTACATACAACCATATAGTAGGGCATGTCCTGCAGAGCCCCAGCTGAGAGGAAAGGGGGATTACCCCCTTCTCTCTCCCCAGTCTTTATTCTGATGCTCTCCCCATGGCTGCTGCTGCTTCTCTTTCCTTACTTGTGAGTAAACTGGGCAAACCTATTCACAAGTAAACTTTTGGATCATCCTCAACCACAAAGCAAAAAACAGTACTTTCACGGCTTAAATGAATGAGTTTGGAAATACTTTTTTCTCTGTTTTTTAAAATATCTTTTAAAATATGTTCATATAGGATGTTTCCCTATACTGAATGGCAGAGTCAAATGCTTTGCTATATCCCTCTACTTAAGCTAGTTTTGTATACAGTGGTATCTTGTATAAAGGAATTAATTCGTTCCAAATGAAATTCTGTTAAGCAAATTTTCCTTTCTACAAATTTCCCATAGGAATCCATTGAAAACGGATTCGTCCCTAATCACTACTGTTTTTCTGTTGTACAGATTTGCCCCATAGGCGATTCTGTTAAGCAATTTCCCCCTACCTCCAGAATTTTTTTTCCTTTAAGTATATTTTGTTAAACAAACTGCTTGTTATATGAGGGTCCACTGTATTTAGAATGTTGGGGTTTATAAGAAAGCTCAGAAACTCAGAAATTTTCTCCCTTTAAAATAGTTGCTTTCAAACTTTGTATTAAAGCCATGGATGCTTGAATAATACATTCCGATTTTTTAAAGGGGGGGGGGTGCTGCAGCTGATCATCATCTAACAAGGTAAGCAAGTTTGGTATTTTTAATATATTTAATCTGTTTTAAATCTGCCAACACAGAAGGTACGAGGAGTAAATTGGCTTTACATTTCAAAATGTATAAGTCTAAAACTATTTGCCCACACGTTCCCAAATTTGGCATTGAACAAGAGCAGACTGTCTGCTTCATCATCTGTTCCAAATTCAGTGCAGTTTGAGGTCCAGTTTCAAAGTTATATTTTTTGTTTGGGACTTCCCTAATTTTTTTACTTGGCTTATGGAATGCTGACTATTGCTGCCACACAAAATATCGTTTTACACCTGTGCCCCAAGGAAGTGCATAGGGAAGAACTTCTCATGGAAACTGCATAAAGAGTGGCAACTTTGTGTACAAGGATATTTTCATAACTCTGTTATAAACCTAGATAATCTCACTCCTAGCTTGCAGGGGAGGGGATGTCAAGGTTGCTAATTTTATAGGGAACAAACACTGAAATGATTTAAAATGTGGAAATGCTTAAATGTGAGATGTGATCAAAATATGGAAATCTGAACAGCAACCCACTGCCAGTTAGAGGTTACTTCAGGGTGAGCAGATGGGCTATCTATGGGAAGATATTCGGCTTGGATAAGTATAATGCTTAAATTGCATGTGACTATGTAATGGCTTCTGCTGCAGACTTTAAGATAGTTATAATTTTAAAGCTATTTATTTTTATATGATATATTTGACCATATAAAATTCATATTTTATATGATATATTCCATGTATGCATTAAGACTTTTTATTGGAAATATCTATTTCATTGTTAACATTTCTGTGCCATATATATATACATTAGAGAAAACACATTGACATATAATCTTACTTGTATATTCAATAAAAGGAAGAAAAAGGATAATTCTTCTGGATACTGATGTATTTCCGGTGCAGAACAGTTGAAGGATATTTAAAGGGAGAAGATTATTTGTGCATAACTCCTAGATAACTCAGTAGTTGAAATAACTGGTGGGGGAGCCAAAGGTCTGGAGTTTGATTGCCTCCTTGACATAGGTTGGTTTCAATATGTCTTCCAGTTGGGCACTTCTAAGAGAATGATGACGACGACGATGAAGACGATGAAGAAGAAGAACCACCTAGTTCACCTTACATACAAAACTGTACCCATGGGTTGTTAGCTGTGACAGACTTCACAGGCTGAAAGGTCAAAGAGTATTATAAATTATATAGTGCTGCTGCTATATCATTTAGGGATTAGATAAACTCCTCCAACTTGACAAGGTGAGGCTGAGGGAGAAAATCAGCCTTGCAAAGAGAGGGAGATGGTGAACTCTATCTTTATTGACTTCCCCTGTCTGGTCCCCTTCAGATATTCCAGGTTATCTCATCAAGGATGTTAAACAAGGCAATAAATGACTCATTCTGACCTGGAAGACTGCAAGGCCTGGCAGTTCTGCCACCCAGAGGACAGAGGACAGAACCTCTTTAGGTACTTGGAGACGTTTTGCTTGGGGTGAACCAGCTGGGGCAGGGGTGGAGTTTGGCTCAAGAGAGTGAGTGGAATTCTTCCAAGGCTTGCCTTATAAGGATTTAAAGGAATTCAGTGCAAAATTAGGGACCAAGGGAGGCAATAATCTTGTACAACGTTGGCTGCAATAACTATGTCACTGTGTCAAGGTCCTTTCAACCCTCCACTGCCCATGGAGGGCCTTGGTGCCCCAGTGTTAAAACCAACAGAATGGCTTTTAATACATGAAATGAGAAAATAAGTCATTGCATGTAAATGAACTGTATATGTACCAAGCTTCAGATAATATTGGAGTGATGGCAATTAGCTTAGATAAAGGCATAGGCACCCCATTCTGAAATTTTTTGAGTGAGGTGAACTTCCCCTCCTTAGTCCCTTCCTCAGAGATGAAGGATTAAACACAACCACGATAGGCCAATCTATGAATACATACAGAGTATAACAACGTTTATTTTGCTTTAGAATGTTCAAATGCCTTCCTCTCGTAATATTTACAAACTTGTATGTTAGAGCAGTCTTATATTATTTATAGATGGGTGCAGGGAGAAAAAGCAGCGTGAGCAACTTGTTGAAAGTAACACAGTGAATTCCAGGCATAGAGAAGATTCTTCTTTTAGAAGAGGCCGTTGTATTAATGCGTGCTGTCATACTGGGCTGAAACAAAAGAAAAATACTGTATTACGTCCCCCTCCCAGGAACCACTGTTCTATCAACAATAGCAATGATTAGTGGCTAAGCCACTGATCAGTGCTCTTGTAGTTGTCCTGAGAATGGAACTGAATATTGGCAGAGGTCTTAAAGCTGCCTTGGGGGCATTTTAAGGAGAAATTCAGACTATAAATAAGTCAATAAATAAATAAATTCCACTTCCAGCTCTGAAATTCCACACTGCCAACAATTAGTGCCCAAGAAACAGCCCCTTTGTTTTGGGGTCATGTATAGCTGTGTATTTGCCATGTAATCCCTCTGTTATTCCTGGAGGGTGTTCTTGTCCATGAATGTTCACATTAAAATATAGCAATTAGTCTTTAAAGTGCAACGATGTGTTCTTGCCCCCTTATTTATTTTGCTTTTGCTTAAGATTCTTCTGGGTTCGTTCCATGCCAGTCATGTTGGCAACAGCAGTATAGCTCTTCTAGCTGTTCTCTATAGGTGCAGCATGTGACTATCATATTAGGCCCTGTCTCCGGCCAGTGTTCAAGACGATATGATGCCCCCCCCCAATGGACCTTTAGTCTGACTTAGCCGGGCAGCAGTTTTGTAAAGTGGAAATGCTGGATCACATCCAAGGATTTCCGAATGCATTGGCATTAAAAAGAATAACCTGACTGTGTGAAGAGGAAGAAGTGACAACTGGGAGAGGAATGCCCAGAGGTGACTTAAGTAGGACATATGCCTCATCTGAACCTTTTCATGGGGAGGAATGCAGCTTCCCTGCCCCAATCGTGAGCAACTTATGAGTCAGCTTCCAGCATACATGATGAGTCTCCACATGAATTGGGTACCCTGACAAGTCCCAGGGTTCCCAACTGCACAGAGAGGCTTCAGATGTGGACAAGATTCTCCTTCCTGAAACATGATAAAATAACAATAAAGGGGTATGGTTAGCCCTCTCCCCCAGCTGAAGCATTCAGGCTGCCTTTTCCTCAAAGCTTGATCAGGGCGATTCTTTTCTTACAGCGGCTAACCTAGGAACCACACAAGCTGTGTATGAAGCCATTTGCCTATACTCTCTGGGGGTTGCCCCCACTAACGGGAAACTGTGGTGATTTGCACAAAGCACACTCTCCAAACACTTCTCCTTGTATTATTTCTGCACTTGTTTGCTAGGTTCTTCTCCCAGTTACTTGAATGATTATTTTTAAAAAAATATCTTGCGGTTTATATGAGGCATAAATTCTGGCATTATTGCTAACTTTGTGGTTTTGTAACTTCGCCTGGTGGGAGCGGAACGGGTTCATTAGCCTTTCATCTTGCCTTCACCTTTGGTGGTGTGTGGCTCTGAGGAAGCAGGGCCCGCTCTCCGTTTGCTAATAATCATTTATGTGAAGACATCTTAGCCCATTTACGCTTATTACAGAGCTCCACAGCTGTGAATAACAAGCCATCCCTGCTAAATTGCTCTGGTGCAGCTGCAAAGTTTTGAGGCAAATGCTGGAAAATGGTGTACATTTCATTTTTAAAGGCCCACTGTGCACCGTTTACAACCCTGTATTGAAAAGAGCAAGAGCTTTCAGTCACTCTCGGTTACTTCACGTCCTTCCTTGTTCCGCGACTAGTTTTGTACTGTGACAGCATTGGTCGCGATCACGTGGTTTAGTCCCTTTTCCGTTTTCTCAAGGTCGTGATATCTTGTCTCATGAAAACTGTTACTTCACAGTCTTGTTCTGTGACAAATTCTGAATCCGTCTTGCTTTCTTAACCCTTTTTAAAAAATATTGTAAATAAACTTTTTCAATATTGCGATGTATGGGTCTTCCGGGATTTACATGTCAATGCTACAGAATTTTCAGTACTTTATTTAGTAAACATTTGTGCTGCATGGTGTTTCCCATAGGAAAACTAATGTCGAATGCCGCTTCAGCCGCTGACCACTAGGTGGACACTGGTTGTTGTGTGACAGTTGTTTCCACATGGTCCCTTATCTTGGAACAGGAACCGGGAACAAACAGTGACAAGAGCATACCCCTTCTGCTTGGAAAAAAATTGCTCAAGTCTCTTCAACTAGCCACCTTCTCTTCCCCTAGAAAACTACTAGCTGGTGGTGTGATGGTGATGGATAAACAAGGTATTTGGAACCTGTGGTTAAGACATAAAACACAGCAGTTGGTCTTGACCCAATGCCTTTCAACCTTGTAGGGTTGTTGTTGTGAAGCTAAAGCGGTACTGAGGAACACAGCCATGTACACCACCCAATACTCATTGGAGGAAAGGATGTAGCCAAGAAAAAAAGGAATACAATAACTTGTCATTTGCAAAAAGGTTAGAAGGGGAGCATTAAGTGCCCTTTTGCAGATGCTGTATTTGAAAAACCCTTTGAAGCATAGAAGCAATGCATTGCTCCAGACCACAAGTGATGAACACATTAAGCAATTTTTAAACTTTAGATACAGTGCTCATTTTACAAAACCCCTCCCATCTGTAATACATTGCATGCAGTACAGTCCAAAATTCAGAGTACATAATGACACAGCCCTTTCTTTTTGAGAGTTCAGAATCTTCCTACTTCTCTCCCTTTCCCATTACTGCACTGTTCTGTGGTGTACTCTGACTGATTTTATAAACACAGTGTCTCCTGCCCTGTAATTAGTAACACATGACCTCGCTCTTACACCTGCATTAAAAATATGATAATACTACTACTGGTCTCTTCCAAACAAAAGAGCAGTGTTGACCCCATCACACTGCTTTCCTCTAGTTAGCTAATATTCAGACACGCACCCTCCAATTCCAGGTCACATTCTTATCAGCTGAATAGTTCATGACAAGTATCTGTGTACGCACATATGCATGTGCATTTATATGGTCATATTCTTATAATAGAAACATTTACACACACAAAATCAGTGGCAAGCAAAGGGACAAGGGGAGAACAAGAAAATTTGTGTTTCTTTGTCCGGACATCTTATCCAGCAGCAAATGTGCATGCCCTTCACAGTCACATAATACCAGTTCTTTAAGACATTCCTATTCCTTTCATTGGAGGATCAGGAGTTCTCATCGATGCAGAGTTGTTTCCACTTAACGTCTGTCTTCTGCAAACTGTCTCTTGTTACACTTTGGAGAGGAATCCAGCCATGCTCTTTCCAGTTGGGAATAGTTTTAGAAATGCTCTTGTTTTATTGATTCCAGATTATACCGAAGCGCTGTGAAAGCAGAACAGTGTATTGGAACTACGCCATGTCTTGTGTCTTCAGTCTCACTGGAAACTTAGTTAGAAGGAGTACAAATCCATTTCTTTTCTTGTCCGTCCCCTACATCAGCTGTGCGGCTGGATAGCGACAAAACTGGTAAAGAGAACTGGGGCAGATTGTTAGCAGCATTGATTGTTATTTGTTGCCAACGAGAGCTGTCCTTTTTCATCTTGCGTTCCTATGAAAACACAACACCATCATAGTATATTGTTGAAGAGAATGGGATTGCGGTCCTATCCAATGAACATTGCACCGCCACTGTGTATGCACACAAGCGCCTGCATTTAAAAGATAATTTCTGTAACTTCTTTATGTTTTCTTTTCTCCAGTGAGTGCATGATGAATATGTCACTGTCCTGTCCACTGTCCTTTCAACTAAGCAAAAAATATTTCTCGAATGTCACTGTTTCATCTTCGTTTGCTTGTTTTTTGAGTCCAGACAACACACAGTGTATCATGCACTCTGAAATGGAATCTGAGATGCGGGGGACCTTTTTTATTGTTGTTCCACATTATATTCTGCATTATCACACTGCTTCAATGGGTGATCCTGTTCTCTCAGAATAGTCCTGTGGTGCTGCTTTGGCCACAAACATTCATTCATTCATTCATTCATTCATTCATTCATTCATTCATTCATTCATTCATTCATTCATTCATTCACTTACTTACTTACTTACTTGCTTGCTTAGTTAGCCACTGAGTTGAATCATCTTTGCATCATTTTGATGCATTTTCATATATGTTCCAGGTACACTGCTTCACAATATGCATGTGAATTCCTGACGAAGGATATCAATCTTATGACAGGGTTGAGCATCGGACCACGATAGGACAAGTTAAAATTAAAAGAAAGACATTTTGCCTGTATGGACACAGCCTAATCTAAGAGGTAGAGTGGGCTGAGGGATAAGCCTCGTGATACATGGCAAGTCTCACAGCATCAATGAAACCCAGAATCTTGATCTCTCAAGAGCCACTCTGACATTCTAACCACTACATCACAGTTCAGAGCTACAATACCGAGAAGCAGATGAGGATCAGATTTTTCATGTAAATATGGGAAGATTGGTATATGGTACTCAGTGTATATATTGTAGTATAATGGTTGGAATAACATATGAACTCTCAGAAAGCCTAGGTTCGACTCCCTACTCAACCATGGAAACTCAATGAGGGCAAGTGTGGCATTGGTTAAAACCATACTTCAAATATCTCACTTACCTTGAAAACCCCACTACAGTTGCCATACGTCAGATACAACTTGACAGCATATAACATGCACAAAGGAAGCTAGCTGCCTTTTCAGTGCCTCACTCGGTCGAAGTGAAGGGCCTGTCGCTGATTCAGTCAGCCTGTGGCCAGCCCTTAAGGATTTTTCCTCTGCAGACTTCTGCCTTCAAATACGCCGCCTAAGTCCCTTTGTTGCTGCAATAAAACCTGTCAGGTCATCTCTAATCGTGTAGAAACGGACTTCGTCCAAACGATACTGCACGTCTAACAGCCTGTTTAATCTTCCTTTTAAATAACAACACACCATTTATCTTCTTCTCAAGAATATAATTAATCCCCAGTAGACAACATCTCATTTCTCTTCTTTCGAATACCAGTTTCCAAGTGCCTTAACTGCTCACTCCCATCCACTATTAGTTTCATAGGACTCCACTCTCTAATCTCACTGCAGAAATGAGTCCTTCACTTGGTAAAGGTCTACCAGCATCCCAGCTGATCTAATCAGTGTATTTCTCTCTTTTCTTCTTCCATAACAACATTTCTCTCCCTCTCCCTCTCCCTCTCCCTCTCCCTCTCCCTCTCTGGTGAATTCAACATTTACTAAATTGAAATAATTTAATAAAACCCAACAAGCTTCCATCTCACCTTAGGTTACACCTTGCTTACTATGACTACCAGCTGCTGAGACATGGTTCCTTTCAAAAAGAGAAATCAAGTGCAGAGGGCCTTCAAGTTACAGTCAACGCACCGTTTTAAAAATGCATTGATTGAACAGTGAGAAGGAATTCTAGAAGGACGTCACCCAGAACAAGTTTTTAAATACATTTACTGTTGGCCTCTCAGGAACAGATTAACTGAAGCTCTCTTTCTCACAACTCGGTCACATGAACAACAGGATTTTCAGAGGCACATATTTGGTTTCTGGGAAATTGTGTGTTTCGTCCCATCTTGATAACCCCAAAGGAGCCTCCTTCCTTAGTAGATGGCAATTGAACTTCCAGGCTTATATCTACAGTATTTTGACTCTTAATAAGCCCTACTTGGTTCGGTGGGATCAACTGCATGTATAGACATGCCTAGGATTGCACTGAACTGTTGCATTCACACAGATCTGATATGGGTGACTTCTAGCCTACAAGTATTCCTTCTGGGTCCGAAACTTCTGCAGGCCCCACCCGTTTTCTTTTCCGTGCTGTGCTTGTCACACAGCAAGGCTGCAAGTGAAAATGCTAACATTACAAATGTCTCGTTGTAGGACAGAGGTGAGGAGACGTGTTGCCTTCCAGATGTTTTCCGCCCTACTAGTTTAGCCTGCGGTGAAGTATTACGGAAGTGACAGTTTCAGAAAATCCTGATGGCCAGATATGGCACCCCTTGCCTGTTGAGATTGCAGCAAGCTAGCCCTGCTGCAAAGTGCTGGGCTCCACAAAAGCCAATGACGGAAACCAACACCGAGAGATCCAGAGGATTACCAGTTTATTAGGCCTAGCAAAGTGGTAAGGCGCACGAATCACCCAAGGCAGTAGTGAAACGTTACGCAACCCCAGACAAAGAGACCCCAAAATTTATTTCCTCCCTTCCTGCCCCACAGGCTCGTACCTCCCCCAGGGTTGGGCTAGGGCTGGTGTTCCGGGGACCACCAATGAGATGAGCCCACGAGTCTCTTGGGGGAAGGTCTTGGGCGTTACACAGTCCATGGCCCGGACCCCTGTTTGGGTGGATTAGGCAAGAATTAATCCCTTAATGTGTGGCCAGGAAGCTTGACAATGGGAGGAGAGAAGTCAATATTGTCCAGGTGCCCGGATAATCAGGGAACAATTAACAGGTCAAGAGAAGACGGAACAGTCACAATGGGGGGGTAAGGGAGACATAGTAGAGGCAGCCATGTTAATCCGGAAAGTCTTTTGCTGCCAGGGGTGCCTTGAATAGGTGTGAGGATGAAACAATGGTGTGCCTTCTGGCTGAGATATTATCTCTGGCCCAGCTGCCGGGTGTACGTGATCTTGCCGCTTTGAGGGAATGGATCCTGATGGATGACTCCTCTTCAGCCATGCTGGTGCCCTCTTGTTGCTCCAAAGGTGACTTGGATCCAGAAAGGCAGGGGAATACAAAGACAGATCCCAAGAGCCTAGTCCTCAGTGAGGCAGGGTGTAGAAGAGCAGGAAAATAACAGGAGGTGATAGGAGATGAGGCAGAAGGCAAAGAGAGAGAGAGAGAGAGAGAGAGAGTCTTGGTTCCGTGGGGGCCGTGGAGTTGGGCCTTTGATATTAAGAAAGGCCCCCATTCTGTGGGTATGGAGGCTGGGAATGTCTCAAACCAGGTCCCCTTAGCTGTGGGCTTTGAAGTTTTGGGAATGAGCAAGTCAATGAAGGTTAAACGGTGCGGTGAGGCACGAGTGGAAGGGGGGGCAGAAGGCTAAGTGACAGAATTGGGATCCCTTGGGGAATGGAAAACAAGGGAAAGATTGTGGGAGATGGGTGTGAATTTGGCTTCCGCTTTGCCAATTTCTCGGTCCGCAAGGCTTCTTTTGCTGCTTGGAAAGGGGCAGCTCACGTTTTTCCCGATATTTTGGGAACGGTAGGGAATTTTTTGAATTGGGAAATAGCGTTGTGCTTATGACAGGACGAGGGCCAATCTAGCGACCCCGGCAAGGCTCGGGGCCAGTCCGGTTTTTACCAATTTTTTATTTTTCACTGTGACTCCACATGCCCCAGAATTGTATTACTGTACTTGTAAGGAAATGGGCCTTTCCCTTGGGGAAATATCCCAAAATAACAACACTCACCTGCAGCCTAAGATTTCAACTGCTTTTATTTTTGTGGGTTCTTACCAACCCCATTACGGAGCGGGAAGCATTCACACAGTGATGTGCACCACATGAGAGGGACGTTGCTACGGTTATTTTTATCCCTCTGTTGAGTGAGACATCCCCCATGTGGCTGAAAGGGTCGGAAGAGGCAGGCGAACGGATCATAGGGTTCGAAGGCACCACAAAGCCTGCCTAGAGCTGGTTCAAGGCAGGGAAAAGGCTCTACTTGACTTTCTGAAGCACATAATGCATTCTCCACAGTTATTAGAGAAGAAACAACCGCATTCTTTACAGGAGAGTTAAGGAGAGAAGCCAATGCCAAGAAACTTATTAACCACTGCTGAGGGAAGGACTGGTCTGAGAGATCTCTTTACTGTCTGAAAGTGGAGAAGAAATAAATTCCCTCAACAAAAGGAGGGAGCA
The DNA here is from genome assembly GCA_023846285.1 of Phrynocephalus versicolor. Classification (NCBI taxonomy): domain Eukaryota; kingdom Metazoa; phylum Chordata; class Lepidosauria; order Squamata; family Agamidae; genus Phrynocephalus; species Phrynocephalus versicolor. The sequence continues at coordinate 31,783,601 of JAHTLZ010000016.1, read as the reverse complement.
CATAAAGGTCACAGATGCCGCTAAGCAACAATAAGAAAAGCCACACAGTAAACAGCACACAACTGAGTTCTAATTCTGATGTTTGCTCGCATTCACCACATAACCTTTGGAAAATAAGATCAGGTAAACATGTAATGATAATAACTGTGTGCTGCCAAGTCGGTTCTGACTGCTCGGGACCCCCTTTTTTTAGGGTTTTCTGGACAAAGAACACTCAGAAGTGGTTTACCATTTCCTTCTCCTGGGTGCAGCCTGGAAGAATGATGTGGGCCCAAAAGGTCACACAGGCTTGTTTATCTGAGATGCATAGTGGGGAAACAGACCCTGACCTCTGGCTCCACGACCGGATACCTAGCTCCAAGAGTCGCCCAGCCAGTTCCATAAAACTGTGCACTTGTGCAAATGTGAAAGTTATACTAGCTAATAAAAGTGAATCTCTTCCATCCTCTGTCACATCACAATTACATGACCACAAGAAGTGTAATGTATACATAGCCTGTTGCCCCAGGTAATGGCCAGTGGCCACTTGTGAACTGGAGTCTTCCAAAATTTAGGATGATGACTCACATCCTCATTGATCATGGCTCATGTTGGGTAGAGCTGGGAGGTGTTTTCCAAATACCTGGGAAACACCAGGTTAGCAAAGGCTACTGCACATTTTCCTTGATGTTAGTTCCCTAAGCACATTCGATCTTGCTTGATTTTGGAAGCTAAGCAGGGTTGGCCCTGGTTAATACTTGGTTGGGAGACCACCAAGGAATACCAGGTGCTGTAGGTGCCTGGAGTAGGAACTGGCAAACCACTCCAGTATTCCTGCCAAGAAAACTCCATGGACATGTGGTCATGAAGAGTCAGTGACGACTGTAATGAGACAACACACACACATACAACTCCACTGAAAATTAGGTTTGATTCCGAGTGTTAAATTAGAGACTGGGTGGAATACATATTACTTCTATTTAACCCCTTGTTGCACCCAAAATGGCATTTCATCAGAGATATATGTGTCAGCCATCTGCTTTCCAAATGAAGGTCATGTTTATGTTCCACTGACAAAGGAAGGCATGTTAAAAGAACAATATGCATTTAGCGAACAGCATGTGCTATGACAATTAGGCTCTTTTCGCTACTAAAGAGAGCATCTCTTCGAAAAAAGTGCACATTGGTCCTAGGTAGATCCATCTCGAATTACAATGTTTGTCCCTTACTCATTACACTTTGTATCAGTTTGCTACCTTCTAGAAGGCTGAGAAGTGTTAATTTCATATTGTTTCCCAAAGCACTTTTGAGATCTTTCCGGAAAAGCTCTTATATACAGAATAATGTTCAAAAATGATCCCTTCAGCAGTGGATCAGCACTCATCTAGAGCTGCTTCAACATGTGTTTGTGTAGGAGTGCATGACTCATTTGAGTAGCTCAGATGAGAGCTGATAGCAGTACTAAAAACATATCTCAAAATAAAACCTGACGAATATCAAAAAGCAAGAGGATTGGTGGAGTGATGGATGATATATGTCACATGCAGCCATCTGTGCTGCAGCCACCCTTGTAGTCCTAGTGTCACTTGCCCTAGATTGTACCCTTAATTCTTGATAGCTGCAGGCAAGAGTGTGCCCAGAGGTACAATACTGTAGATACATTGGTGAATCATGAAGGCATCCAACAGTATTCTCAACACTGGAGCACAAGCAGGGGGTGGAATGGGGGATTCTTTTCTCCCCAGATTGAAAGTCACAGTCCTGGTGGAGAATTCAAAGACTGGGAATACTGTATATGATTTCAAGCAGTACATGGTTTCCTTGATTTTAGTTATAAATGCAAAGACACAAACCAATTTGACCCCTTAACTGGGGTGGGCTTATTCCACACATTCTGTCATTATTCAGATCAGAACCACTCATCTAGATCTCTGCCTCTGTCTCGTTTTCCTGTTCCACATCTCCTGTGCTAGCTCCTGCCATCTTCGCACCATATTCAGATCAGTGTATGCCTTCTGGATTGTATTAAGTAAAAGCAGGATCCAAAGTCACTTGCTCATTCATTCACTCATTGATTCCACATACGTCCCCCTCTTTCTCCAAAGAGCTCAGAGGGGGCTACCTAAAGCTCCCAGAAAAGAACACACTGATTAGATGCAGATTCTATATCTGGACACAGTGCATCGTTAAGAATAAAACACTCTCAGTTTATTCTAACACAAGTTCATCTCAGTGAGCACATAGAGGAGGACGTACTGTATGCATTTTCTGTAATGAATGGACCAAGGTTTCCCATCTTAGCAGGTAATAGGTCCAGAAATTTGACAGTCCCTGGATGGAAGAACTATAGCTGCAAGTCATGTTCATTGACTTCGATCAGCTTTGGTTATGTCCTGCCATGTCAGGGTTTCCACGTAGCACCATCAAGCTACTATTTAAGATGTATTAGTCTAAAAACTCTGGAGATTTTTTTTATGAAAAATCGTCATGATGGTGTCCTTTAGTTTATAGGCTTGATATAGGAATGACTTGATATATTTTTGAGCCTGAGGCAACTGTACTGAAGTAAGTTGCAACTAGAGTTAGATCCTTTAAAGCAAGGGAACGGACTCACCAAATCCCCAGTGGTTCAGTGGGCCTACTCTAGTGTGGCTTATTACATTAAGGAACAGGATTTCAGCCAGTTGGTTTACCCCAGTATGATACTGGTCAATGCTTTTTGTAGTAAGGATTTTGTAGCATGGCTCTGTAGAAAGATGGTTGGATGTAAGTGCTACAGAGAGATATGCAGGGTTATTATGGCACTTAATCAAAAACTCTTCTGAGAAAACTCTTCATTTTTTTCAGAGTCTAGAAGGATTACTTAACAATTTCCTAGTATAACCAGTGTGATGCTGACATAGTTGTAAAACACAAAGGAAGATATCCTGAGGAAGACGGAAAAGGCAATTTGCATTTCCTCTCTTGGGAAGAGGCAACACCACTTTTACCCCTTATCTTGGCTAATGAGTCTCCAATCCTGATTTCTCCTGAGATATTTTGCTGTTTGAAGTAGAACTAAAAATGGCATTCCCCCAACCTGTCCAAAGCACAGTGCATCGGAATCATTATTCACCTAAGTTATTTTAGCAGAGGAGGCAGAAAATCCCACAAAGCAACTCTCCCTCTTCCTGCGAATAAAACATTAATAGTGCGATGCAATGCAATATACTATACAATACAGTGGCACCTCTACTTACAAATTTAATCCATTCAGAATGCATGCTCTTAAGTTGAACAACTCAAGTAGAGGTACCGTATCTAAAAAATTGAAAAAATAAATTGAAAAAATTGAAAAAATAAATTGAAAAATTGAAAAATTAAAAACAAAATAACATTTGTAAGTAGAGCAGACCGCACACTCTTAAGTCGAATTGCTCTTAAGTAGAGCCAATCTTAAGTAGAGGTACCGCTATACTATACTATACTATACTATACTATACTATACTATACTATACTATACTATACTATACTATACTATACTATACTATACTATGATGTTAGTGAGTCAGAGTAGAATTCAAGATGCCTGGGTTGAAATCCCTGCTCAGCCATGGAAACTTACTACAGATTGGCAATTGTAAAATCATTCCTCAAACACCTCATCTCATCTGAAAAAACAAACCATGAATAGAATAATAAACTTGATAGTCCATAACAAGAATGTAATTATACAGTAAAACACTCTTTAGCATTTATGCCCTGATTCTGCTCCCTGAATTATCTGCCTTACATTGCCTGATGGTAAGGCCAGCCTTGCTTTGGTCTTTCAGCATGTAGTTCTCTTCAGGATCAAAACTTGGGCACATCAAGGCAAACTATTATTTTTGGATCAAGGTGGGTTGGAACTGTGGTCCTTTTCCCCATTCATCCATATTTGCTATGCCAAACATCCAATTGCAAACACCTGCAGTTGGTTTTATTTCATTGTAATCCAGATAACATCATAAATTTATCCAGCTACAAACTGAGCCAACCAGAAAAATCTGTCCTTGCAGTCTGTCTTCTGTCCCACCAAACACACACAGAAGATACAGCTCTGTGGAGATCTAGAAGCCTATTTCCACAGATTACGACTCAAAGAATTTTCCACAACAATGACAAAAACCAGAAAGAAAACAATACAGCTGTACCCCAATATACACAATAAGATGTGGAAATATCCCAACTACATGAGGATGCTACTACAACTCCACCTGCACCACAACGCCACAAAAAGAATTCCACTTGGACTCCCCCAGAAGGCTGCAACAAAGAACTTGACCTCTACATTGAATGTTTCTGCCACCAGGCCAGGATTGAGATTGTCAACAAAGAACCACACCTAACATATAACCTCACAAAAATAGAACGTGATGCTATACACAGCCTCAGGAGCAATCCCAACATAGTGATCAAAGAAGCTGACAAGGGTGGTGCTGTGGTCATCATGGACAAATCAAGCTACACACAGGAAGCCCAAAGACAACTATCTAACACCAAATTCTGACAGCCACTAACCACACATCCAACCACCAAATACCAAAAGGAATTACAGAACCTCATGAAATATCTCCCTGGTAACATACGTGAACAAATCCTGCAGAATACACCACAAGAACCTCAACCAGCAACCTTCTATCTTCTACCAAAAATACATAAACAAGGTAACCTTGGTCAACCAATTGTATCAAGCATCAACACCATCACAGTTGGAGTATCTGGATAATTGGACAATGTTCCCAAACCCTATGCTACCAATGCACCCAGTTATGTAAGGGACACCACAGATTTCCCAAGGAAACTTCAGTCCACCTAGAACCTTCCTGATAATACCATCGTAGCTACAATGGATGTAGAGGCTCTCTATACCAACATACCACACAAAGATGGACTACAAGCTATCACAAATACCATGCAAAACAAGGAAGAATCCAAGAATCCTCTCTGACTTTGTGCTCACACACAACTATTTCTCTTTTGACAATAAAAACTAACTCCAGATCAATGGAACTGCAACGGGCACTCACATGGCCCCAAAATACGCAGACATATTCATGGCTGACCTGGAACAATGCTTTCTTAACTACTGCACCCAGAAACCACTTCTCTATTTGTGATACATTGATGACATTTTTCTGATCTGGACCTATAGAGAGGAATCCCTTAAAAATTCCACCAGGACTTAAATAGTTTTCATCCAAACATCAACCTCACCCTGGAACAATCTACACAACAGGTGAACTTTCTGGACACCACTGTGAAACTACAACATGGGCATCTTAGTACCACACTGTACTGAAAACTAACTGACTGGTATACCTATCTGCATTCTTCAAGCTTCCATCCTGAACACACAACTAAATCAATCGTATATAGCCAAGCCCTTAGATACAACCGCATCTGCTTTGGCCCACAGGATAGAGACTCCAAATTCAGGGATCTACAAAATGCTTTCCTCAAACTACAGTACCCACCTCATATGATTAAGGATCAAATCAACAAATCAAGACACATACCCAGAAATAACCTACTACAAGATAGATCCAAAGGGCCAAATGACCGAACACCACTGGTTGTCACTTACAGTCCACAAATGAGACCATTCAAACACATTTTAAATGATCTCCAGCCCATTCTTGACACATCACTCTCCAAAGCTCTTGGTGGGAGAACCATACATGCCTACAGACAACCTCCCAACCTCAAACAAATACTAATGCACACAAGATTAGAAAACAGCAACATGGACAATGGAACTAAACATTGCCACAAACCCTGATGCCAACTCTGCCCACATATCTACTCTGGCAACACTATCATAGGATCCAACAATGTCAAATACATTATCAAGGGCAACCTCACCTGCTCCTCAACTAATGTGATCTATGCCATCTTTTGCAAACAATGCCCACCTGCATTCTAAATTGGACAAACAGGACAATCTCTAAGAAAACACATCAATGGGCACAAGTTTGACAGAAGAAACCATGATACACAGAAACTTGTCTCAAACCACTTCAGTTTACCTGGAACCCCCTTGAAGGACTTGAAGGTCACAGTTTTTGGAACAGAATAATCACAGATCAAGAATGCAAAGTGAAACAGCTGAAATAAGATTCATATGCATGATGGACACACACAAAAAGGGTTTAAACATAAGTCGGGGTTTCTTGAATCATTATCAAATGTAATATTACCATATTGCCACTTTTTTCATGGACTCTAAGGTAAAAACTCTACATTGCCACTTTTTCATGGACTTTAAGATAAAAACTCCCCTTCTCTCCCCTCACCCAGTCTCTTACACACACACACACACACACACTGATCTGATCTGATCTGGTTTCTGTCTCATGAGGAATTTACCTCTGAGGCATAATACCACACACAACATATAAACAGATCCTGGCTTCATAGCCATAAAACTATATTTTACAGCTGTACAGACCCTGGCCTAATCTTCCCACCATCTCTCCCTCGTCTTCTTCCCCCTCCTCCTGTCCCCAACTCCCTTATCCACCCCCCAACTCTATATACTACAGCCAATGAATATCTGGTATGAAATGTATATCCCATCCCATATTATATTGCACACCTCTTCCTGCTGCTATATGTCTGAAGAAGTGGACATGTCCACGAAACGTTACATTAAAATATGAAAGTTAGTCTTTAAGGTGCTGCATGTTTTGTGTCTTTTGTTTTGTTTTGATTTTTGCCTGAAATTCTTGAAAAGACTAAAACGGCTACCCTCTCTGAAACTTCCAGATAAAGAGTTTCAGAAGCATAACACATCACCATTTCTTCTGCTTAGCTTTCCTCCTCCCTCCCTCTTCCTTCTCCACCCTGCCTCCACCCCCTATTTGCTTCCCCTCCCTTGCTGTTGCCGCATTTAGTAAGGGAAGTTTCCATTTTATGAAGAAGTGGATGTATGTTTCTTCCTAACATCGAGAATAGTCTGACAAATTTCAAGGAGCATCGGCATTGACTCTTTCTTTGATAAGGCTGCGTTGCATTGATCTTGGCAGGCATGAAGAAGAGGGTGAGACCAAGTTGTCCTGTGCAGAAAACCTCTCCTCCCACAGCATTTAGAATGTCAGAAGTAGCTCTGCTGTATGCTGAGGAGAATACTTTCATAGATTTCATAGAATAGAATCATACAGTTGGAAGAGACCTCAAGGGCCATCCAGTCCAGCCCCCTGACATGCATGGCAGGGGGAACCTTCTACAGGTGGCATGTCGGGGGGGGGGGGAGTGCTAACTGTACACATAAGATCAATGTGTATTCAAGGAGGAACAGAGGGGGACAACATATCTGGAAAAATCCAGGCTGCACTTTAAAAAAACAACAACAGGCAAAATAACCCTGAAATGGAAGGAGGTAGCAGGGATTTATTGGATCTGTTAAACTACTCTTAACCCATGGACCACCCCTCTTGAACAGGAGCAAATAGGATGTACAGATAGGAACCACACTGCATCGCTTTCTTCCTAAAAACAGGAGATGGATTTGGAAACAATTGACCAGGAGGCTTTCCTGTTTGAGACAGCACCAAATGCTGTTTTTGCACAGGTTATTTCCATATTCTCTCAATGTCATGAGGACTCAGTGAGGAGAAACTTGTCTTAATTGGTGCCATGGTCAACACTGATGGCTGCCTTACAATCATCTGGCAGAAATCCAAGAGCAAGGTTTTTTTTTTCCATGGTGGCCCCTATATTTGGAAATATTGTAGTTGTAGAAGGGGTAGCTATTTTTGTCTGTACGACCATTATCGGTAAAAGGAAAATACAGTCTTATGTCTGATGAAGTGGGCATCTCCATGAAAACTCGCATGAAAACATGCAAAAGCAGTCTTGAAGTTATCACCACATTTTTGTCCTTATTTATTTTTGTTTCCTTTTTCCTTTTATTTTGTTCTCTCCTGTAATATTTTTTGAAACGGCTTCCCCCATGATACAGGTATTCAGGAGATGCCACATTTGGCATGAGGTAGGTGCTTCTTGAAGTCCAAACTGTGTCTTCACCTAAGCCTTCTTGGTCTGATTTTACTGCCCAGTTTGAGAACTGGGTTTTGAGACTAGAAGTTTAGAAAGTTCACAAGACTATCTGATTTAATCTGCTATTCAGGGCCGGCGCTTCCATTAAGGCGAACTAGGCAGTTGCCTAGGGTGCCAAAATGGAGAGAGGGCGCTGGACAGCCTGCTGCCCCCCGCCGCTGGCCACCGCCGTCCATCCCCCCACCGCCCACCAACCACCTGTCTCCGTCCGCCCATCGCTGCCCGCCGCTGCCCGCCCGCCACCTGCCGCACCCATCGTCGCCCACCCCCCGTGCCCGTCGCCGTCCCCTGCCATCCGCTGCCCCCGCCGCCTCCCACCTCCCGCCCTGCCCCCTGCCCTACCCGTCCCCCCTGCCCTACCCGTTCCCCCTGCCCTGTCTGTCCCCCCATCCCCCCATCCCCCCGCCCCCCCTGCCGCCCACCCGCCACCACCCTGCCCATTCACCGCCCGCCGGTCTGCTCTATTTACATTTTTTAATTTTTTTTTCAATGTTTTTATTTTATTTTATTTTATTTTTCAGATAGGGCTGCTCTACTTAAGAGTTGTTCAACTTATGAGCATGAATACGGAACGGATTAAACCTGTAAGTAGAGGTACCACTTTGAAACAAGAATGAAAATAGTTCATGAACATTATCAATTAAAAAGAAGGAACAGATCACACACAGAGAGAGATTTCATTAGAATTAAAAAGAATGTTCTCCATGACAATGGATGTTGTTTGTCTCCCCAAGACTGTAGCAAAAATATGGACAAATGAAGACAAGGTGTAGACTGTGAAATCATTACTAGTTTTCAGGCCATACTGATTGTTTACCCAAGGGGATTTTTAAAATGTAATAGTAGAGGATTGAGGTGACATGTCATAAAATGCAGATTATATATTTACTGTACACTGTACTTCTCAATGTAAGAGTTTGCTTTTTTTATCTTAGGGCAGTGGTTCCCAACCTTCCTAATGCCATGACCCTTTAATGCAGTTCCTCATGTTGTGGTGACCCCTTGCCTTGCTTGGAAGAGGCCACAAGCCCCCTTTGGCAGGCCACTGCCACAGGTGCCATAGAGAACTGCCCTCTACAGGCAACCTCAGCCAATTGCAGCCTCCGGTGCCATTGAATGACATTCCCTCCAACCTATCAAGCTGTAACTCACTCTTTTGCCCCCTTCTTCCCCCTCCTCCTCCAGATCCAAGCCGTTTGTGCCTTTTTCTTCACTGGCTCATGCGACCCCTGTGAAATAGTTGTTCGACCCCCAAAGGGGTCCCGACCCCCAGGTTGGGAACCACTGGCTTAGGGGGAAATATTGATTTAAAATGCTGGAAACTTATGGATGAGGATTGGGGGGGAAATTATCTGGTTTTCCTCCCTAATTGTATCAGAAGGTGTTTGATGGTAATCTTAGTGCCACTGTCAGAGCACTTATTGGTTTCTGCTAAAACAATTACTCTCGGAATTAGTACATTGGGATAACAGGGGAATCCTTCCAGTTGGATCTTAAATAGGGAAACTGAATAGAAATGGGAAGGAAATACTAACAGAGGAGAGAAAGGAACTATAGAGAGAATATAAGAGTGATGCCATTTATTGAGCCCAGTCACTAAGAGTAAAGTCAATGAAATAAAAGGCAAGAAAGGATGATTGGAAACAAAACAAGAGCATTCCAAAGAAGGAGGTTGTGGGATGTCTGGGTTGTAACCTGTAGTTTTCCAAAGTCACATTCACGACCAAGTGTTGGCTTTAGAAACGGTGAGCATGTGTGTAAAGAGAATGAATTAATGTGACAAGTGGCAGATCAAGTCTTAGAAAATTGACACATCCTAGTATGGGAATCCAATTTCTTAAGCTACTCTTCATGTTTTCTTTCGAAATCCCTTGAGATTGCAAAGTGCTCTGTACAGGCAGACCGCCTGTAATTCATTTTAGAAAGAGAGTTTCACCAAACGATTTCCTTCAAACAACTTGTGTTCCCTAAAGTGTCCCTGGACTTTTACAGCATTTCCTAATTAATTAATTTGGAATTTACAGTCACTTTCAGCTCCCTTTCCTCTATTCCTGGTTCTTTTTGAAGCTTTCCAGACTGCCTGCCTTGCACACAGGACAAACAGTCCTGTCAAAACATTTCAGGGGGAAAGCTTGTTCTTCTTAAAAGTTTCTAAAACACAAATATTGACTTGAAGTGTCTTTATAACAGAATTTAAATAGGTCTTCAATCACTTTGCTTCTCTTGTTTTCGTAATCTTTCCAGTATTCCCCACTCCTGATTATATTACAAAAGAAACAAAGCAGTGGTTCCTGGAAAGTGAAAAAGCAATCACTGATTTTGTCATTTCCTACTTTGTGCCATATGGGAGAATAAGGAATCCTTTGGATATATTTGCTCTTTGTTTGTCTAGGCCCTAAATTCTAGGTGGATGAGCAAGGACTGAACACATACAGGATCACAAAAAGAGATGACACACAGGCACACGTTCTGTAGCTCCTCATTATATTCCAAGACAATCAAGTATTTTTAGGAGCCTCGTGGTGCAGTGGTTAAATGCCTGCACTGCAGCTAAAACTGTGCTCATGGCCTGAGGTTCAAACCCAGGTAGCCGGCTCATGGTTGACTCAGCCTTCCATCCTTCCAAGGTCAGTAAAATGAGTACCCAGGTTGCTGGGAGCAGGGCAATGTGTAACTTGCATAAATAAACTGTAAACCGCGGGGTGGTATATAGTCAGGACACTTTGCTTAGCTTTATCTGCATTTGGAGTAGAAACCATGTAGGAATATGACAGGAAAAGTGCCTGCCCCAAATCTGCAACTGTTTCTTTTCCAAGGGAGATTCTGTTATCCACCTTTATTACCATGTTCAAAAAGGGAGTAAAGACTGTGTTGGCCCACTGAGCTTTTAATAGATGTTAATGTTAGCTTCCTCTGTCCTAAAAGAATACTTCAATTCTGAAAAGTTGCTTTGACATATTAGTACGCGGTTGCATTTTTATCTAATACTAGAGAAGTCTTCAGTCTCTGCTCAGCAGCAACACAATTTGGAAGTATGCTTTATTAGTATTATTTTCAGTAATTATCAGAAAGCAGATGAGTCATCAAAACCCATACAGATAAGGAGGATTTCGTTGCGATTAGAAGTGGAACTGACAAGCAATAGAGCTGTGCATTTAGAAGTGGAACTGGGAAGGATTAAAGAATGTATGTTTATTGTCCGATGTCTTTTGGAGCTTTGCAAGTTCAGCAGTTAATCCTGGAAAGAAAATGCTTAGTTCTGTTGACATCTTGATTTTACAGATATGGCAGCTTGGAGTATGTCTCTGACTGGACAGCTTACTATTGTTACTGCCTTTTAATATTAAGTTTCCCCTCTGGTCTCTTTTAGGCTAGGAGTCGTAGAGATCAAACACCGATGCTTTGCACCCAACACCAGTTATACACCTGGAAGCTTATATACCTAGAAGAGAGTTCTATAGGCCGGTGTTCCCCAACCCCCGGGCCGCGGACCGGTGCCGGTCCGTGGATCAATCCGCTACGGGCCGCCGCCCGAGGAACTTCAAATCATTTCACTGGTGGCAGCGGCCCGGCTCCCGGAAATGATTAAAGATCCCTTCCAACTTCCCTGTTCTATGACTCTTCAAACCGGAGACTCAGCTCTGCAGAGGTCAGGCTGGGGCTGCCCTCATGGGGGCAGTCCATCTCCTATCTTCCTCTTTTCCTGCTCCCTCCCACCTCCATCTCCATCAGGTGCCTTTTCAAGGGGAGCGCCTGAAATCTCCCGGTGGTGGAGGCACGCGGGGTGTTGTGTGTGGAGCCCCGGAGGCTGCCTGGAGCTCCGGGAGGACAAATAACCGGCGCCGCCTCCCTTCTCGGCCCCCGGGCAGGCAAGGAGCACTTTTGGAGGGAGGGAGGGAGGGAGGGAGGGAGGGAGGGAGGGAGGGAGGCGGCCCCGTGAACGGGGATTCCGGCTTGGCCGGCAGCGAGTGGCCAGGCGCGAGGTCTCTGAATATGTGCAGAGGGATGGGGGGGACCGCACCGCTTCAGCGCTGCCGGCGAGGACCGGGTTGGCTCGCTCCCTTCGCTGGTGCGGCCTGAGCCTGAGCCTCTGCCTCCTCCTCCTCCTTCTCCTCCCTCTAGTAGGATGCCGGGGTCGGCGGTCCTGTGCTCTCCCCCCACCTACCCCCACCCACCCCACTCCGCGGCCGGCTTGCTTGCTGCGGGTGCGCAGCTCCTCCTCTTCCGTCCTTCGGGCTCGCTGGAACGGCTTTGGATCGCGGCGCCCCCCCTCCGGACCACCACGCCCGCCCTCCTGTCCGCCTGCCTCTCTTGCTGGCCGCGCGCGCGGTGGAGGAGGAGGAGGCGCCGCCCTGCTGGGATCCTGCTGCCTAGCAGCAGCAGCAACAGCAGCAGGGAGGGAGGGAGGGAGGGAGGGAGGGCAGCTCAAGCCAGCCCCGCTTTCTCCCGGCAGAGGGGCAGCGAGCCCCCCCACCCCGCCCCAGTCCCAGCCCTCAAGAGGCGGAGCCCGGTGGACGCGGAGGCTCGAAGAGGAGGAGAAGCAGGGAAATGGCCTCTCCCAGCGGGGGTTGGCGGGTGTGGGGGTGTGGGGGGGAGGATTCGTCCTCTGCCGGTGGGGAGGCTACCGCGTGAGGCTGGTGGCGGGCGGGGGCCGGTTGGCCCCGTCGAGGCAGGCCCACAAGAGGAGGAGGGTGTGTGTGAGGTGGGTGGTTGGGACTCGGAAGACGAAGGTGGTTTCGGAGACGAAGGAGGGGGGAAACGGAGGTTAAATCAAAATTATTAAATCAAAACAAGCGGGCCACGGAAAAATTATCAAACATTTACCGGTCCACGGGGATAAAAAGGTTGGGGAGCACTGCAATAGGCAATTCAAGCTGGGATACTCAACTTCCATACATACCCTTTAATTTCTCAGGTAAATTAATATGACCATCCCTGGTCCTCAGAAGGTAGGCTAGAAACTTATCTCCTAATTTCCAAACCCCTTCCTTGGGCTAGCGGTCTCGGGAAGAAAAGCTATTTTGGACGAAAAGCTCTACAAACAAATTTTGTCCGTGCTTTCCAAAATATGTCTCCTTGCCTTTTGATTATTTATTTTTAAAAAACCATCCCTATCCTATATGAAAGAGACAACGAATAAAGATAGGGACAAAAATACATTCTTTTGAAGTGTGTTGAAGGAGAGCCCTACATATTTTATTTATTTATTTATTTATTCCATTTATGTACCACCTGATTTTTCCCACAGGAACTCTGGGATATGAAAGATAGCCAGAGAGGCAGAAAATGTTTTCCTATATTAAAATAAGCACAACAAGAGCAGGTCCACTTGAATAAATGGAACTTATGGAAGAAGTTTATTTGTCAAATCCCCAAAGTTTCTATGAACCTCCTCTAGTGCAATTTACTATACTAAGCAACAGATTTTAGCCATAATACCATTGTAATATATATATTACAAGTGGAAAAGCAATGAAGAAGATGTGGTTTAGAGCAAGAAACTTTGCTCAGATTGTTGTGGCAAATTATTGACGCATTAAAGAAACCATGGCCTTAGTTTGCAGCACTTGAACAGGGCTGTTAATGATATGAGCTTTAGGAGGTCATAGAATCATACGGTAATGGAGCTGGAAGGGGCCTATAAAGCTGTTTAGTCCAGTGCTCTGGGGACTGATTCCATTGTCATTCCAGTCATCCAGGTAAGGTTATGGAAAAGTTGAGTCATGGCAACTTGACTTCTTTTATTGCGAGATTGAAACGTTTCATCCTTCCATCCATGCACGAATTGCTCCAGCAAGACCCCCCAAAAAGAGGACCCCTGGGACTGAACCAAAAAGGACCAGCTTAGCCAAGAATCAGGGTCAGGCCTATTTCCCATGCATCATGTGATCAGCAGGAAATAGCTCACACCAGGCCATGGCACAGATGTTCCAAAATGGGAGCTATTTCTCTGTCTGATCACACCCTTACCTAATGTATGTCTTTCATTTCATTTTGAAAGCTACTTACTGTTTCAAAATGTCTGTTTCTACTTAGCATTTTATAAAGTATATATATATATATATTGAACTGGAAAGTGAAGTTAATTTGAGTCTCTTGCATAATCTGTGAACTGACTTTGTCCAGATGCTGGCCATACTTACTCTCTTTTAATGTCAAGTGAAGACTGAAAAACAGCTCAACTCCTGTAAATATAGAACCCTATTTTCTTAGAACCAAGAGTAATTTAAATGGGAGAAAGGCGCTAACTCGTAGAGACTGCAAAAGGCTCTCTTGAACAAGAGGGGAAAATGTATTCACAAGAGTGAGAGCAGTACTTCCTGCCCTCTCTCTGAATCGGCTATCTGGCCTTGTCGTCACATCTTGAAAATCTTACCAGTTATATAGCATCACAATGAAAATGTATTCAGCACAAGGGAATAATGTGTCGTTCTCATTCTCAATTGTCTTGGGAATAACTTCAGGCAACAAAATCTGGCTGGCCAAATGATGAAGTGGCATCACATCCTCACCCTAGCTACGCAGACTAAGTTATAAAGAGATTACAAAGGCTATGGCTCAAGTTAAAGAAATCTTCAGCCATTCTCTTATCCAGTTCTTTCAAGCAGTTCATGAGGCTTCTCCTTTCATCAGTGGTTTTTCTCCATGAAAGCAGAAATGGGACTGAAGACAAGAGGTTGCTTACATTTGTAGGCTTTACACATGAACAAAAAGCCTGGAAAATCTGGGGTTTGGCTCACGCATAGAGCATAGGAAGTTTAGGAACTTGTCTTTTATAGATTTGTGCCTGCTTACATGGAGAAAGCAACAAGGAAAGGATGGGGCTAGCTGATCCCCACTGAACATGTTGAAATGATGCTGGATTATATGGGTATGGCTTATACAGCCAGTAAACTAGCACTTGGTGAACATGGCAATGAGAAAGACAACAAACAATCCCAAGCAAAAAGAACAGAGAAAAGCAGGGGGGTTTCAACCATAATCCTGCCCTTTCTCCTGCCAAAATACCATGTTTGCTTATGCTTGCAGTCTACCTGAAGAACCTCACCGACTTTGAATGGTGGTTTAAAACAATTCCGTCATCTTCATGGTTGGGTGTACCATTATGGACGTTTGTAGAGGAGGGATTGAATGCTTGCTCCTTGAAACCTTAAACTGTCTTAAGGTACACAGACAGATGAAATACAGTGGACCCTCATATAACAAGTGGTTTGTTTAAAAGAAAATCGGCTTAAAGGAAAAAAAATCTAGAAATAGGGGGAAATTGCTTAACAGAATCTCCTATGGGGCAAATCCGTACAACAGAAAAACAGTCACAATTAGGGATTAATCCGTTTTCAATGCATTCCTATGGGAAACTTTTACAAAGGAAAATTTGCTTAATAGAATTTCATTTGAAATGAATTAATTTCTTTATACAAGACATACTGTGTGCTGTAATAGCATGGATATATGCACATGAATGATGCAGACATACCACTATGCAGCTTCACCTCAACCTCAAAAGATTCCCGTTGACACCATAGTATCCCATGGAAAAATCTGTTGTGCTTCTGTGTTGTCAAGTCACTTTTGATTTATGATAGCCAATTAGCCATATGCATTAAATGAAGTCCAACAGATACTCTCTTTACCCATTTTGCTCAGCTTTTACAAACCCAAGGCTGTGGCTTGCTTTATTGAATCAATCTGTCATATGTTATTTGTTTGCTTGCTGTTTGTATTGCTTGCTTGCTTGCTTGCTTGCTTGTTCCATTTGTATACAACCCAAAAGTGTGTGTGCTCTCTGGATAGTTTACAATAGACAAAACCATATATATTGAATAATATAAAACACAATACAGCAAATGCTGTAAAACAGATAAAGCCTTATCACTAGCTAAAATCTTTAAACATAATTAAACAAATTAAAGCAATTGTTAATATCTCAGCTAGTGAAAGCATTACTAAGAGTAAAGTTTTGAATAATACTATTTTGACTAATTTATTAAAATCTGAGAGGGAAGGTGCCTGGCAAATCTATGTTGGAAGGTTGTTCCTAAGGGAAGGGGGCATGGCTGAAAAAAATGTCGTTTGGGTGTTAATTCTTTAACAATTTTGTAGGAGATGCCATTTCAAAATATATTGAGGTCCTACATCATTAAGAGCTGTACAAGTGATGGCCAGCACCTTGAACTGGGCACAGAAACTAAAAAGGAGCCAATGAAGACATGCCAAAGCTGGGCATATGTGTTCATATCTGCTGCTTCCCCCCATCTATTTCATTCCCTCCTCCTTTGCCTGTTCTTATACTTTAGCTTTCCCCTCAAGGCTTTATAATTTTAGTTTATTGTCAGTGTTCACATTTACACTATGGAGCAAAAAATGGTAGTATTTTGAAGCAATAAAAAGCAGAATGAAGCAACAGCTGAAATTCCCTCTCCATCTACCAAAAAAAAACAAAAAACAAAAAAAAAAACAAAAAAAACCCTGACCAGTAGAAAATGTATCATCATTGTTTAAGTGCACAGATCAGCATGCATCAAGGTAATACTAAAATCCACGGAAGCAGATCCTGCACTATAGCCAGCCAGAGGAAAGCAGAACAAAAATACACCACTACCCGAGGGTGGTGTTAAAATAAAAAAAGGCAGCAAGCAAAGTTTGACTCCATTGAAAGCTTCAGCTTTGAGTCACAAGGGCACCCGGATGTAGTACTGACATCGTGTGTTTGAAGAATGTTGAGCAAACTGGCCCCAAGTTAACAGGCCAGTGCTTTGGGTTTCCTGCATGAGTCAGAAGAAGCTCCATCTGAGGAGGATGTTAGTCAGATTGCAAAGAATCTTTGCTCAGAAACCTCAGATTATAAAGGCAATTCAGTGATGCAGCAGGAACCGGAAAAGTAATTACTAGTAAGTATGTTTTTTTCCTCATCTTCATTAATTTTCTTCCAAAGATATAGAAGGTGTTGTGTTCATCTTTTTCCAACTCTAAAATACAGGGAAGCACCATGCAGTGAGTAATTATTTCAGCATCTGATCATACAAATATATTAAAAAGAATATAGAGTATTGTGAATTCATGGATATCATTGTCAGAGCTGATATGGGGGACTTAACAGAAGTAACGGCAGGTTTTTACCTCATAAGAGCAAGTGGGAACCTCTGCAACTGCATGCGTTGTCTTGACTTATAAAGAAGCAACAAGCCTGGGGGTTGGGGGAAACTCCGTTTTGCAACTGGCAGTGGCTGACACCATCTTTTGACAATCACTATTATTGTTTCGGTAATTGCAGTTCTCATATCATAATAAGCTGTTTGAATGCAAGAGGCAGAGGATGGAATTGAAATTGGAAGGCATTGGCAATGACGCTGATGAATTGGAGTCCCATTCTAATGAAGAACAGAACATAGCTTAACAAAAACAAGGTAGCATTCTGTGTGTTTCTCTTCCTGATTTAATGCTATTTTATTTTTTATATCAAGTTCCTCTAGACCAGCAATCTCAAATATCTTGGACTATACATCCCATCATCTCCATGTTGGGTAGGGATGCTGAGCTTTCTAAGACACAAACTGGCAGAAGCTGCCAGCATCTTATATACAAAATGCAGAAGCTCAGTATGATTTACAAATAGCGTAGACGGCAGGCACATTTCAACTTCTGCCAGTCCAGCACACGCCAGTAAGAGGCTGAAGCCTAGTACACCACTGGCGGTATATATTTTGCCAGTACAATAATGTCACCTATAATTTTAATTACACCATTGGTGTTAATTGCTTCTGTGAATCTGTTTGCAAAGGGAGGTCTACAAATACAAAAAGCCACAGATGAAGCAAACAAACCTGAGGATATCAAGATAACAATCAAGGAATGTTAGTCTGCTCTGGTCCCTTGGTCTAGATCAGTGGTTCTCAACCTGTGGGTCCCCAGATGTTCCTGGACTGCAACTCCCAGAAATCCTGGCCAGCTCAGCTAAGTGATGAAGACTTCTGGGAGTTGTAGTCCAGGAACATCTGGGGACCCACAGGTTGAGAACCACTGGTGTAGAGCTTATTGTTTCCATTAGAACTTCTCCAGCTTGTTTAACTGCAGGTTGGGGTTGACTTGATGACGACAGCCCCCTCCACCTGCAGAACAGTCATGCTCTGCTGTTGCAAACAGAATTCTCGCCTTGGTGTCAACTTTGGAGATTTGGGGGATTCGCTTTTTTAACCCTCAGGTATGATTCTGTTCCTTCCACAACTTTTATTCACCCACGTTGAGAAAGAAATGGTGGGAGGCTCATGAGCCAGGCATCCCTGAAGCATTTCCTGTAATAATACCAACTGCATGAATCTGAGAGTTGGCAGGCAATGCTTTTGTGATTACAAATAAATTTAAATTTGTTGTTTTTGTCTTGACGGTAACCCCAGCCTTTGAAAATGTGGTCTTTGTATTTGTCCCTGAACAACTTTCACGTAAGTTTCACAAAGACAAGGTTGTTTTTCAAATCCTCAGCAGGCCCCTATTTTTTGGATATATCAAGGAGGAGGGGGTGCTACAAAATGCAGGATTTACCTTGCTAAAGAGTTGAAAAACTTTGGCACAGATCTGAAATGAAAAGAGTGAGGTTAGTTTTGAAATATTGTTTGGATGAGCAGCGAAACGTTTCTATCTGTCAAAAAAGAAGTCCAGTAGCCATGACTCAACTTCCAGATAAACTCACCTGGATGACTGAGAATCTTCACAGGCGCTTTTCAAATATACTTGAAATGTAGTTCTACAGAGTAGGGGCAAGATCTGTTCTCAACCATCCCAGAATCCAGGACACGAAATAATGGGCTCAGGTTACAGGAAGCCAGATTTAAACTGAATTTCAGGGGGAAATGCCTTAACTGTTAGAGCACTAGGACAATGGAATGAATTACATTGGGAAGCGGTGAGTGCTTCAACACAGGAGGCATGCAAGAGAAAATTGGGCAACCATCACTCAGGACTGCTTTGATCTGGATCCCTGCATTGAGTAGGAGGTTGGACTAGATGGCCTTATAGGGCCCTTCCAACTTCATCATTCTATGACACTGTGATTCTATGAATCTAAATAAGAGAGTCTGGTTTATGGACTTGAGAAGATGCAGGGGGAATGGTGAGAAGGAAGAGAAAGGAAAACACAAACAAAGTTTATCAAAATGTGCATCCAAACTAGAAAGACAGAATGCACCCTGAAGCATCAGGAACCCATGTGCATTGTATTTGTTTATTTGCTCATCTAAATTGTTTCCTAGACTGGCATCTAGAGACAAATCACACATCTGCACTAATCAGAATGGACAGCACTCTGGGTTCTGGCACATTAAACCAACTTGACTCCTTAAAAACAGATAGGGGGTTAGATTTCTTTGCACTGCCTCCCTGCATTCTTGATAATAAATCTTTCACCCAGTAGATGGATACAGTAATAACGAAGCCCAAGTCCTTCCATACAGATCTAGCTAGCAACCTTCCACACTGAGTTATACTTTATACCTTTCAAATGGAAATGCTGCCTTACTTGGATTAAGCTGCTGTGATTGCCATTACCTACACAGAGCATGACTTTAGGGCGCAGTTCATCAGAACATTCTGAAGTGTAAATGCTGCTGAAGCATGATAGAAGGGAGAGCTACTTATAGTACATGCTTTGCATGCAGAAAGTCCCATATCAAAGTCTCTCTGGGATCCTGCTCAAAACTCCAGGCAGCTTCTGCCAACAGCCATTGACAATATTGGGTTCAGCAGAAGACTATAGCTTCAACCAGTGGTTGTTGTTGTTGTTTTAACTACAACTCCCCCTCTAAAAAAATGCCATACCACTTGAAGGACAAAGGGCACTCTTTCAAAGACGAGGATGTACACATGTTAGACAAAGAGGATAGGTGGTTTGAGAGAAGAGTCAGGGAAGCCATTCACGTGAGCATTGAAACCCCCTCTCTCAACAGAGGTGGGGGCCTCAGGCATAATCTGTCTACTACTTATCAGGGTGTGCTTTCAACAATACCCAGAAAACTCAAAAAGCCTCCACCGCCAAGGCCATAGCTAATGACCCATACTTTATGGGTTTCAGCACCTCAGGCCATTGTCCATCTTTAGGCTATTGAGGCTGCTGTCCACCTAACAAGCCTATTTGGGCCATTGTTCATCTTATGAGCCTATTTCAGACCAGGGTGACAAGAGGTCAAAGCGGACTATAAGATGGAGGACTTGCACTAGCTGTATTCAGACTGATGTAGCTGTTTGGAGGAGCAGCGAAACGTTTCAATCTCTCAAGAAAAAGAAGTCCACTTGCCATGACTCAACCTCCAGATAAACCCATCTGGATGACTGAGAATCTTCACAGACCTCTTAGAAACAGCTTTTGTTTCTAATAATTCTGTGCTGTCAAACTGATCCCAACTTAAGGCATCCCTTTTCAGGGTTTTCTAGGCAGAGGATTCACAGAAGTGGTTTACCATTCCCTTCTTCTGGGGCCATCTTGGGTCAGTGCAGCTTGCCCAAGGCCACACAGGCTGGCTTTTCTCATGGAAAACACAGCAGGGAATCAAACTCCCAACCTCTGCCCTCCTCAGCCAGGCACCCAACTCAGTCATCTATCCAACCCACTGCATGTGTTCCTGTTGATGCAAAAAAAGCTGTGCAGAAACACAGTATCTCTCCTACATAGCTGTTGCTTGTTTTGAAGCTGCTCCCACGGTATAACTTTCAGGTGAATCATGCCTTCCGTCTTTTAGATGCTTGATGAATAATTATTTTTACTTTGGCTCTTTGGGCATGTAAACCTCCAAAGCTAGATAAACGATGCCCTCCAATTTCCACGCAAGGAACAATGTGATGGTCATTTTTCCAGCCACAGACTCATATGGAATTGCATGTTTCAGTTCAAAAAGGACCTGCGTGTTCCGCCGATGCTACAAATCCATATGTACTACACATAATGATTTATCTTCATAATTGCTGCTGCTATGGTTACCAGTTCTGCACTTGGTGACATTCAGTTGCAGGTGTCTGGTGTCATGATTTTGTGCATTGTCTAGTAGGAGCTGGAGAGAGAGCATGTGGGAGGCTGGGTGCCGTGACTAACCCTCCACACCAAAAGGAACAAGTAAAAGGGTCAGAGGGGAGAGTTCCAGGGCCTTTTAATGGGCAGTGTTCAATGGACTTTTGGAAAGACGATACAAAACACATAAAAACCTTCACTGATGAGACTGCAGTAAAGTGTATTGGTCTTGTAGACTACAACTCATAGTCCCTCAGCTAGCGAGCATGTCCACTGACCATACTCACTGGGAGATCTGGGGAGCTGTAGCGCAGAAAAGCAACTGTGCTAACTACTGTTTTAAGGAGCAGGACATGCTGTAGCTATATAATGGCTATAATGTGCAATATTTTTATTCTGGAGTATTTCCATAAAAGTTGCTAGAACAGCTTAGGAATAAATGGGCAATACAACAGATGTATCATTTACCAGTATAGGTATTTTCTATTACATAACCTGCAGCCAAAACTATGGGCTAGAGATGCCCATCAACTCTGAAGAAAAGTGTTCAAACTGGTTGGACCAAGAATATTTGTGCGTTTCCAGATCAGCTGCATGGTGTTTGTTTGTTTGTTGGATTTGTATACCATGCCACCTAGTCCAAAAGTAACTCTGGTGTTACAAGAAGCCCCAGTTGCATCCAGATTGGTTTGTGTGTCCCCCCTACAAATCACTCAATTGTGCTCTGGTGTTTTGGAGGTTAGAAATGCTGCAATTTTAAAATGTTCAGTTTCTGTAGCAAAAGAAGCAAGGGCCAAAAATAGAAGGAGATTTACAGCTAAAGAGCCAATAACATCTAAAACATCCTTTTGAAGACTCCAGTTGTTGAGCCTCCAGGAAGAAGTCACTGGACCCCATATACAGTCTGATGAAGGGAAATTCTATTCCATTCTTCTTTCCTTCTTTTAGGTAAGAATTGCATGTTTGCAGATAACTCACAGTGGGCGCTTTTACATGACCCCTAAAATCCAGGGCAAAGGGCTCCCAGATCTAGAGCTTTAAAATGTTTTCCCACCAGCTCCGGACTTTAAACAAAATAAAGTACGACCACGCCCACCTAAGCGCATCCCAGCACATTTTCCAAGTACCTGGTCTCCGAAGGTGAAAAATTTCTGATGCTGATGTAAAGCAGTGAGTGCCGGGCTCTCCTCGCCTTGTGTTTGTTTTTGTTTTTTGCCCCTGCCCCTTTAAGAGACTGAAAGAGACTGGAATGGTTCCCGGAGCAGCTCCACGGCAGAGCGGAGGTGAGCCTGCATTCTTTTTTCCCTTTTTTTCTCCCTCCCCTCACGCAGACAGGAGCAAGGAAGTGCGGAGGGGTGGGAACACAGGAAGAGCAAGAAACCCCCAAGATCTCTGGTCCGAATTTAAGTGGCCAGCAGATCTTAGGGGTCGTGTAAAAGCGCCCAGTGAGATATTTATTGCAGGTTGTTTGCAGAGAAGGGCAAAACCTCTTGAAACACGTCTGTTTTAATTAATGTGTTCCAAGCAGTTGGATGGGGGGTGGTGGAGGTGGTGATAGCAAGAAGCTCATTGGCAGCAGCAGTGGTGGTGCTTGTGGCCATTTAAGATACAGCCACTGCCATCACTGCTGCTGCTGCAACCACCACAGTACTCCTAGCTGCTGCCATCCAGCTGCCCACTGAGAAAGCTTTATGACTCTGCTAACTGGAAGGGGGTGTCTCCCTGGCCACAGAGAACACTACACTGATACTGCTGCCACTACAGTCCTCCTGACCACTGACATTCAGCTGCCCACAAGACAGGTCTGGCTGACCATAGAGAATTTCCTAGTGCAGTTAAAATGGTACCCATTAGTAAGGCTTACATTGTGTGAAATGAAAAACATTGCTTTGCCTTCCATCTGTTTCTTCCTGGCATATAGCTGCAGCTTTAGTCTTAATTGCACTTTTTATTTATTTATTTCTACAAATTATATGCCGCCCACTACCCAAAGGTCTCTGGACTTAGGACAACGTATATGAGTGTATATATGCAGGATGGAAGGCTGGCTTTATTTTGTGGCCTTTGACTGATTAGGTCAAAATGGCACTAAGGGCCATTTTGTTTTTGTAATGTCTGCTGTTGATTGATGTAGGATGGATTTATGGAGAGTAGGAGCTAAAGGTAAAAGGTAAAGGTTCCCCCTGCACATGTGTGCTAGTCGGGTCTGACTCTAGGGGCAGTGCTCATCTCCATATTCTAGCTGAAGAGCCAGTGTTGTGCAAGTCCATGGCAACGTGGCCGGCATGGCTGCATGCTTTACCTTCCCGCTTTTTATGGCAGTACCTATTGATCTACAGTGGTACCTTGTATAAAGGAATTAATTTGTTCCAAATGAAATTATGTTAAATAAATTTTCCTTTATACTAATTTCCCATAGGAATGAATTGAAAACAGAGTAATCCCTAATCGTGAACATTTTTATGTTGTACGGATTCTCCCCATAGCCTATTTTGTTAAGCAAATTTCCCCTATATCCGGAATTTTATTTATTTATTTATTTATTATTACACTTTTATACCGCACCATTTCCCAAAGGGACTCTGGGTGGTTTGCAATTAAAAAAAGATCAGATAAAACAGCTAATAAGAACAGCAGCGGGGGAACAACAATAAGGGCACTAGAAGGGGAGCCCTCAACAAAAGGCAATGGGTGCAGCAAAAAAAAAAGTAGAAATAAGGTTGCCATAAGCCTCCTTAAAAAGCATAGTTTTTAAAGCCTTTTTGAAGGCGGGCAGGGGCAATGCAAGGCACAACTCACTCAACAGTTGATTCCATAATGAAGGGCCAACCACTGAGAAGGCGCGGCTATGTGTTATCAACTTCCGTGCCTCCCTAGGGGTGGCCACCCTGAGTGAGCGCACCTGCAACATTCGAGTGGGCCTAGCTCTGCTGATCTCTGAGAGATACGCTCCGCCAAGTAATCAGGTCCCAAGCAATGGAGGGTTTTGAAAACCAAAACCATTACCTTGAACCTTATCCGGAGAGCCACGGGCAACCAATGCAGGCGGGCCAGAACTGGGGTGGTGTGATCATATTTATGAGCACCCACCACCAGTCTGGCCGCCGCATTCTGTACCCGTTGGATTCTCCGGACAAGGGTCAAGGGCAACCCCACGTAGAGTCCATAGCAATAGTCAATCCTCGATATCACTAGGGCCGGCACAACTGTTCTCAGGGAGGACTCATCAAGGTACGGGCGGATCTGGACGATCCTGAGGAGTTGGAAAAAAGCGGCCCTGGAGACCACCATCACCTGGGCTTCCAGAGAGAGGGCTGAATCCAGGACCACACCCAGATTCCTGGCCCTGTCCGTAGGCTGGAGGGAAACTCCCCCCAGCCTGGGGAGGGGGCCATTGTACTTGGATGAGGGCTCCCCGAAGAACAGAACCTTGGTCTTCTCCGGGTTAAGTTTGAGCCTGTTGGTCCTTGTCCACTCCAAGACCGCCTCCAGGCATAGATTGAGGGAGAGGACTGCCTCCACTGGAGAAGAAGAAAAGGAGAGATAGAGCTGTGTGTCATCAGCATACTGATGACAGCGAACTCTAAATCTCCTAATGACCTCCGCCAGCGGCCTCATGTAAACATTGAACAGTGTTGGGGAGATTGCCAACCCCTGGGGCACCCCACAAGGGAGCGTCCAAGGAGCCGACAATTCATCCCCCAACTGAACCCGCTGGAGCTGGCCGTCGAGGAAGGATCAGAGCCAGCAGACCACATCCTGCAGAGCGACCAGGGCAGTTTCGGTTCCGCAAAACAGCCTGAAACCGGACTGGAAAGGATCAAGGATATGATTTTCCTCCAAGTATGACTGAAGCCGAACGGCGGCCACCCTCTCAATAACCTTGCCCAGGAAGGGAACGATGGCAATCGGACGATAGCTGGCAAGATCGTCCGGAGCCAGGCCGGGCTTCTTCAATGTGGGCTTCACCACCGTCTCCTTCAAACGGGAGGGAAAAAGTTCCTCCCGGAAGGAGGCCGTGGCAATGGAGGAGGCCCACTCTGGCAAGTTCCCTCCAGCAGATTTAATGAGCCAAGCTGGGCAGGGGTCGAAAGGGGAAGCCGCCGGCTGGCAATAAGCCAACACCCTGGAGGCCTCCGCCGATGACACAGGCCCAAACTCAACCAGGCAAGGGGACCGAGGGGGTGAGGCCCCCAGGATAGACGAGGAGGGACCAGTGCAGCTGGAGTCCAGATCGGATCGGATGGCCTCAATCTTAGATCTAAAATAGGCTGCGAATTGCTCACTAGTGAAATCACTAGGAGGAGGCCCGGGCTGACCAGGATTGGAGAGGTCTCGAACCACCCGGAACAACTCTGCCTGGCGGTTCGAGGCCTCACCAATTCTCAGGGAGGCGTGAGCTATTCTTGCGTCCCTGATTGCGTGTACATAACGGCCGGTCAGCCACTTAAGCACAGCCTTATTCACTTCTGTCCGATCCTTTCTCCATACACACTCAAGCTGCCTACATTCTTGTTTCATCACCCGCAACTCAGCCATGAACCACGGCGAGGAGCGGGCTCCACAGGTTGTATGTTATACAACCTGTTGTACAGGTTTTATGTTATACAAAGCGTTTGTTATACAAGGGTCCACTGTACTTGCATTTACATGCTTTTGAACTGCTAGGCTGGCAGGAGCTGGGGTTATCAGCAGGAGCTAGCTCTGCTGCATAGCACCTGGGATTTGAACCGCTGAGCTGCCAACTTTGCAGCCAACAGTTTTCAGAGTCTTAGTCCACTGAGCCACCACGCCCCAGGAGTAAGCAATGCCTTACTCCTGGAGATGGGCAGAAAGAAGGTCCATTCCATCACATAACCTATGTGATGGTTCCCCATATACCAAAAACATACACATTAAAGATGGGTATGAACCAGAACAATTGTAGTTCGTGATGGCTTATGGTTCATCGTGATTCACAGACCATGCACCACAAAGAGGCATTAATTTTCTGACAAAACAGATTGTTTTGTGGTTCCTGAGATTTGGGATTTCTAGGTGTGGTACAATGGCCCCTGTACAGGTTAGAGCTGCCAACCTCATAGCAAGTCCTCAGCTGACTCTCCTCCCTCCATGTTTGGTAATTATTGGATTTGGGTGGTTCAAGTTTTAGTCCCCCAAAGCAGGTCTACTCAGGGAAGTGCTTGGTATGGGTAGTTTGTTTCATTTCATTTTGGGCACGTGGGTTTCCTAAAGTGTCCCAAAAGGAACCACAAAACCAGCCTGATTCATGAGTTTTTTGTTTTGTTTTGAAGTTTGTTTCATGCCAATCTCTAATACAAATACATTTTAAAATTGCACAAAAAGCCAAAACAGAATTGGTTCAATTAATCACTAAAGCAGCATAGAGTGGGTCAACAGCGCTCAGTACACCAAATATTTGGATACATCAGATTGGACATCACTTGCACACCCATACTGCATGTTATATAACATTTATCTTCATACAACCCTGACTGCTATTTAGTCATTTATGCTTATTTATATCCTGCCCTTTTTTCCCCTAGAAAGTGGTGTTAAAAGTGGCTAACAGTGCAACATTTGAAGTAAAATCAAACAAGATTGATACAATTAGAAAATCAAAATATAAAAATAGGGGTTTAAAAACAAAAACACCACCAGAGAGAAAGAAATACCTCCAGCCAGTACAGCAGCCAAGAGTTCAGAGCAGACAGAGAACTGCTTCTGGGTAATTGACTGTAGAAATAACCGCCAGGAGAATCTGGATAAATGGGCCCAAAATCCCAGCAAAACATGGATAATGAGATAATACATTAGTTCAGAGCTAGCAGGGGGAGAAATTGTTTCTGATACTTTAGGCTTTTACCTGTAACAGTTTCTATCATTCCCACAAGTGAGTGCTTTGTCTCTCACACAGTCTTTGCTTCA
>JAHTLZ010000016.1:31736074-31756611 GCA_023846285.1 Phrynocephalus versicolor | reverse complement strand
TTTGTTTGTTTGTTTGTTTGTTTTGCAGATGAAACTGCCAATTCCTCAAGAGCATCAGCAAAACAGGCCAGAGTGAAAAAAGCTGAGCAGGGATACCAGAGTGGCCTTTGTTGCTAGATGGGCAATATATAAATCCAATAAAAATAAATAAATAATAAAAAACACATGAAATCTTAAAAGCTAGAACCCTGTTTATACAACTCTGGGTCCCATTGAGCTCAGTGAGGCTTTTTCAGGGTAAGTGGATACAGGGCTGCAGCCCTAAATATATGGAATATCCTATCTGTGAGCTGCCAGTGTTATACAGTATACTCGTAAAATAGAATATTAAGAAAAATGATGTCGATTATGCAAACTGTCACTTTTAATTTCTAATCTGCTAGTAACTGGAGCGATACTTGAGACGCCATTAATTATATAGCTAGACCCCTTCCTAACCAGAATGTTAATAATTCACTCACAGGCCAATGAGAACAAACCAAATAAAGAAACAGTTGATCCATCTACTGCTGTATTGTAAGATGTGGCCAAAACAGACACAGGTTTAAATTACAGTGGTACCTTGTATAACGTAATTAATTGGTTCCCAATTAAATTACGTTATACAATTTTTTCGTTATGCAAATTATCATTTCCCATAGGAATGCATTGGAAGTGGATTTAATCCGTTCCAATGCATTCCTAAAGGCCCCGCCAGCCACCTCCCGTTCCCGCCTCTCTCTCTCTCTCCCTCTCTCTCTCTCTCACTCTCTCTCTCTCTCTCTCTCTCTCACACACACACACACACACACACACACACACACACACACACACACACACACACACGAGACAAAGCCGCGCCTGTCTGGTTTCAGATGCCCCCCCCGCCCACCCCCTCGGGAACGAATCCGCCCTCCTTCCAGCCGCGACCAGGCACCGATGGCCACAAAAAAGCAGTCCAGGATGGAAAAACCGGTTTCCCAAACCCAGCCGCGAGGATCGGGTTGGGTCGCCGGCTCTGGCTGGGGGGTGGGGGTGGGGTCGAAAACCCTCCCCAAAGAGAGAGGAGGAGGCGGCCTTCCTTTGTCATCATCCTCATCCTCATCCACTGCGCGCCCGGGGGATGGTCCTCACCTGGATCCCCCGGTTCGCTCCCTCCCTTCCGCAGCGAAGCACCCGCCGCCGCCGCCGCCGCCCCCCTCCCGGCTGCCACAATTGTCCGCCGGGCTCCACCCCACCCTTTGGTCCGCATCGCCGATTCGGGGAGGGGGATCGCCCCGGAGGGGGCGGCTGGCGGGATGGGGGGCGGCTGGACGGATCCGGCGGGGGGGGCTACGGTGGGGTGGGGTGGGGAGGCCGGTGTCTGTCCCCCACCCAGCCCGATCGCGGCAACAGCAGCAGCAATGCAATGGCCCGGGCGGGGGCCAGGCTGGCCCTGGGGGGTGGGGGGGTCGGAGAGACACCCCAGCTGTTCCGTTCCTTGCGGTTCTTGGCCATGATCGCCGCCGGGCCAGGAGGGAGAAACCGGGGCGGCGCAGGAGGAGGAGGAGGAGGAGGAGGCGGCCGCGAGGCCTGGCCTGGGGAGGCGGGCGAGCGAGCTGGCTGGCTGGCTGGTGGCCGGCTTGGCCCGCGCCCCGCTCAGCTCCACATCTCCTCCGGCGCAAAGGCGGATCCGCCGAGGAGGAGGAGGAGGAGGAGGAAGGGGCGATCAGGGCTGCGGCGGCGGGCGCTCCCCTGGCTCGCTAGCCAGCTCCCTTCCTCACGCACACGTGTTCGGACGGGCTCCCCCCACCACCCGCCCCCGCCCCAGCGCCCCGGCCCCGCCTCAGCCTCGACCTCGCCCTCGGTCTGCTCCTCGCCCGCGCCGCCGCTCAGGGTCCCCCGGGGAGGCGGGGATGGGGGCGCCTCGGGCGCCCGAAAGGAGGAGGAGGAGTCCGGCGCGCCCCTCTCCCACCAGAAGAGCTCCTCTCTGCCGGGCACCGCCTGCCTGGAGCAGCTGCTGCAGGAGTCGCCCAGCCAGGTCAGGCCATCCATGCCTGGGGAGGAGGGGAGGGGAGGGGGAGGGAGAACACGGGGTGCCCCTTCCCCCACCAGACGCACACGCACACGCCCACTCAGCCCCGTTGGCAGAGAAAACAGGGAAGGGGGAAGGAGGGGGGGCAAAAAAAATTCCGTTGTACGGATTTTTCGTTGTGCAAGTATTACGTTGTACGAGGTATGACTGTACTGTTCAGCTATGCAGCTCATCACAGAGTTGTAGGCAAGTCATTACCTGAGTTACAAAGTTATTTCAAGGGTAAGTGATATAAGTGGAAATAGCTTTATGTGCTGAAGAGTGCTATAGAAATTAAGGGTAGTAATATTAACAATAAGTGTTCCAAATGTGACTGAAGGCTCAATCACATGTGCTTTAGGAACCCCAGTTATATCAATTCTGCTGTTATAGGTATCATTTTATAAATTTCCATTCACATGACACACAGGTATCCCTTCAATCCTCATCATTCCGTCCAGTGTAAACATTGCTGTTGTTTCATTTACTTTGGGGATGGGTTGGGTTTGAGGTACTGTGGCCACTTCAATAAACCACCTGTAACAGCCACCACTGCCACCACAAAAACAACACAAATATATTGCTCTTGAGACAGCTTTCCACACTCCTTTGCAGCTTGAGCAGAGAAAGGGACATTTCCTATTTTGAATTGTTTGAGAGGAAAAAGAAAGAGATGTTGCATTAACATCTCACTCTTAAAAAAAAAAAAAAACACCCACTCTTCACAATTTTTTGCAAGTCTTTTAAAACCCGCTACTTCCTCCCAACACTGTTCAAAAGGGGAAAGCAAACTGAAAGCCAACAGCCAAGAGGGAGATATATGGATGGGAATAAGGAAAAGGGGATGAGGATGTAAAGAAGGAAAGGGGAAGGAGGAGAAAAGGAAAAGTAGAGGGACAAAAACAAAAAGTGGAGAAATTAATTGGGATGTAAAAGGGAACGAATGGCTGCACTTTACCTATACCAACAGATTGTTCATCAAATAACAGCTGGAAGTAACAGGAAATGAGTGATATATCACTTACAAATTGTTATTACTTTTTAAAGAAAATGTTAGGGCAGCAGGGCTCCCAAAAGGGCTGGCAAATGATTCGGTTTATATGATGGCACGTGCAGCCTCCAGAATGAGTACAAATAGCAAGAAATGTACCGATTGAACTAACAGCTATGTGAATGGGACCAGCAGTATATACAATATACCATGGAATTATATATTTAAAAAAATTGATATAAAGGAGGAAGAAGAAATGATCCAAATGGTTCATGTGAATCAGGCCCTTAGAAAGTTTCAGGCTTTCATCTTCTCATTTCTCTTCTACCAGAGGTTAGGCATCATCATCATCATCATCATCATCATCTCTTGCTTCTGGAGTAGAGATGTAAAATTTCTGGAAATTTTGAAGCTCAGAAGACCCCCCCCCAGTTTTTTCCCATTTTTTCACACAAAAAAACAGAAATTTTCAGGGGGGAAATGAAATAATGCTACATTAGCACTCCCTACCCCCTTTTACAGCTTGAATGTCATTCTGTTATCATAGATAGACAGAATGACTTTCTGTCATTCTTTCTATAAAATATGACTATAGACAATCTGACTTGGCATAAAATTAGCCTATTAAAATATAGTGTATCCAAATAATTATTACAAACAGAATTTACTTTTTAAAATAATATTTATTTGTAATTGTAAGTAACAAACTAGAAGTTGTGGTGCACGAGTGCTTCTTTAATTATATGGATATATGCTTTGTTGTGATTGTTGTAGGGACCACAGGATTATGTGAAGACATCCTGCTGCCTGAGGTAAACAACAAGATTCCTGTATGCCTCCCATCAACCGCCATTCAGAACTCAGGAAAATGATTCTGTCAGATACAAGTCTCAAAATACCTCAGGTGATAAGCTGAGTGGAGGATTCTGGGAACTGTAAGCCAAAACCATCACATTTCAGCATCACACATAAATAAGTTGCTTTTTTATGTGGCATCATTTCTTCTTCATCCAAGGGGGAGACAATATGGGGCTCCTACATCTGGGTCTTCCGCCTCACCTAAGAACTGCACAGCTGGAAGAGGCACTATATAGATCACTGAGTCCTGCAGGGGCACATCAGGGAATCATACTCCTAACCCAGGCATGTCCAAACTTTGGCCCTCCAGATGTTTTGGACTGCAACTCCCACAGTCCTTTGCCATTGGCAATCTAAGCTTAGAATTCTGGGAGTTGTGGTTCAAAACATCAGGAGGGCCAAAGTTTGGACATGCCTGTCCTAACCTCTCGTTCCACAACCAGATGCTGAAGCCACTGAGCTATCCAGCAGTTCACTCTTGCTGACACCTCTTCGTTGCTGCTGCGGAATGTGGCTCGGGTGGGCTTCATCTTTGCCAACCTTGTCCCCACTGCACGCACACACAAACTAGACTGGGACCTTCCCGACAACACTGTCTGGGATGTGTCAGAAGAAGGAAAGCAAGAGAGACAGTCACAGTGGAGGCCAGCAACGAGAGGCAAGTTTTCCAAAAACTGGACATAAGGGTGCTGCTGCTCTCTGCTCGCTTCTCATCTGCTACTGGGGTGTCTCCCCACTCCACCCCGACTTTTATCCCTCTGTCCCTGAATAGTAGTGATACAGAGGAAAAACAACAACTCCTGAATGCCAGAAGGTTGGTGAGTTTTTGTGGGGGTTTTGTTATTCGAATCATTAATTATTTTTAACATACATGAAAGAATGATTGCTTATCATTGGGGTGCAGAAGCTAAAATCCTCCTTTCTCTTGAAACGGTCTCTGAAGCATTCCCGTCCTCCATGATTGATCTGGTGGTTGGTTGGCCCCACCGCATGCAATGATGTGTAACAACCACATTGCTGCTTTCTTTTGATTTCCCCCCTCCCCCAGTAATTGATATGCTTGCCTACAAAATGAATGTCCATGTACGTGAGGGGATGTGTTAGCTTCATTGAGACATCATAGAAGTGTTTAAAGTAGGCATTTGGCGAAATCATAACATCTCATTTGCACATTTATTTATTTATTTTAAGACTTATATACCTCCCGTCTTCCCAAAGGAACTCCGGGCAGTTTACATGTATACATTGTACACACAAAATACCTTGAGTGTTTCTCTTAGCCTCCGTGAAACAACCATGTGAGACACGTTGCTGCTATTATCATACAGTCTATGTATGGAGCAGGGAATCTATTAGAGAGTCTGTCTATTCCCAATTGCAACCTAATCCTGCAAGAATCACATGCGTCTGATTTATTTCCCGGGTCTCTTTGCATTCCGTTTCAGATACTGTACATTAGTACCAAGGTTCTTCATATTTCTTCTCCAAGATCATATTGATCAGTTCTTTGCATTCCTTTTCAGAGATTATAGTTTTTGGCTTCTCTCTTTTCCATTGATTTATACTGTAGAATACTCATTGCAATCCAGTTTTGTAGAGAGGAAAGTAAGAACTACATGCATGATGTCCTGCTCCAGAGAATATGCTTTGCTTTAAAATTAAGCTGTTAACGGCTTTAATACTTCCTTGAAATCTATTTTAGGTGGAACTTTAACGAGCAGTCCAGGAATAACACATGGGGAGTGTGCACACATTTCCAAAGATAGCTTTTGTAAAATGACCCATGTAAATATCTCCTGAATTTATGGGAGAAGACAGAACACATGAAGAGGATGGTTAAAATGTGCAGCCAGGCTATCCAAGATGTTTTAATAATTCTGTGTCAAAACTGCAGTATTACAAGATGGGATTAGTGTCAGACCAAGTTCACAGCATATAACTGTATATCCACTGCATTACTGATGGAAAAAAATCTGCAGTTGATTCCCTACCCCCACAAATCATAGTAATCCTGCATATGAAATATGGTTCCATACAAAATGTATTTAAAATAATTTTGATAATCATATTTTACATTCTAAAGTATATGCCCACCACAAGAAAAGGTAAGGTGAATCCACCAAACTAGGACAACTGAGACATGGACAGAGGAGAATTATGAAATTTTATAGAGGTAGGGTGACATAAGTCAGAATCAGGTAAATTATGAACCTCAAGATGTAGATTCACTGCAAATGCCATTAGTCGTTGGTCATGTAGAAATAGTGAAGAATGCTGGGAGATTGAGCTGAATGATATCTGGGTACCATATGTATTTTTCCCTATATAGCTGATAGAGGGATTTGTAACAAGCTTTATGGTGACTCCAGGTATCCTGATATAACAAGAGCTGGATACAGTTTTGAGGGGAGTTCTGGGCAAAGACCGCTCTAGTGAAGCCCCTTCTTTGTCACAAACTGGGTCCTGGTGGAGTTTCCTGGTGGCAGCACATAGCAGGGGGGAACTGCTGTTGTGCTACCCGGAGTTTCCGGCTACAGTAAACCCCCACCTATCGCAGGGGTTAGGGACCCAACCCGACCTGCAATAATTGAAAACCTGCAATATGCGGATGCTGGGTCAGGTCAGGACTGGGCAGGCTCTTTGGGGGCTCTTGTACTTACCCGTGGCCTGGTGCTGCCCCAAACGGGCCTGCAAGGGGCTTTCCAGTCCCCCAGAGCCCCCAAAGTGCTTTCTGGTGATCTGGAAGTCACTTCTGGTTTACCGGAAGTCACTTCCGAATTGCGGGGAAGCACTTTTGGGGCCTCCGACAGGCCTGGGAAGGCCTTTCCTCCTTACCCCTTTTTTTCATATACTGCAGACCCGTGATATACCAGGACTGCAGTATATGAACCGTGATAGGGCAGGGAACAACTGTATTCCCAAGTGGGCACATCCCATTCTCTCTGGAGAACTTGATCTACACTGCAGCCATATTTTGAAGGCTGATTGCTACAAGTCTGAAGCGCAGAAGATTCTGTTCTTCATTTAAATGGGCCACTCTCACAGTTTTACAAGTAAAAATAATCCTGTGCTGTCAATTCTGACATATACTATAGCTACCGACGTTTCCCAGGCAAAGAATACTCAGGTTAACCATTTCATTTTTCTGGGGGCTTCCTGGGACTGTGCAGTTTGCAGTCCCAGGCTATACTCTCAACCTCTGGCTCCACTGCTTAGCACCACCTAATATTGAGCTATCCAGCCAGTTAATTCTACAATTAGTGATCTTACTTCAACACAAACATGGATCACCAGCCAGAGATTAATAATACCTACTATGAAATATCAAAACTGAGGGGTAAATTTGTTAGCTTTGATTTCTCCCTAGTATTTTTAAAATCTCACATTATTTCCATGCTAAATATGGAGAAATACATGAATTTTAATCAAAAGCAAACTGAAACATGCATCTCACCCATTTGTATGTAGCACCACAAGACTTTCATCATTATTGGTCTATTTGCTGCTCTACCCTGTAGGTTTTGACAATTTTGCTTTCAGACTTTTCCTTGACTTTAACTCAGCGCCTGACTAATGGTTCCAGTGGGCTTCATAGTTGCCTGGAGGAACAGTCTTCTCTTAAGTGTTGTGGTTTTCAAGTCATTCACAGTTCTTCCTGTGGTTTTCCATTTGCTGTTATTCATTCATTCATCTGCTGAAGTGGTTTCATTACACAACTAATTTGGGTCATTCCAGATGAAGGTTAGGGAAATCTGCCATTAGCACTAATCTGGTGGTGAAGATCAAGTAACAATATTATTTCTGTTCTTATGCAGGAGAGAAACTTGAGTTTAGCAGGGATGCTCAAGGGGAATTGTTGGTTTTATGTGCTTATTTATTAGATGTATATCCTGCCCATCTGGCCATCTGGCCACTCTGTGAACAGAGGAACATGTGAACAGAGTAGGGATGGGCAGGAAACAAAAAACGAAATGCTGTTTTGTCGTTTCGTTACATAATGAAATAAAATGAAATGAAATGAAATGTGGAAACAGCATTTCATTATAGATGAAACGAAACTGTTGTTTTTCCATTGAAATGAACCATTTTGTTCCATCTTTTTCAGGCTCCTGCTGAGCTGTCAATGGCTGGAGCCCTTTAAACCTGGCGATTGCCAGAACTGCCCTCCCAACCATTTTCTGAGGACTCCTGCCGAGCTGTCAATGTCTGGACCAAATAAGGAGTGTGGAGGCAGAGCCCAAGTGCATAAAAGGCTCAACATGAGGAGTTTTTAGCAAGACAGGGAACATTCACCTAGCCCGCTAGGGAACGTGAGATGCAGAGATAGGGCTGAGTTAGTTTGTGAGAGGTTTGAAGTAAAAGACAGAGCTTGAGTGTTACTGCTTTGAGAATTTTTAAGTATTTGTGCACAAGTGAACTTGAATCTGATGCATCTTTGTATTCAATAAACTTTTTTTACTTGGTTCCATGTTACACTTTGACTGGGACTCAGTTATTTTAAACTGGGATACGCTGGATGGTGGCAACAAAGCTAAATAGGTAGCAGGTACTGTACAGCTCAATGGTCCGTGAAACGACTGGGGGCTCTGCACAGTAGTTGCTACAATTATATTAAAAGCAGTAAAAAAAGATCAAAACTAAAAACAAATTTAAAAGCATCAAGGCACAACAATGCATTTTTAAAAAATTAAAAAACTACCTCTGATGGTTAGTTATTAAGGGAAGGCCTACCTGAAGAGAAATGATGCTGTCTGACAGCAAAGATGGTGTCAGCCCAGCCTCTTGTGGGACGAAGTTCTAAGGTGTGGGAGGAGCAACAGAGAAGGTCTTCTTCTGTGTACCTGCCAGACGTAGTGAGGGGTGGTGGGATCAAGAGGAAGGCCTTTCTTGGTGGTTTTAACACCCAGACAGGCTCCTAATGGGAGATACAGTACATTCTTTTCCAACAGTATAGGCCCAAGCCATTTAGGTATCCCTAAATGGCCTGAAAACAGATCCACAGTCAGCAAAGCTGCTGTAACAGGGGGGTTACTTGATCCCTGAAAGCATCCTGATCTAATAATAGTTGGATACAGGTTAGAGCAGGGGTCCTCAAACTATGGCTGATGGGCCAGATCCGGCCCGCTGGGGTCCTGAATCCAGCCTGACGGCCATTGCAGAACCCCCCTTCAACTGCTAGCAAGATGTCAAAAAGGGAGTCTCAGCTTGCACCTACTAGTCAAGCTGGAATGGCAAATCAAAAATAGCAATAGGGATAAAAAATAAGGTGCTGGCTTTCCTCGGTGTGGCAAATGTCCTGAGGGGCCCAAAGGGGAAGCCGGGGAGGTCTGTCTGTAGGGAAGGAGAAAGGAAAAGGCAAGACCGGGGCGCAGGGATTCCTCCCTAGAAAACCTGCCCCATCCCGAGTCTGAGCAGCATCAGCTGCTGTGCAGTCCTCCGCTCCCTCTCAAGTCGTACCTGGCACTCTACTGCTGGCAAGCTGGCAGGTGGCTGATTTGGCGGCGGCTGCTGCCGCCACCACCACCGCCTCCATGCCTCCCTGCCAGGCTCTCTCTCAAGTTGGTGGCGGTGGTGGTGCTGTTCTTGCTCGTACCACTGCTGCCACCATTGCTCTGCCCACTGCCAGCTCCCTGTGTTGCAGTGATCAGCTCCCTGTGTCGCAGGGAGCAGAGGAACACACGGGAAGCCCTGCCCCCACCCGCCCCATGGCCTATCCCCACCACCTTCCACAAGATCCAAACTATAGTCTGGCCCCCAACGGTGTCTGAGGGACAGTGAATTGACCCCCTGTTTAAAAAGTTTAAGTTTTTCCTTCTGCAAAAGATGAGGATGAGGGTGAGGATGGGGGTGGGGGAATCCTTCTTTTTAAACAATCCCACAAAAGATTGTTTTCCAAAAGGCTTCTGGCAAGCTGTCACAGAAAGGGAAGATTATGATTAAATGAAATGTCATCAGCCTGTTATTCTCTGCAGAGGCGATGTGAATGGGAATTAAGTAATGAACTTCTGCAAACAGATGATAGGAGAACAGGAGTTCCAACTAACCAAAGCTGATTTCTCATTTTAATGCATGGGGCATCCTGATGGTTCAGAGCAGTGAGGCTCTGTCTTCCTTCACCCTCACAGGGCCTTTTCACAAGACCCCTAAAATCTGCGGTAAATGGCTCCCAGACCTGGAGCTTAAAATTGTTTCCCCACCAGCCCCGGAGTTTACAAAAAATTAAGTGCAACCACACCCACCTAAGCGCGTTCCAGCGCACTTTTCAAGTACCTGCTCTCCAGGGGTGAAAAATTCCTGATGCGGATGTAACGTAGTGAGTGCCAGGCTCTCCTCGCTTCTGTTTGTTGTTTAAGAGACTGGAATGCTGCCGGGAGCAGAGCGAGATGGCAGAACAGAGTGAGCCTGCATTCTTTTCTTCCTTTTTTTCTCTCTCCCCTCACACAGACAGCAGCCAGGAGTACGGAGGGGGTGGGAACACAGGAACAGCGACAAACCCCCAAGATCTCTGGTCTGAATTTAAGTGGCCAGCGGATCTTAGGGGTCGTGTGAAAAGGCCTGTGTCTCTTCCAGCTTTAGAACCAACGTGGGGAGGGATTGGGGGAAGAATTTAAATAGAAGAACTTTCTGCAAAGGTATCAAAACACAAGCAAAATCCCTTCAGAAAACAATCACCTTTACTGGGATTCCTTTGTTGGAGAGTGTGATTTGATTTTTTTGTATGCAGTGCAATGCATCCTTCCTTGCCCTGTGCCTGTCATTGCAATACGGATGCTTTAAAGCTGGAGAGTCAGTGGAATAAAGCAAGCTCTGTCTCATAAGAAGTTAATGTCTAATTCAATCAAACACTCTTTAATTGCATTTTTAAAGCAAAAGGGAGAGCACAAATCACAAATTATTCCATTATACAATTATGACTAAGGATGATTTCAAGCCACAAAGTTTGATTTGTATTTCAAACACTAGTCAAAAGGATAATTGGACTTTGCCAAATGCTGTCCAGATCCCATTTAATTCTACAGTGGTGGTGTTTAAAGCTACGAGCCCTTTGGAGTGCACAGATGCTGCTTCTCAAAGTTTAAGACACAGAGGGTTCACCTCCTCCATCTCCAGCAGTGATGTTGTTAGGGCAGAGGCCCATTCAAGAGCGATGTGTATGGGAACCCACCATGCAGCTGGCCTGGCCTGTTGCATTTTGAAGTCACCAAAATAATAGATACTGTCTATTGATTCCCCAATATGAATGGAAAGTCCAGGATCTAAGGCTATCTAGCTAGGTCATGAAGATGCAATACAAATGGATGGCTGCCGAAAGACCTGAACTGCAATGGGGTTGCTGAGGGTCATAGATCAGCCTAAGCCTCCCTCATGCAATAATGAGATCAAGTTACCTACTAAAGGAAAGGTGTGTGTTTCTTGCTTTTGCAATAGCCCTGCCTAAGCATTCTATAACCCCACATTAACCTCTTCCACTCTGGCGTTCCATTCTGTGACTCTTACTTCAAGCGGGGATTCTGGGAACTTTATTACATGCTTACATGTAGAGCCAACAAACAATTAAAACTCAACTTCTTTCCAGACCTGGCACTGAAGCTGTGAAGAGGAATTGGGGTGGGATATCACTGCAGCAGATCTGCCTCTCTTTCCATCTTTTGTTTGGCATACTGTTCTGTCCAAGTCACAAGTACTCAGAAAGTTTGGGCCATTGTCCAATAATAGTAAATACTGCCCATACTTTGACTGGAAGTGCCTCTCAAGGTTACATTATATCACAGAAGGGAGTACACTCCCTCACATTTCGTAAATATTTTAGTACAGTGAACCCTCGTATAAGAAATGGTTTGTATAACATAAAATCTGTACAACATAAAAAATTCCGGAGATAGGGGAAATTTGCTTAACAGAATTGTCTATGGGGTGAATCCGTACAACATAAAAATGGTCGCAATTTGGGATTATTCTGTTTTCAATGCTTTCCTACGGGAAATTTGTATAAAGGAAAATTTGCTTAACATAATTTCATTTGGAATGAATTACATTCCTTTATACAAGGTACCACTGTATATCTTTTCATGTAACAACACTGAAGAAATGACACTTGGCTACAATGTAAAGCCGTGAGTATACTGCTTGTATGATAGTGTAAATGTGCTGTCCCCTCAAAATAATGTAACACACAGCCATTTATGTGACCGCGCTGCCAGATGGGTGATAAACAAACAAACAAACAAACAAACAAACAAATAAATAAATAAATAAATAAATAAATAAATAATGTCTAAACTGCTGGCAACATAAGTGAGTACACCCTAAGTGACAATGTTCAAATTGGAGCCAAGTAGCTGTTTTTCCTCCCTGGTGTCATGAGACCCGTTGTTGTCACAAGGTCTCAGGTGTGAAGGGGGAACAGGTGTTATCGCTCTCACTCTCACATTTTGGTGTTATTCCTCTCACTCTCTCATACCAGTCACTGGAAGTTCCACATGGCACCTCATGGTAATGAACTATCCAAGGTTCTGAAAAAATGAATTGTTGCTCTACATCAAGATGGCCTACGGCTACAAGCAGGTTGCCAAGACCCTGAAACTGAACTGCAGCACGGTGGCCAAGGCCATACAGAGGGTCAACAGAACAGGTTCCACTTATAACAGGCCTCACCATGGTCGACCCAAGAGGTTGAGTGCTCATGCTTAGCGTCCTATCCAGAGGCTGGGTTTGGAAAATAGACGTATGAGTGCTTCCAGCACTTCTGCAGAGGTTGAAGGGGTGTGGGCTCAGCCTATCAGTGCACCGACCATATGCCGCACACTACATCAAATTGGTATGCGGGGCTGTTGTCCCAAAAGGAGGCCTCTTCTAAAGATAATACACAAGAAAGCTTGCATATGGTTTGCTGCAGACAAGCAGACTAAGGACATGGATTTCTGGAACCATGTCCTGTGGTCTGATGAGACCAAGAAAAACTTATTTTGTTCAGATGGTGTCAAGTGTGTGTGAGGACAACCAGGTGAGGAGTACAAAGACAAGTGTGCCATGTTTATAGTCAAGGATGGTGGTGGGAGTGTCATGGTCTGGGGCTGCATGAGTGCTGGCAGTACTGGGGAGCTACAGTTCATTGAGGGAACCATGAATGCCAACATGCAGTGTGACCTACTGAAGCATAGCATGATCCCCTCCCTTTGGAGACTGGGCCGCAGGACAGTATTCAAACATGACAATGACCCCAAACATACCTCCAAAATGACCACTGCCTTGCTAAAGAAGCTGAGGGTAAAGGTGATGGATAAACCCTACTGAGCATCTGTGGGGGATCTTGAAACGAAAGGTAGAGGTGTGCAAGGTCTCTGACATCCACCAGCTCCGTGAT
Organism: Phrynocephalus versicolor; assembly: GCA_023846285.1. Classification (NCBI taxonomy): domain Eukaryota; kingdom Metazoa; phylum Chordata; class Lepidosauria; order Squamata; family Agamidae; genus Phrynocephalus; species Phrynocephalus versicolor. The sequence goes on along the minus strand of JAHTLZ010000016.1, from coordinate 31,743,366 downwards.
GTCTTCATGGAGGAGTGGAAGAGGAATCCAGTGGCAACCTGTGAAGATCTGGTGAACTCTATGCCCAAGAGGGTTAAGGCAGTGCTGCAAAATAATGGTGGCCATACAAAATATTGACACTTTGTGCCCAATTGGGACATTGTCACTTAGGGGTGTACTTACTTTTGTTGCTAGCGGTTTAGACATTAACGGCTGTTTGTTGCTTTATTTTGAGGGGACACCACATTTACACTGTTATACAAACTGTATATTCACTGCTTTATATTGTAGCCAAGTGTCGGTTCTTCAGTGTTGTCACATGAAAAGATATATTAATATTTATGAAATGTGAGAGGGTTCTGTGATATACTGTATGTGGCAGGACTGTCCCAGATCAACCATAAGATCCCAGATAGGCTTCTATCCAAGAACTGATCTGCTTAGTTCTGCTTAGCTTCCACATTTGTATGAGAGTGGGACTCTTCAGGGTAGAACAGTAGTAGGTTTGAAAATGAAGAACAAGACCAGTCCTTGCATTATACATGATGAAACACTCATTTGTGCTGCTGCTGCTGCTGCTAAGGCCTCACTGGTCCCTCTCCATCTGAAGCAAAAGCCATAGTTGAGAACCAGCAAAGTTTTCTCTCTAGAAAGAGGGTCCTGCCATTCAGTTCCCCACCGCCGCCACTGCTTCAGGGAAGTCCATCAGCCGTGTGCACACAGAGTGCAAATGCAGTACCTAGGAGGCTATGGGAATTCTAGAAAGGGGAACTGGTGGTCTCTGGAGAGCCTCAAAGCTTTAAGAAGCTTCTTTTGGGGGACTCTGTCTCCTAGAATGGTGAACAGGCAAGGGAGTCTTAGAACTTAAATCCCACAAATATGACTTTTTCAAGTTCTGGAGAGCAGTACAAGCTGCTTTCTTGGTGGTATAATGTTACTGAAAGAGCCATTAAAAACACCTAGGTCCCAAATAATTTGGCCTGAGATTTCCTTAGGGGTGTGTGTGGCTGTTCTACCATAGATACTCTCTTTGGTCACTGAACGCCAAAAGCCTTTTTTTGGGAACAGATCTCATTGAATGAAGCCTTTGAGGGAATGGAATTGGCAGGAAATTGGGATTCCCCAATGATCCTCTGAACGGAGAAGCCAGCCTAGGTAGCCTTGGGCAAGCTGCACAGCCCTGGACCACTCCCAGAGGAAGAAAATAGTAAACCGCTTCTGAATATTGTATAGCTAGATAGTGAACCCTGGAGGGTTGTCATACATTGGAATTTACTTAATGGCATTATATTAATTATCCATCTATTTCTAAAAAATTCTACCCAGTCTTCCTCCTGAAAAGGATCCAAGGCAGCTTACATCATTAGAAGACAACATTAAAGTCAACATGATTGACTCGAGTGAGTATACAAATCCTAAATAAATGTCATAACAAAATAAACATAAGCAATGCCAAATCACATTAAAAGCAATACATTACAGCAATCCATTTCAAAACCCCACTCAAGCAGCCAGTCACATAGGGAAAGCTTGCCCAGAGAGAGAGGTCTTTGTCTACTTGTGGAAGGAAGCAGTATTTGTCTACTTGTGGAAGGAAGCAAAGATGGGGACAGGCTAGCCTTCTGTATGAGAGAGTTGTAGAGTCTGGGGATAGGGACAGAACAGTTTCTGTCCCATGTCCCCAGCCAATGCACCTGTGAAGGTGGCTGGACCGAGAGAAAGGCCTTCCCTGATGACTAAACATAAAACCAAGGAAGGCCTGTTTGAAATATTTTCTCGTCTGTCCCTGAAAAGCAAGGGTGCCATGCAGTGTCAAGGCAAGAGACAGAAGACTCTGTAGGGCAGGGCCGTCAAGACAGAGGTCACTGCTGTGTCAATGCTAATGATGTATAAAAGCCTGTCTGAGAATGAATAGAATTCCCCAGTTTAATTTTCTTGCCAGCCATCAATCCGCCTTTCTTCTTCTGTGCCCAAATTAGCACTTGATTGTTTATTGACGAGGAGTTCCTGTTTCTGAACTGCACCAGTTCCTCTTGGAATGTCACAATGGACAGACTGTTGTAGAATATAATCTACAACAAGGCAGGATGTTCTTAGACAGAGAGCCTGTGCCTAGCATATTTTCGAGCAAAGTCTGAAAAGTTGAGGTCTTGTGCTGTTCATTTTTTTTTCCTGGCATGTGGATAAAAAGCAACATCACTGTGGTGTGGATATGGCCCAAGACACATTACTTCCTAAATCCAAGGACAAGGTAGCCCTCCCTCTGAGTCTGCCCCGCTGGTGAAACTGATGCCTGAAATTCTGTTTCACACTGGTGATGTGACAGTGCTCTCCTCTGCTCCCCAAGCCATCCGGATAACTTCAGGGGCTATCATGGAGCACACAACATAGGGTTATCCAAAACAGCACCATGTCTCCTTCACACTCACCCACATCTTTTATCTGTAGCAGCTTCCCTACCCTGTGTTGCTTGAACAGAATGCTGGACTGAAAAGGTCTTTTGGTCTCATTTACTATCGTTCTTTGTACCTTTTTCACAAAAGGCTTTCACGGCCAGGATCTGATAGCTGTTGTGAGTTTTTCAGGCTATTTGGCTGTGTTCTGGAAGTTTTTCTTCCTGACTCTGTGGCCGGCATCTTCAAAGAGCAAGGAGCTCAGGAAAGTAGGAGTTCTCTCTATGCTTCTATACCCCAGAGCACAGAGAGAACTCCTAGTCCCCTGAACTCCTAGCCCTCTGAAGATGCTGGCCACAGTATCTGGTGAAACTTCAGGAAGAAAAACTTCTAGAACATGGACAAACAGCCCAAAAAACTCACAGCTAGCCAGGTCCAATGTTTAACAAGCACCTACGATACATTTACTGATCTAGTGCTCTTATTTACCACTGGGTTTTTTTTCCTGGTACTGTACTGGAAAACATGTGGCTAGCAACACAAAATGGCAACAGCCATAAAGGAAAATAGGAACATTCTTAAAATGACAATCCACTTAAAATACAATAAACAGCAGTATTTGTTTGTTTGTTTCATTTTTATAATGCCCATCTAGCCCAAGGGATACTCTGGGTGGTTCATAAACATAAAAATAGGAATAATGAACAGCAAACTATAACAAATAAAATACAAATTTTAATTAAGCATATACAACCATAAAAATAAAAATAATTTTAACCAATTTTGGTAAGAATCAAGTCTGTAGGACTAAACAGGAAGGATGCACTTATGCCAAGCTCTCAAAACATGTAGCAGAAAAAGCCTGTCAGCATTTATTTGAATCTTATCTGCAATACAAATTCCACAAATGGGGTGTCACGATTGTGGAACTTGCTCTGTCACCTCACCATCTTCTTAGCCTCTGTGATTAGTGGTACAACAAGCCAGGTGATAAGTCTCAAGGGATGGCCATGACTTCCAAACCATTGGAGGCTGGACACACAGCTGCCCCTCTCAGCTGCGGTTTCTGTGCATCCTTGAAGCAGATAGCACTTCCCAACTGTGAAGCTTCTTCTTCAGGATAAATGCTATTGGAGGCAGAGCAGCCGGCCTGCATGTTGTAAACCACCCAGAGTTCCTCCGGAAGACGGGCAGTATAAAAATATATTAACAAATAAATAATAAATAAATAATTCCTGGAAGCAGGCATCACCAATCCAAAGAAGCAACATTTTTGACTTTGCATACACAAGCGACATTTTGCAGAGCAAACTTCTCCTCTCTGCATATGCCAGGACCAGAAACAGACATTTGAGAAAGTCTGTGACTGGAAAAGAGGAATACTTAATGAATGCTGGGTGTATGAGTGAGTGAGCCTCCCTCCTCAAAGAGTGAGAGAGCACTGTGAGTAGATTCTGGCATCCCCAGCCAATGGCATGCAGCAGGCAAATCCTTCCCTTCCAAAGGTGTTGCACTGGAACAGCAACAAGCCCACCCATTTCGTGGCCATCAACCCCCTGGATGAGGGCTGAAATTGAGTAAACGCTTCTGCACTCATCTCACGCTTCTATCAAAAATAATACGGTTGTCTTGACATTTTAATTTGCTTTTGATTTTGCCTATATTCAAAATATTCTATGATTCTGAATTCTGCAAGGCTCAGATATGATTAAAGAAAGAAAGAAGTTTCCGAGTTTTCTAACTTTAACTTCTCTCACCTTCAGAATTAGGCAAATTAGCTTTCTTTATTTGGCGACTAGTCTTGGGACTTAAATGTGGGGGTCTTTTGATGTCTGATTTCACAAAGATGTAAAGACAGACTGCCTCAGTGCCCTCATGGCAACATCAACATGCTTTCAGCTCTAATTGAAGGCTATCTCTAACATCTGTTTCTAGCCTGAATACTATGTCCAATTTGCAGCAGCTCCTTATTTAATTTAAAGTATATGTGAAAACTCAGAGCTTTGATACATTAATGTCAGCATTAACATTAAATAAGATAAAGAAATCTAATTTTTAACATGAAAAGGAAGCCCTCACAGGCAGTAAGTAGCTCAGTAAGCTGTTGGTCATGCCTCCCAGTTTTAGCAATGATCTCCCAAAGCGTATATAAGAAGAGCTGTATGGATACTAGCTGTATTCTGTGGTACCCTTCCTCTCTCTGGATGATCTGGAATAGAATCAAGTCTCCTTCTGGCAGTTTAAAATATAGGCTGGAATAATGAGAGCATGCATTTATTGAAAAGCTGCTTTGTATAGTCAGACCACCTACTCCAATATTGTTATGCTTTCTCTATTTGGCAGTAAGGAACTCTCTAGGTGTTTCAAGAACATATATTTTCCAGATGTACTGAACTGAGATCATTTCAACTCATGACGCCACGGACCGGATCTGAAAATTTACACTGGGAAAGCAGGTGGTCTAGAACACAGAACGAAAAGGAACAAAAAGGACCCAGTCTCGAGGAAAGGAGACTGAAGGGAGAAATGGTAGCGCTTTCCAAATACTTGAAAGGGTTGGCATACAGAGAAGGGGCAGGATCTGCTCTCAATCATAGCAGAATGCAGACTCAAGTTACAAGAACCTGGCTTTTGACTGAATATCAAGAAAAACCTCCTGTTAGAGCAATGGAGCAATGAAACCAATCACCATAAGAGCTGGTGAGTGCTCCAATACGGGAGGCATTGAAGAGAATTGTGGATGACCACCTGGCAGATATCCTTTGATTTATATTCCTGCATGCATCAGGGGTTGGACTCAATGGCTTTGGAGGCGTCTTCCAACTTCATATTTCTGTGATCAAAAACAACTGTGAACATAGAAACAAACCAGAGAAAGGATGCTGTTATTACTTATCATCAAGTAACTTTTGATTTTTGGTGACCCAAGTAGGGCTTTTGACTGGGGCGTGGTGGCTCAGTGGGCTTGAGTGCTGAAACTGTCATCAGCAAAGTCGGAGACTCGGCGGTTCAAATCCCGGGTGCCCTGCAGTGGAGCAAGCTCCCGCTGTTAACCCCAGCTCCTGCCAACCTAGCAGTTTGAAAGCATATAAATGCAAGTAGATAAATAGGTACTGCTGGAAAAAAGCAGGAAAGGTAAACAGTGTTCCATGCGCAGAAATGTGTTCAGCCATGCCGGCCACATGGCCACAGTCTTGCACAACACTGGCTCTTTGAGTTGAAAAATGGAGATGACCCCTTGAGGTTTCCTGAGACTTTTCATCAGTTGTTCCACATAGAGTGCATTACAGTAGTGCAGCCGGGACATCACTAGGGCATGTGTCACTGTACAGTTCTGTGTCATGCTGACTGGACAAGGGGTTCTTAACTGGGCAGAAGATTCATCCACAGCCCTTTGCATGAGCACCTGATGTAAGAAGGCCAAAGGTCATGGCCAATGAGTCTAATCCTGTTCACTCTTTGAGTGAAACTCTGATGGAGTTCTTAGGTCCAGCTGCCACTGCTTTGACGGAGATTTTAAGGCACATCTTGCATTGGCATTTGGAACACTTTTACTAATTTCTACATTGACTTTAATTGCTTTGATTAACATAGTTTTCATGGTTTAATTGTTTAATCTGTTCTTAATGTGCCTGCAGTTTATTTTTAACCTCTTTTAATTACATTTGTTAGCCACCTTGCATGCTATCTTTTAATGGAGAGGGAGGGTGTAAATGTAATAATGAATAAAAATATTAATATGTGTAATAGTTTTTTCTATTGGCAACCTAAAACGAAGATTGAAGATAAATGTGGAAATCAGTTTCCTGGATGAATATCATCAGAAACTGTCTGGAGCTTACTGATAACTAATTCATACAGCAAGAAACAAGAGGAGATATGCCATGATAGCAGCCAACTTTAGCAACTAACATGGCATTTAGAGAGACAGAATAGTTAACTTAAACTCGTACTGATCTTAACATGTTGATTGTAGCATGTACAAGACTCTCTAGGGAAATGTCAAGTACAGTAGTTAGATATATTGTGGGCTGTTGACTAGCTGCCCACAATGAAGAACTTTCTGATTTAAAAAGCAATCCAATGATAACGAAAGTTTTTGTAACGTGTGCTTGCTCTAATTACATGCTTATCATTTTTAAAAGACAGCAGGGACCTATTTAAAAGCAAAGATAATAGATTTCCCCATCTCAACACACTGCTAGTTGTAGCCAAATATGTTATCCACTCCCCACGCCAGGTTTAAATGGTGCAGATCTCAAGCAGTTCTTCTCAGCGTCGTGAATTTATATGACAGTAATGGATTTTATGGAACAGTTCCCTCTCTTCTCTTTCCATTTCTTTTTAAATGAAATGATGAGAGGGAAAGGAGGCAAGTGGGAGAGCCTGTAAGATAATTTCTCTTACACTGTGATTGGCTAATGCTCAGCTTTTGATTACATTATTCTCCTTAGCTTGAAAACATGCTATTTTTGAAAAGCTGGAGGAAGATGACTATGAGGTAGTGTCATTCTGTGGGGAAAATAGTGTTTGAGTTATTTAATCTTTTAACAAAATCTTTACAAACTCCCCTACTGGTTTAGAAATAATGTCTTAATTTCCCTCCAAACTAAGAAACATGCTCTTATAAAAAAAATAAACCATAAACATACTGTGTGGCATAACATAGTGCAGCTGTAGAGATATTTGATATTTGTATACTGTCAGAATGCAGCAGGCCATTGTTGAGCTTATGGTCATTAATTGGAGGTAAAATAGAAATCTTATGCTTAGCCACCCAGAGTAGTGGCTTGTCTCGAGATTGGACATAAACAGATAGATAGATAGATAGATAGATAGATAGATAGATAGATAGATAGATAGATAGATAGATAGATAGATAGATAGATAGATAGATAGATAGATAGATAGATAGATAGA
>JAHTLZ010000016.1:31688914-31736064 GCA_023846285.1 Phrynocephalus versicolor | reverse complement strand
AGATAGATAGATAGATAGATAGATAGATAGATAGATAGATAGATAGAGTGGTACCCCGACATAAGAGCAGCTCAACTTAAGAGCAATTCGACTGAAGAGTGGGAAACTGTTGGCATTTTAACTGCCGCCTTACAAATTTTAGATGTGGTCTGCTCTACTTACAATTTTTTATTATTTTTTAAAATTTTAGATAGGGCTGCTCTACTTAAGAGTTATTCGACTTAAGAGCATGCATTCGGAATGGATTAAACTCGCAAATAGAGGTACCACCGTATCTCAATCAGCCATCTATTGGTCTAAATTGTGCTTAGTCCTAGGCAGCAAAGTATTATTTGCTTTGGCTCTGGCCTGACTTAATCTTCACAGGCAACATGGTTTTCTTGAGTTTCACCCTATCCTTGTATTTTGTTCTTTGCTTCTAACTTTTGATTTACTCCTTGGTCCTTTGTCTCTGATGTAAGGTCAGGTAACACACTGGCATGGCAAATGCACATCTCCTTCTGTTATAATGTTATCCTAGTGGGCTGGGGCACCTCCCTTATGAAGAAAGGCTAAAACATTTGGGCCTCTTTAGTCTGGAAAAAAGGCGCCTGAGGGGGGATATGATTGAGACATACAAAATAATGCAGGGTATGAGTAAAGTGGATAGAGGGAAGCTCTTCTCCCTCTCCCAAAATACCAGAACTAGGGGACATACACTCAAATTGAGGGCTGGGAGAGTAAAAACTGACAAAAGAAAATATTTTTTCACCCAGCGCGTTGTAAGTCTATGGAATTCCCTGCCACACAATGTGGTGATGGCATCTGACCTGGATGCCTTCAAAAGGGGACTGGACAGATTCCTGGAGGAAAAGTCCATCACAGGTTACAGACCATGATGGAGATGTGTAATCTCTAGGCTTTAAACCAGGATACTTCAAGGGCCAGATGCAGGGGAGTGGTATCAGGAGACAGATATCTAGTCTCCTGAGCTCCCAGATGCATCTGGTGGGGCCGCTGTGAGATACAGGAAGCTGGACTAGATGGGCCTTTGGCCTGATCCAGCATGGCTCTTCTTATGTTCTTATGTTCCAGACACACAAATTTTTCAGAGCTCTATGTCTGAGAGCAGACAAAGCAAAGTCAACCATTATTATTATTATTCAAACACAAAACAGCCAGCTTTTATCTGTAATTGGTCAAATGAGAGACAGACATTTTTTCCTCTTACGGGAACTTCCAATGTTGTCCTAACTGTACCATCTAGTTTGGCGCTTCAACTTTGATCTTGACTACAAGCTTTTTCTCTTGGTTTGTATTCTTTCACACATTTTCACTGACTACAGAGGGATGACCTGGTGCCATGAAGGTTGCTCTGAAGGAATTTAAACACAGCTGTAGATTTCTTGTACTGTCTTTATTTTAGTAGATGCTGTGCTAAAACACAGCCAACACCAAATCCACCATCTCCAATGTCATTCCTAACAGAAGAGAGAAATCAAGACAAAGCCATTTCTCTGTCCTAATAGTAATGAATCAGGCTGGCAGGAGCATAAATTTAAATAGGCACAGTGTTCATACAGATGTCAAAACTGATGGATCGAGCTGGTAGCTGGTGTAAGTTACCCATCACTGTCCATCCAGTCATTAGCTGTGATTAATCCTTCAAGAAGTCTAGACATCTCAAGATTGTTGCATGTTTGGTTTTGTGTCCCTGAAAATGAGAATGACAAACTGGAGCATGTCCTTTCCAATCTGTTAAAGCACTTTGTTTATTTCATACAACCTTTATGAATTCCTGCACTGTTGAAATACACTGATTTCTTAGAGGTTACCAACAGATGTCTCAGATTCAGCATGACTCACAAGTATCATAATACCACATTCATCTTCATAAAAAGAGACGCTTCATATACTGTAGTGCCATATAAAAGAAACAGAATTTCATAAAAACTGAGCAAAAAACCCTGTAATCATTGATCACTGGAAGTTCTTTTGGGAGCTTGAAAAATAAAGAAGTAATTAAGAGCTATCAGTGTTTGTAAAGAAAATGTTAAGCAAGTCCATGTATTTCATCAATAATTAAGAGAATACTCCCAGCCGGAGAAGGTGGTCCACTATCATGGTAAACTAAACAGCTCTGTTCAATTCAATACCCTACTTACAATTTTTGACCCAGAGAAAACTCTATGGCCACAATGCTACTGGTGTGAGCAAGTGCAAAATCCTCAGATGCTGTGTATGTGACCAGTAGTAAAATGATGAAGCTTTTTGCTCCTGTAGAGATGAAACTGCTTAGAGGAGAAATGAAAGATGATTTCATTAACATTTGCCACCTTCGTTAGTTTTTTGTTTGGAATTAAATAGAGAGGATGGCATTTTGAGAAGTCAGCTGGAATATTGATGTCTGTTAACCTTGATAGAATGAATGTTTTAAGGAGTGATAGGAATGGATTATATCATTTGTAATGATAAATATATTGCTGAGTATGTGATTGTATTGGTAATTGGGTTATAAGAAATAACATTAACATCTGCATTTTTAAAAGGGATATATGGGTTCTCTCCCTACCCTTTGTGAAAGTATTCTATTTATCTCAAGTGTTTCTAGGTACTGGCAAGATCTGTGATGCCTGTGGATGTGTCCACTCTGAGCTATGTAGTGATGTGGACCATGAGAGTGACTGTATACTGCTCTCTTCTTCTCTAGTCCTTGCATTTTGATTTGCAGTAGCCTGTGCTCTTCTATGTTCACAATAGTGGATTTTCCTCTGCTTTGTTTTTCCTATTCCATCTGCTACTTTTAGACTTTCTTCTGTTGCCTTGAGCTCTTTGGAGGATGGGCAGGATATGAATCTTTTGAAAAGCCTAACTCTCCTTGCTCAAGGCTGAGTGAGGAACTTCTGCCAAAAAAATTTGCAACTTGGAAACCTTTTCCTCTGCTCCGCCCCCCCCCCCAATTATGTTAAGTCTTAAGTTCCCTATGGTTTTTGGTACTATCACGTTGCAGTGTCACTTGTGGCAATGTAATTGTATAATAAAGTTAGAGAATGAATGTGGTTGTCAGGTGGAAGAAGGGAGCAAGCTCAGGAATCTAGTGAGGATGGCCAGTGGCAAGGTAGTAGATAGGAATAGATGGTCATAGATCTATAGAATTCTAAAATAATTAAGCTGGACAGGGCCTGCATAATTTTTCTTGAATGTCTCCGGTGTTTGGAGCCCTCACCACCACTCGAAGCTATTGGTTCCATTACAATACTGGCCTAACAGTTAGGAAGATTACTAATATTCAGTCGAAAGCTGGGTTCTCATAACTTGAGCTAATTCTTGCATGTTAGGAAGATTTTTCCTGATCTCGAACCAAAATCTGGCTTCCTGCCACTTGAACCCATTGTTACATGCCCTGTGCTCTAGGATGTTCAAGAATACACCCTGGCCCTCCTCTGTGTGATAGTCTTTCAATTATTTGACAAGTACTATCATATCTCCCCTCAGTCTTCTTTTCTGAAGACTATAGAAGCCCAGACCTTTCATGCTTTCCTCTTAGACTTAGGGCTTGGTTTTCAGCCACCCTGCTTATCCTTCTTGTCCTCCTTTGAACCTATTCCAATTTATCACCGTCCTTCTTGAAGTGTGGTGTCCATAGTTGTCACGTTTCACCTGGCACTGTCTGGGACTGGAGGTGTACTGTGCATCCAAAAATACCAAACCCAAACATCCACACACATGCCTCCTCTGCTACTGCTGCCAGCATCCGGCCAGGACCACCACTCAGCCACAATCAGACTGCCTCCACCCCCGCTCCTGCACCTAATGAGCGGATGAGCCATGGAGAACTGGAAGGGGGTATCTTGGCCAGGCGCCTCGGATGGTGTCCAGAGCACCTCTTATTTGGAAAATGAGGGGTGGGCGCAAGAAGGCAGGTGGCCGAGTGTGCAGCTCCTCCAGCCGCACCAAGGCAAGCCGGGGAGGCGGAGTCAGTGTTAGGTGGGCGTGCCTTCCTGGCCATGGAGGAGCCGTGGGAGAACTGCACAGGCAAGGTGGTGTCTCAGTGCTGGGAGCCTCATCCTCCTTTCTACCCCACCTCCTGCCTGCTGCATCTCCTCCACACACTGCCCCCATCCACACCCCCACCGGGGCTGACCTCTGCCCCCGGGACAAGCAGGACAGTGGCCCGCTTAACCCTTCACTGCCCAGCCCGGGAGGGGAGGGGGAAGGAAGGGCAGCTCCGCTGGGCCTGAGAGGGGAGAAGGGGAAGGCTGCCAGGCAGGCAGGCATCTGGGCGGCGTGTGGAGGGCGAGTGGGGGACCATGCAGCCCTCCCACTTTGACTGACCTGCTTGGGTGAAAGGGAAGCAGCGTGCAGCCGGTGTGCTGCTCGCTCGCTCTCAGAGTGGAGGGCGTGGGGGAATTCAGAATATTTCCAGGAATATCAACGGCCCAGTGGAAAACATGAAAGAGAAAAAAATACGTGGTTTTCCAGGCCAAAATGGGAGAGTTGACAGCTATGGTGGTGTCCAGAACTCAATACAGTGCTGAAGATGAGGCCTAACCAGTGCTGAATAGAGAGGAACTAGTACAGTAACCCCCTGCCTATCGCGGGGGTTAGCGACCCACCCAACCCGCGATTACTGAAAATCCACGATATGTGGAAGCAGGTCGGATGGGTCCTGGGGGGCTGTGGGCGATCAGATCCCCCTGCCGCTGCCTGCCCGCTCCGCCTCGAGACTTCTCGGACCAGCGTGCGCCGGTGGCCTTGGGGGATCTGACCTCCCGCCGCCGCCCGCCCGCGCTGCCCCAAGACTTCTCAGACCAGCGCACGCTGGTGGCGTTGGGGGATCTTTCCTGGGAGGCGGAGGGAAAGTAGTTTCCGGGGGCATCTCCATTGAAATGCATTGGCTCAATGCATTTCAATGGAGAAATTTCCCCCCCATTGGAATGCAGAAGGGGGGATCACATCGCCCCACGCCACCGGCCCGCGCTCCTCTGAAACACCTCGAGGCCGCATGGGCGGGCAGCGGCGGGCGATGCCCCCCTCTGCTGGCCTGCACTGCCCTGAGGCATCTTGGAGGAGTGCGGGCTGGTGGCGTAGGATGGTGTAATCACCCCCTTCTGACCGCCCACGCTGCCCCGAGGCTTCTCAGAGGAGCGTGGGCCGGCAGCGATGGGGAATCAGATCCGGGGGTTAGGGAAGGGGGGCAAGGTTTTTAAAGCCTGGGCTTTTCACCCTCCCTTCCCCACACCCCAGGCTCCAGCTCATTGGCACTGGGGTGGGGAAATAAAGGTTTTTCTCCCCCACCCCAGTGCTAATCAGCTGGAGCTGGGGCAGGTACTGCGATCCCGCGATATAGTGGTACCGCAGTACCTGAACCGCGAAATGGTGGAGGGTTACTGTACAGTGTCATTGAACCTATGGCATGGGCGCCAAAGGCAGCACTCAGAGCCCTTTCTGTGGGCACCCAACATCGTCCCTTCACAGCCACCTGTATTCAGGTTAAATTGGTGTATTGGCACTTTGCGAAAAATTAGTGGGTTTTGAATTGTAGTTTGGGCACTCAGTCTCTAAAAGGTTCACCATCACCGAACTAGTACCTTCTTGGATTTGGAGAGTATACTACTGTTAGTGCAACCTTAAATAGTATATACCTTTTTGTAGTCATGTTGCAATGTTGACTCATATTCAGCTTTTGATCTATAACAATCCCAAAATCTTACTCACATGTTACATTGCTGAGCCAGATATCCCACATCTTGTAATTGTGTGTTTTGTTTCTTTTTCCTAGGTGCAGTACTTTGCACTTATTCCTTTTGAATTTCATTCTGTTGTTTTCAGCCAGTGCCTCAGCGTATTAAGATCATTTTGAACCCTGTGTCTGTCTTCCAGGGTATTAGTTATTCCACCCAATTTTGTGTCAAGAACTCTAATTTGACAGGCTTTATATGGAGAGAAAGAGTGCACAGTAAAAAAATCTAAAATCCACATATTTCCTCTTTCTCATTTAGGTCTTTTTATCTTCAAAGTTCATTTATATCAGATAGCCCATCAAATGGACCTCTGCTACTCAAATTGTGGACTGATTTCTCTCTAAAAAATATACCATTCCATGGTCTTTTAAAATTTGTTGCAGCTGAAATTCATCTTGAAATAGAGATTTTAGGGCAATGCAAAACATTACATAAGTTAACTGCTGTCTGTTAAACAAGTGCAGATTATATCACTGTTACTATTCTGACTTTCCAGTGTTATGATCTGTGCAGGACCAGACAGCAGTGGTTTTTTTTTAAAAGATTAGACCTCCTCAGGTTAAATTTATAACCAACGTTTCAGGAAATAGACAAGAATTCTTGGCCAGGAAACTAGAGAAAGAGTTCTTCAGATATGAGAATGGTACAACATAGGTATTTTGTTTGCCTTGTGGTTTGTGTACCCTTATTTATTTATTTATTTATTTATTTATTTATTTATTTATTTATTTATTTATTTATTTATTTGATTTCTATACTGGTCATCTGACAGCGAGGTCACCCTTGTCTTAATTAGTAAGAGGAGGATGTAGGCAGAGATGTTTGTCTAGTTGGTGATCTTTAGGCAGGACAGAAATTTTGTAAACAATCTGGGAAGTGCATAGACTTTATCTTCCTTAACAAGGATATCCTGTGAACTTTTTTCCTCTCTCTCTTTCTCTGACCTTGGCAGTGGTTAAATTCTTCAGGTCACATAGCAAATTCTCAGACAGGCGTTCCACAGATTTGCATGGTTAATGAGAGCAGAGGGTCACCAGAATATCAGAAGTCTATTTCTGAATGGTGAGCTCAGCTTTGTAGGGGGCTCATTCAAGCAGATGCGTGCACAGTTAAAAGGAAAACACTCAAACAGTCACAACACTTTCCTTGGTTTCTTCACTTCTACAATGCAGAATCTGTTCTGTGTGGAATCCAAGTCTACCTACCAATAGTTCAAAGACAGATTAATTTTTCTTAGAGGACAAAGACCATAACATTGTGAACAGCACAGATTTTTAGAGTTGCTAAGTAGCTAAAATTTTAATCTCATTCTTAATTTTACTTTCTTAGTGTTTCCCCCAATAGGCTTCTTGTTATCATTTAAGAATCATTTGTTGAATACAGTTACAGGGCTCTATGAGATCAAGAATGCTGGCAAGGCAGGGTTCCCAGTCATGTGTATCTTTGTAATGGCTTCTACTTAAATGTGGTTATAACTCCTTACTCCGTTCACCTGGGAAGGAAGGGTTGGATCATGAATCTGTACTTCTTTGACTCCCTGGATGTAAATCTCACAACCTGTATGATGCCTGCTGTTTTTTTTTCAATAACAAAACACACTTACCTCTAAGGTGAATTCTACTTATTTCATATGTCAACTTTGAATTACCTATGTGGACAAGAAGATACATAAATCTCATCCTTTAAAAATATCATACAAGTCTCATGCAGAAAATGTGAGTAGAGCAAGATTTAAAATTAAAGGCAATTATTTCAAACACAAGCTTTTTGTTTAATTTTAAAAAATACACTCATAAAATACATTCCTTTATACCTCCCGACAAACAAGGCATTCTGATAAAACAGTATTCATCATGCCTTCTGTTTCTGAATTTCACCAAGATAAGGTTGTCAGCTTTTAAAATAAAACAGTCTTCTATCTAGGCAGGATATGGTGATGGAGGTCAAGATTGTATCTTCTTGAGACAAAACCATCTGTTGTTCTGTGTGTGCTTTCAATGTGCTGTCAAGTCAATTTTGACTTATAGTGACCCTTTTCAACAGTGTCCAGGTAGAGAATACTCAGAAGTAGTTCACCATTAACTTCTTATGGGGGCATCATGGGACTGTGCAGCCTGCCCCAAGGTCACACAGGCTGCCTCTACTCCAAGGAGGCAAAGTAGGGAATTGAATTCTCAATCTCTAGCTCCACAACCAGATACCTAAGCCACTGAACTATCCAGGCAGCTCACTTTTGTTTGGGGACAGGTAATTTGAGTCCAACCCCAAGGAAGGTCGTTGGAACTCTAGATCCAGAGAAGCAGGTGGGAAGTATGAGCCCTGACGTGGCATGCAGTCCTTTGCAGGTGGCCTGATAAAGGTGAGTAATGGGCACAAGGCTCCATGGGACTCCTCCAGCTATCCTGAGTCAGGCAGCCCCCTTTTTTCCACCTGCAGCAGTGCATCTCCCACTGGCTAGGAGCCTAGGAAGCTTGTTTTTTTCTTAGCTTGTGGGGCTGACCAGATGTTCTGGGCCAGATGTCAAGCATTTTTTGTAGAACTAACTTTTGGTTCAAATTTCTTTTTTTAAAAAGTTAAGGGATACATCACTAAATCAAGTGTCTCATAGTGATGCTCCTGGCATGCTGGCCAACACTTGCTCTGTGGGTGCAAAGCCAGTGCACAGCATCCCTCATGTCCTGCCATATTTGTTCTGTGGGTGCAGAGCAGGGCACAAAGCCGGCGTAGAGTGGGTGGTACAGCATCCCCCCCGTCTTGGTGCACTTCTTCTGTCGAAGCAGAGCGGCGATGCCAGGACACAGAGGGTGGTTGGCACGCCAGGAGCATTGCTAGGAGACACTCAATTTAGTGATGTATCACTTACTTAAAAAAATTAAACCAAAACTGTGCTCTGCAAACAAAATGGAAATGAGTTGAAAGAGTTTAAGTCAGTATGAATGTACCTATCACGTTGTATACCATGTGACTTTATAGCAATTTTTTAAAAGTTGGGACTGAAATCAATTTGAATCAGCTGTATGTCTGAGCCCATAGTTTTGTCACGTGCCCTGGGAGTAGAGCAGGCAGAGTCACCATGCCAGGACACAAAGGATGGTCTAGTACTCATTTATTTATTTATTTATTTATTTATTTATTTATTTATTTATTTATTTATTTATTTATTTTTACAACTTATATGCCACCCACTACCCAAAGGTCTCTGGGCATCTTACAATCAAAGAATTAAAATAATTAAAACATCAAATATCAATAGATAATTAAAACAATAATAAAAACCTTACACTAAAATCATTACACTAAAATTGCCACCAGAGGACCCACAGTCTATATTGTATCAATTAAAAAACTTCTGGAACAGGAAGGTTTTTACCTGGCGCCGAAATGTCATCAATGTTGGTGCCAGGCGGATCTCACTTGGGAGGGCATTCCACAATCTGGGGGCAGCTGCCGAGAAGGCCCTGTGTCTGCAAGCCATCCCTCTCACCTCCTTGAGGGATGGCTCTTTCAAGAGGGCCCCCTGTCTCAATCTTTATTGCCGGGTAGGTTCGTATGGAAGGAGGTGGTCCTTCAGGTATCTAGGTCCTAAGCCATTTAGGGCTTTATATGTCAGAACAAGCATTTTGAATTGGGCTTGGGCAGCAACTGGTAACCAATGTAGGTTACGTAGAATCGACGTGATGTGATCCCTGGCGGCCCCACCGCTTACCAGCCGCGCTGCACGATTCTGAACCAGTTGCAATCGCCGAACCGTCTTCAAAGGCAGCCCCATGTAAAGCGCATTGCAGTAATCAATAACAGTAACAACTTAAATGTCAGTTCACCTTCTTGCATCTCACCAGTTCCATCCTCTTTCCGCCCACCTTGCTTGAGCCCCAAAATCACATAGGCATATATTAAAATGACAGCAGCAATCACACCAAGAAAAGCACATTGAATTGAATGAATTTAGAAACAAAGTATTTTTAAAAGCCCCTGCTGGTCACTTGGTAGCCAAATAAAACTATCTCCCCCTGTATATTCCCCAGAAAGTTATAAATTGATTTAATAATGTTATAAGTGCTATAATTGGAACAGATGGTTGAAGACCCAACTAGAGGTACAAGAATCCAGAGTAATACACAGGATCTGGTGCAAAATGTTAATGTGACCGATCCAATAGGGAAGAGTGACCACAATACAATTACTTTTAACTTAATCGTAGACTGCCAATCACTAATAAAATCTAAGACAGATACCTTAAATTTTTACAAAAGAAATCTCCCAAGGATGAGGAAGCAAGTAAAAAAGAAGCTGAAATGGAAAACTGAGAGTCCAAACACTTCAAGATGCATGGAGGCCGTTCACAAAAACAATAACAGAGGCCCAATTGGAATGCATACCCGAAAGGAAAAAGGGCACTGCCCGGTCTAAGAGGACTCTGATGTGACTTACAGAAGCTGTTCGAGAAGTGATCAAAACCCAGAAAAGTTCAATTAGAAGATGAAAGGCTTGTACAAATGAGGACAACAGGCAGGAACATAAATTCTGGCATAACAAATGCAAGGCAACAATCAGGAAAGCAAAGCAAGACCTGGAGGAGCGTATAGCTAAAAACACTCAAAGAAATAACAAGGAGTTCTTTAAGTACATTAGAAGTAAGAAGCCAACTAGGAAGGCCATTGGACCATTAGATGATAATGGAAGGCAAGGGATTATTAAAGAGGAAACAGAGACTGCAGAGAGACTCATTGAATTCTTTGCTTCAGTATTCACTGAAGAAGACAGAGATCACATGCCCAAAACAGAGCCTATCTTTGTAGGTAAGGAAACCGAATAATTATGCCAGACAGAAATAACCAGGGAGGAGGTTCTTGCATGTCTTGTTAAACTAAATGCTAAAAAATCACCAGGACCAGATGGCATCCATCCACAAGTTCTCAAGGAACTTAAAGATGAAAATGCTGATGTCTTACCCAAAATATATAATATTTCCCTCAAATCAGGCATTGTGTCTGATGAGTGGAAGGTAGCAAATGTAACGCTAATCTTCAAAAAGGGATCCAGAGGTGATCCAGGAAATTACCAACTGGTCAGTTTGACATGTGTCCAGGTAAAGTGATGGAAACCATCCTAAAAAATAAAATTAATAGGCACATAGAAGAGAAGACGCTTCTGAAGGAGAGCCAACATGGCTTCTGCTAGGGCAAATCATGCCTCACTATGTGTTGAAATTCTATGAGAGCATGTGGATAAGGGAGATCCAATTGACATTGTTTATTTTGGAATTTCACAAGGCTTTTGACAAGGTCCCACACCAAAGGCTCTTGAATAAACTTGCCAGTCATGGAATCAAGGGACAGGTCTTGTCCTGGATCAGCAACTGACTAAGGGACAGAAAACAGAGGGTAGCACTAAATGGACACTTCTCCAAATGATGGGAGGTAAAGAGTGGGGTCCCCCAAGGTTCAGTACCGGGACCCCTGCTTTTCAGCCTCTTCATAAATGATCTAAGGTAGCCAAATTTGTTGACCACACTAAATTATACAGGGTAGTAAAAACTGAGAGATATTCTGAGAAGCTCCAGAGGGATCTCTTGACACTGGGGGAGTGGGCAAACCAGTGCTAAATGAGCTTCAACATTAATAAGTGCAGAGTGATGCACATTGGGGCAAAAAAACCCACCTTCAATTACATTTATGAACTGATGTCAACCCAGTGTGCTGCAGCAGTGAAAAAAGCAAACTCAATGCTAGGGATCATTAGGAAGGGTATAGAAAATAAGTCAGCAAGTGTCATTTTGCCTCTTTATAAATCTATGGTGAGGCCCCCTCTGGAGTACTATGTACAGTTCTGGTCACTATACCTCCAGAAGGATATCATGGAAATGGAAAAAGTGCAGAGGAGGACAACCAGAATGATCAGGGGACTGGAACACCATCCTTACCATCTGAGGCTTCAATGGCTGGGCCTCTTCAATCTTGAACGATGGCACCTAAGGAGGTGACACGATCGAAGTTTATAAAACCATACACAGTGTGGACAAAGCAGATAAAGAAAAACTGTTTTCCCTATCACATAACACTAGCTTTTGGGTGCTAGATCTCAAACAAATAAGAGAAAGTGCTTTTTCACCCAGAGGATCACTGGTCTGTGGAACTCCCTGCCAGAAGAAGTGGTGACAGCTGTCAGCCTTGACAGTTCTAAGAAAGGATTGGACAAGTTCATGGAGAACAAGGGTACCAATGGCTATCATTGCGGATTCCTAAGGCCAAACTCCGGGTCGGAGAGATAGGCAGGATATCTCTCAATATCATTTGCAGGGAATCTTAAGTAGTTGAAGACATCTGCTTGGAAATACCCTGAAGCAAATGGTGAGCAACTGTGCGAGACAGAATGCTGGAATGGATGGGCTGTGGCCTGTTCCAGCAAGGCTGTTCTTATGTTCTCATAACTGTGGTTCTTATGACCATTGTAACTGCAACGTATGAAATGTGTGATTTTTGCCTCTGCTTTACACAAATCTCAGTTAATTTAAAGGCAACATAGGGTACATTTGTCAAGCATGCAAATTTTTTAAAAGTTCAAAATTAAAAGGCTGAATTTCAAGTTTTGAACTTCTGTAGAGTTTTAGTTCAGCTTTAGCATGACTTTTGTTAACAATGTGCATACTACAACTGAATTAACACTAGTCCTCTTGATGGGTTCACAGGGTATTGCAAAGTAATCATTTAGAATAGAGAGGTATTTACCTAGCTAAATCAACCTACTACAGGCAATATTTATCAACAAAGATTAAGTTGCCTTGAGGTAAAAGAGACAATATTTGTCAACTAAAATTAAGTTGGAAAAGTACTAACATTGTATCAGTTGCCAGAGTAAACGGTAAGATTTAGCGAAAATATAGTGGATTCTGATAATGGTTGCCTTGAGGTAAGACAGCAAAATCCTCTTCAACACCAGAGTATAATTACTTGCAGCCTATTCTAAAATAGTAAATTTCATAGCAAGGGGACCTTTCAAGTATTGGTTTCTTTTCCTGTGAACAAAATTGATATTTATAAGAAAATGCATCTCACGAATTCCCTGGTGTTCTTATCACTGTACTAAATTTTGATATGAAAGTACTGGAAAAGACTGATTTTACAGCACATCCAATTCAATTTGTAATAATTATAATGATGATGTTTCCACAAGGTGTCTAGAATATGATTGGAGCCTCAGGTTGTTCTCATCTGTGAAAAAAAGGGAAGCTACAAGATGAGATTTTTTTTAGTGTCACTATTGGTTAAAATTGAAGAGATCACATTATAGATCGTTTTGTTTAGAACCATCAGAGCGACAGCTCAATATATCATGCTGTGTGAAACAGCACAGCACAGCACAAATTATACCTCTCTTCACCTGAAGATTAGTACAAATGACATCCCCTCATCTTATAATGAAAATATTTTCAGAAAATTTCCTGCCCCACTTAGATAATAATTTGCAGGATTAGCATCGAAGTCATCTAGCCCTAGAATGCTACCAAGAGAAGGCTGACTTTCTCTGTAATATGACAAAGATGGAAAACAGTGTGTAAGAATAAGGCACAGATTGGGGAACTGACCACTGCTACCATGATGCTTTGAAGTTTTGGAAGAGGTAGCTGTGTTAGTCAATGCAAGGATTCCAGGCAAAATTAAAAAACAAAAACAAAACATATAATTTTGTTGCTGTATGTCCAAAGAACTGGACTTGATCCACAAAAGCTTACATTAAAATATAATAGTCTTTAAGGTGCCATGTGTTCAAAATATGTGTTCAATGATGATACAGTGGCCTGAATAGGCCTTTCATCAATCCCCAACCAAATCAGATGCACTTCACACCACTACCAGGAAGGCCAAGGCTAACAACCCATGCTTAATGGGTGTTGGGAAGGGTTAACTAGGTGGGGCTTGCATGCACCCCAGGCCACTGTACATCTAATGAGCCTATGCAGGCCACTGTCCACCTAATGGGCCTATTTAGACCACAGCAGCATGAAAGCAATCTTTCTCAGACTGATGAAGCTGCTTGGATGAGCAGTGAAACGTTTCAATCTCACAAGAAAAGAAGTCCAGTTGCCATATCTCAACTTTTGGATAACCTCACCTGGCCAGCTGGTCATCATGATAAATAAAAATAAAAATAAAAAAACAGTTCAAGAGGCTTGGAACATAATGAGAGACCATGGGATTGTTAAAAAAAAAGAGTGGGAGTCATTTATGAAGAAGATGAGTGGAGAAGAGTCATCAGAGGGAGAACAGGGAGGATCATAGGTGTTGCAGTTAATAGAACTAGAAGAAGGAAGTGAACTGGCAGGGGCAAGACCCAAGCAGCAGAGAGCTGGTAAAGCATTAAAGAAGGAAAAAAAATAAGCGTCTGAGGGTTTGGGTTTTTTTTTCCTGAGGGTTTTTTTGGGAATTATATTTATACATTCAATATGAGTATGAATTATATATATATACAGTGGACCCTTGTATAACAAACAGCTTGTATAACATAAAATTTGTACAACATAAAAATTCCGGAGATAGGGGAAATTTGCTTAACATAATTTCATTTGGAACGAATTAATTCCTTTATAGAAGGTACCACTCTATCATCTATCTTTCTTTCTATCTATATCTATATATCTATATACACACACACTTATATATATGTATATCTATATCTATATATATATATACACACACACATATATATATAAGTGGAAATGTGGGATTATATTGATGGGAAAACACATGCTGACCCAGCCCGTGGGCCAGCTGGTCAGCACAAGATAAGAAAAGTAAAAAATTTAAAAAATTTAAAACCATGCCAACCCAGCCTGCGGGCCACCTGGTCGGTGCGAGAAAAGATAAATAAAAAAATAAAAAATAATAAAAAAATGTGCCGACCTGGCCCACAGGCCAGCTGGTCGGTGCAAGAAACCAACCAACCAAACAAAAACGTGCTGACCCAGCCCACAAGCCAGTTGATCAGCATGAGATAAGAAAACTAAAAAAAAATGTGCCGACCAGGCCCGCAGGCCAACTGGTTGGTGTGAGAAAAAATAAAATTGAAAAAAATAAAAAGATTAAAAAGCGCCAACCTGGCTCGCCTGCCAGCTGGATGGCATAAGAAAAATAATTAAAAATTAAAAACATAAAAATCGTGCCGACCCGGCCCGTGGGCCAGCTGGTCAGCGTGAGAAAAAACAAATAAAAATAAAAAAGTAAAATGAAACAAAACAAAATACGAAATGAATTGTTAAAAAAATTATTTTGTAAAAACGAAATGAAACGGGGTAGAGAAACAAGAAACAAAATGAAATACCATTTTGGCATTTCGTGCCCATCCCTATTGACAACCACTGGTAATCAATTAGTGGTGTAGGCACTACTCAGGGTGACAAACAGGTCAGAATAATACTGTACGTAAAAATTCCTGATAAAACATCTGATAAAAGATCTGGACTATAAAATGTTTTTTAAAATATTAAATACAATAGGGTTGTAACAAGTCAAGTACATATTTGAGGTGGGGGGAGCTCTGTCAAGCAGCAAGATTACTCTGGGGTAAGGTCATTAAAGACTTATGGGAAAGGCCAGGTCTTAACTTGTCTTCTGAAACCCAGGAGGGAATGAGCTAACTGTACCTCATGTGAGAGTGAGTTCCAAAGTGATGCAACAATTACTGAGAAGCCCCAGTTTTGAGTGGCATATTTTTGGGGCTCTCTCAGCGTTGCTCCTGCCCAACTTGCAGTTCGAAAGCATGTAAAATGCAAGTAGATAAATAGGTACCGCCATAAAAGGCGGGAAGGTAAAAACAGTGTTTCCTTGCAACCATGCCAGCCACATGGCCATGGACTTGCACAACACTGGCTCTTCCGGCTTGAATACGGAGATGAGCACCGCCCCTAGAGTCGGACACGACTAGCATGCATGTGCGGGGGGAACCTTTACCTTTACCTTTTACAGGGTTGCTACCTCCAACATTCCAGTGCATGAAGTATGAGTTGGGAGCAGTAAATGTTTAAGAGAGAGGCACTGAGACAGGTAGCAAGGCCCTAAACTGTTAAAGGCTTTAAAATTTAACATAAGCACTTTGAGCTTGGCCTGAAAGCATATATATAGGCATACTTGTTGTGTGGAGGGGACACTCACGGTAGTAAAGGGGGGATGGAGCGGTGTGTCTGTGTGGTGCTCACCGTGGAAAGTTAGTTTTTTTCTACAATTTAATCTTTTTTAGTAATAAAAGTCATCATCATCATCATCATCATCATTAGTATTATTATCTTCTGAACACAGCTGCCAGGTGTTAAGCTGGAGTTGGCCTTCTCCAAAGATCGAGCTCTTTCCAAGAGCCTAGGATGACTGGAGATATCTTCGTAGAATATATGCTGTTCTAATAATGTTGCCATTTGTAGTTGACCAATGTTGATCTTGTCAATGCCGAGAGGTTTTAGATGTTGATCCAGGTCTTTTGGGATTACACCCAAGGCACCTATTATTATTGGTATTGTTCTTGTTTTCTTATTCCATAGCTTTTCAATTTCTATTTCTAAATCCTGATACAGTATTTGGTTATCTTTTCTAATTCTTTGCCACTCACTGTTGTTCTCCTGTTATTGCCACATTGACGACTGAACTTTGTTTTCTTGCTTATATACTATCGTGATGAAGTATTGTGGACAAGGTGTCTGTCGCATTGGATTCTGAAATCCCAGAGAACCTTGATGACTTCATTTTGGTCACCTTTTCTGGCTATGTTCCCACCAGTTCTTACTTGATGGTAGGTTGAAATGTTTACATATGTTCCAGTGGAGCATTGCTGCTATTTTATTATGATGAGCTAAATAATCAGTCTGAGCAATTTTTGGGCAACAGCTGATGATGTGATCTACAGTTTCATCCTTTTCTTTGCAAAATCGACATTTACTATCTTTCAATGATTTATCAATTTTCACCTTTATGGCATTTGTTTTTAAAGCTTGATCTTGAGGTGCCATGATTAGTCCTTCAGTTATTTTCTTCAATGTTGCTTTTCTTAACCAAACCCATGTTTGTTCTTGGTTGATCTTATCATTTGTGTCTCTTATAAACTGACCATGCAGTGCTTTACTATGCCAGTTCTCTATTTGGCTTTGCATTTGTTGACTTTTAAATTATTGCTTAGTTTCTGGATATTCCTTTATTATGCCTTCAGTAACTATTGATTTGAAGACAGGAATGCCTGGCGAGCTCTGGTCCATGGGGTCACGAAGAGTCAGACATGAATGAACAACTGAGCAACAACAACAAAACTATTGACTTAAGCACAGCATTTTCACTATGGTGGAGATAGTAAAATATTCGTCATTTTATTTCTTCAACAGTTTGATGGTTTTGCAAGAGGCCTCTGCCTCCTATTTTCCTTGGCAAGTAGAACCTACTGACATCACTTTGTGAATGTAGTGCATGGTTTAATGTCATAGCTTTTCTTGCCGTTCAATCTAATTCTTCTGCCTGGGTCCAGTTTATAACACCTGTGTATTGCAAGACTGGAATAGCCCATGTGTTTATAGCTTGGACGGTATTCTTTCCATTTAATCTTGATTTTAGTATCTTTCTAACTCTTCTGATGTATTCTTGGCTAACTTTATTCTTTACTTGTTTATGCCTGATGTTATCTGCTTGTAGTACTCCAAGATACTTATATGATTCTTCTTCATCCAATGTTTTTATAAAATTATTAGGAATATCAATTTCTTCAGTCTTTACTATCTTACTATTTCACCTGCAACTGCCTGAGGGAAAATACCATATCAGTAGTGGACCTGTTGGTTCGAAAGCCACACTGTGATTCTGGGTAGACTCTCTCTGCAAGTATCTGGAGCCTCTTCAGTATAACATGTGCAAACAGCTTTCCGACAACACTAAGAGAGATGCCGCAATAATTGTTACAGTTGCTCCTGTCACCTTTGTTCTTATAAAGCGTAACAATATTCGCATCCTTCATATCCTGTGGTATTCCCCCTTCCCTCTAGCAAAGGCAGAGGATTTTGTACAGTTCAGTGGCAATGATCTCTTTGCAGCACTTCAGAACTTCAGCAGGGATGTTATCTTTCCCAGGTGCCTTGCCAGAGGCAAGTGAATCCAGAGCCACATTTAGTTCTTTTAGTGTTGGTTCATTGTCAAGCTCCTCCAAGACAGACAAGCACTCAATATTATTTAAGACTTCTTCGGTTATTGTGTTTTCTCTGGAATATAGTTCAGAGTAGTGCTGCACCCAGCGTGCCATCTGCTGCTCACAATCCTGGATGATCTCACCTGAAACAGTCTTTAAGGGTGCAGTATTCTTATATATTGGCCCTAAGGCCTGTTTAATCCCATCATACATCCCCTTGATGTTACCTGTATCAGCTGCCATCTGAATCCGAGAATACAGTTGCAGGCAGTAATCATTAGCACATTTCCTGGCAGTCTGCTGGACTTTAATACGAACAGCTCGCAGGGCCTGTAGGTTGCGCTCACTGGGACAAGCTTTATATGCAGTCAAGGCTCTCCTCTTTTCCTCAATAGCTGGCATCAGCTCTCCTGAGTGGGCTTCAAACCAATCTGCTGTCTTTCGAGTCTCCCTGCCGGATACTGATAAAGCAGTGTTATAAACAACATTCTTAAAATGTTCCCAACGTTTAGATGCATTATCTTCAGCAGGGCCAGGAAGAGCTTCCTTGAGTACATGGGAGAATTCCTCCACTTTTCCTTGGTTATAGGTCTTACTGGTATCTATTTTTGATCTTCTTTCCTTCTTCAGGTGGTGCAATCTCTTTGTTTTCAGTTTTACTTTTCTATACACCAGGGAGTGGTCTGTGTCACAGTCGGCATTCTGATAACTGTGTGTGATTGTAACGCTAGAGATGCTGCAGCGCCTGAGGAGAATCAGGTTGAGCTGATGCCAGTGCTTCGATTTTGGATGTCTCCAAGAGACTTTGTGCTGGGGCTTTGTGTTAAAGAATGTGTTACTGACACAGAGACCATAATAGCAGCAAAACTCCAGCAGGCGTTGGCCATTTTCGTTCATCTTTCCAATGCCGAACCGACCTAGGCAGGTGGGCCAGGAGTTATAATCAGCTCCAACCCTGGCATTAAAGTCATTGAGGATAGCTATTGGTCTTTTCTCAGGGATTTTCTTGATAGTGGCAGCTAGATCATAATAGAATTTGTCTTTGAGTTCTGCTGGAGAGGATAATGTTAGTGCGTATGCATTGATAAGTGTAACCAACCCTGCTGTAGTGTGTAGTTGCATGGATAGGATTCTCTCACTTCCTACAGCAGGTGGGATAATGAGACCTAGTAAAGTATTTCTAACAGCAAAGCCAACCCCACATTCCCTGGTCTCCTTTGATGGTTTTCCCTGCCAGAAGAACGTAAAGTTCCTCTCCTTAACAGATCCAGAGTCAGGTAGCCTTGTCTCTTGGAGAGCAACAATGTCCATCCGCAGTCTCCAAAGTTCCCTGTCGATGACAGCTGTCTTTCGTATAGTGTCCATTTCTTGGAGATAGTCTGAACAGCCAGGATTCATTGTCCTAACATTCCATGTGCCCAACTTTAGGCTTGAGATTTTTTTATGTTTCTTGCATGGTGCAGAGTCAACGATTCGTTTGCTGGTTTCCATCCTGATCCGCCTACACCCAGGTAGCTGCCGCTTCCTGTGTCCCCCCCCCCACTATTTGCTGAAAATGGTCCTCTCCAGGGCACAAGGCCTGGGTAATTCAATATGGAGATTAGGCTGTTACCCAGGCAGCGATACCCCCCTCTCCACGTAGCTGGAGTGCTCCAATGGAACGGCAAAGCCGATACGATTAGTTCCAGCTGCGTCGCAGGAGTTGCCAGAACATGATTGTATATAGTCATGAACTGTCTCTGGAACTCCGGCTCTGGTTTTTGACTCGAGGTTGACTCCTGAAGCCTTTTCCAATGAGGGATATAGTCACAAGGCAGTGGAGGTTTGAAAGAGTTTCCTTCTCCTAAGGGTGGATCTTCCACTTTTTCTGCCGTTGGGGCAATGAGAGCCCTCTTCCGCCTTCAAAACCGTTGATCATCCTCTCCTGTAACCCCAGATGGGGGCCCTTACGAGGTACTACCAGCCGGGCCAGCTGGACCAAGGTTTTTAAAGGAGGTATTACTCCTCCAGTTCTCTGGAATCCTGCCCCAGGTTGCCCATTCCCCTAAGAGCAAGCAGAGAGAGAACGAGGGCGGAAGGAGTCCTCCTGGAGAGCCGCTCCTTCATAGCTACCTTTATACAGGTTTAATTACTGTATTGGCACTTTGCAAAACAATTAGTGGGTTTTGAATTGCAGTTTGGGCACTTGGTCTCTAAAAGGTTCACCATCAATGCTAGAGGTTCTTGGATTGCAACTTCCAGAAATCCTATTTAGCATAATGAATGGTGAAGGCTACTGGGAGTTTTAGTCCAATAACACTGGGAGTCCCAAGGCTGGGAATCACTGTTCTAGAGCTTATGCTCTCCAATGATTTGTTTATTTGTTTGTTTCTTCTCATCAATGCTCTTGACATGAACAGGGGAGCAATCCAGATTTTATATATTACAGTTCTAGTCCTCCTTCACCTTAAGAGCAGGTGATAGCAGTTTTACACAGAATATACAGAGGTGCCCTATTTACTCTTTGTAGAGTTCTAACACTAAATACTATTTTGTAATTGCTGGCAATCCAGCCTCCTTGTATTTTTTTCTGGTTTTGAATATGGATTACTTAACATGAAACTATTCAGAGAAGTATATACAGCAAAACAATAATTATTTAGAGGTGTACAAGACACAGACACATAAACACATTCACATAATATATTTGTTTACTAGTTTGATTATTTCAAGGCAGTGTCAAAGAATTCAGTACATGGGCAAGACTGTACAGCAATTGTTTCAGACTAATTTGAACCTAAGCAGTTCCCCTAACCCCCTCCACATTGTTTCAGTGCCTATGAAATCACAAGGATTATCTGGCTTACATGCAAGTACAATGGCTTGAAGCATATGCAGTTTGCTTTGACATGAATGGGATCCACTGATGCCCGTATCTGCACACAACGTGCAATCAGTGTTTCTGTTTAATGAGCTTTGGCAGCTTTTGCTGTTTGCAATGACTCAAAGAATGATGCTTTATACATTTAACTCTTTTTTCATTATTGTCATTAAAAGGAAAATCTGAAAATCTGTAAGACTTGTCTGGAAACTTTCAATCACTTCCTTTGTTTGTCTTCAAATGATTCAGTACTTCCTTCCATATGCATATCTCAAACTGGCATCCTGTCTGATTTATATTTTGTATGAGTCCATCAGAGATTAAATTCAAAAGTAAGTAATACATTGGTAGGAGAAAGAATACTTGTAACTGCAAAAGTTGGACCCCTTACACTATAATTTGTTTAGTTGTTTAACTCTTAGGTGGAAGATGGGAATCACAAATTCATTGTGCTGTAGCTAGATCTCACCATGAAGAGGAGAACAGCAATAGAAAGTACAGGTTTGTTTTAAAGTATTTAATTTCATGTAGATAATATATTGAATTTGATAGAATTCTATGGTAGATAATATATTGCATTCTAACATATTGAATTATTTGGGATAATTATGTTGATTCATGGCTGGGAAAATTTCCATGTATAAAAGCTCAAGCAACTAAGGAGCTCTGGATTTCTTTCGATTCTTTGGTCTGCCACCTTTCATTTCTATTCTGGTATGCAATGAAAACATTCTTTTGCTGTTGCCATGTAATGAAAAATCCTCAGTGCTTGGTGCCAGGATAGAATCAAAGGAATAATAACAATAAAAAACATGTATTGGAGAATATACATACTGCATACTTTCACTAATATGTAACCACCACTCGCATATCTGGAATTATACAGAATTGATAGAAGGTTTTCAGGAAAAGGCTGTGTTTTCTGGGAATGCTTCCTTACACACAACAGTACATTCTCGAGTTCTCTGTTGCTGCAAATGCACTACAGTGTTTGGTCAGAACCATTTGTGAGGCACCTCAGAGACAGTAAAACTGTTAAATTCCTAGAAATAGGGAAAGGCAATAGTGATTTAGATGATGGTGGTGGTCAATACTTACTTATGGTAACTCTTTTAAGATTATTCCAGGTAGAGAATACTCAGTGTTTTACTATTGTGTTTTACTATTCTCTTCTTCTGAAAGAATCCTGGGATTGTGTAGCTTGTCCAATGCCACTCACCCTGGCTCTACTTACAGAAGGTGCAATGGGGCATTGAACTCCCAGCCATACCTAAACCAGTGAGGTCACCAGCCATCACTTATAAAACAAGCACACAATCGCTTAGTTATTTAATGTATCATTGTTGAATTGACATCAGACTTTGCAAGCTAATTTTGAGCATGCTGAGCCTTCCTCGCCTTCCTCATAGACTTGGCGTTTTAAGTTAGAGTGGAAAATGGACAGAATCTACCGCAGAGGAGCTCTTCTAGCATGAGAGGATATTATGGTAGATTACATCATGGGAGAAATGTGTAAATGGGGTGAGCAAAGATTCCTTGTGTCCTGTGGCTTTCAGATTTCATTTATTTTATCTACAGTTCCTGTAGCATCTTCCCTTAGTCATGTAAGAGTATTATGTACTGATGATATTTTATCTTATTTGGCTTTGCCACTACTCCACCTACTCCACCTCCAGTCTTGCCCTTTTCCATCACTGTGTGTTTCATAACTACTTCACTTGTATGTAATTTCTTTTAGCCTTTACTAAACATTTACTATAGAATATCACAAGCCTTTCTTCTTGTGCATGCATGAGCTTTTCCCCTTTGGTGGTTATAATTTTCTCCATGTGTGGCGTTATTAAAGTACTGTATATGTTTAATATACAGAAGTTCTTCAGTGCTTGTCAGTTTTCAAAGCAAGACACATTACATATACACATGACCTTCCGCTGAGGCATATGTCAGTATCTTACTGAAGATAGTTGATTTGTGGACTGCTAGGACAAGAGCAAGGCAGATATGGCTTATCTGAAGGACTGGCTTAATAC
Organism: Phrynocephalus versicolor; assembly: GCA_023846285.1. Lineage (NCBI taxonomy): Eukaryota > Metazoa > Chordata > Lepidosauria > Squamata > Agamidae > Phrynocephalus > Phrynocephalus versicolor. Next base: position 31,713,301 of record JAHTLZ010000016.1, on the reverse strand, counting down.
AGTGGAACACAGTAACTTAAGATGTGCTCCCTTTAATGGGCTATGCCTGCATTGCAGTAAACTTGTTCAGATGCATTGCTTACAGTGCATTTGATCAGGCTATCCGCTCCTTCAGTGTGACTAATACTGTAATATTAATATATTCACATACTGTATATCTATTGCCAACAATTAGACATGGTATGTTCCAATGGACTGGAGAAGACCATATTGAGGAACTGAGAAGCCAAAAGTGAGGGAGCATACACATCCACTCTTAAGGTTCTTGCACATCTTCTCACACCCTAAGAATATGGAGTGGACCTCTGCTTGCACTTGTTTCATCCAAATTTACTTCAGAAACTTCCTCATCCTCTCAAAGCAGATTTTGGATGCGTACCACAGGGAGAAATGTGTTCTGCTAATGGTGTCTATTCTGCTGGTAGACACATATAATATGGGTTCATCCCATAGATATATACTAGCAGCAGTTGCAAACATAGTTATTGGAAGAAATTATTATTGAATTTTTTTCTTCCAAGTAAACATGGTTAGGATTGAGCTCTAAGACATTTATGCAAAATAATCAAAATAGGGAACTCCCTAAGATTCAGAAACACTTGCAAAGAGATGTGTGTGTTATACTTGTAGGAAGGGGAAGATGGAGGAAGGGCAGGAAAGCAAGCAGTCTTTTCTGCCAGGTTGGTGATATATCTTGTTCTTATATCATTTCCCTTTACTGACAGAATGGGTGCCACTGGTGGCAACTGAGGAGGCACACACCCACAGTCTAACAGCCCTGACAAACCTTCCTATTCTGGATCATGGTTTTTCAAGTGTTGAGTCACAGCGTGTTATTTAACCCATGCTTCTCCTAGAGAGCAGTGTTGGCAAACCTATGGCACGGGTGCCAAAGGTGGCACTCGGAGCCCTTTCTGTGGTCACCCAACATCGTCCCTTCACAGCCACCTGTATTCAGGTTAAATGTCTTTATTGCCACTTTGCGAAAAATTAGTGGGTTTTGAATCACAAGTTGGGCACTCAGTCTCTAAAAGGTTCACCATCACTGTCTTAGAGAGTGCACTGAACATGATTATGACTACTGGATCACATTCACTACACTACACTATGGTGAGCCACATTGGCTTTGTTCCTCTTGGCATCATTTACCACTTTAGTTTTAGTGTTGTCTATAAAGAATTTTTGGAGACTCTCCTGCAGTATAACACATATAGACTACTTTTTAAAATGAAAAGCAGTTCTTCGGCTATGTTCCAGATACACTAACAGCCAGTATAACCAGCTAGTGGCAACATCGTATAGGGAAGCCAAAGTTACTTGGAACCATGAATTTACTTCCAACTTTGGTTGGTTTCTGCCACCTATTCTTCTGAGGATTAATTCTAGTGTTTTTAATGCTTTTATCTTTTTGTTCTTACTATATCTGCTTTAACCGTCGCCCCCCAAGGGTGGTGACTTGGCACTAATGTAGGCCAGATATAAACTGAAAAAATAAATATATAAATAAATAAACTTAGCTTACTTTGCAGGGGAATTGTAAGGGGAAATAGGAAAATCTTCTATACCATTTTGAGATTATTTCATTTAAAAGAGGCACTTGTTCAAAGATATTTTAAATTTAAACTGCATGTTCAAAATCATGCAACCCAATCATGAGAATTTAAGGAGAGGTGATGCTTACACCCTGGTAAGTACTGATGGGATATTAGGTGCCTTCGTAAAGCAGCACTGAAAACAAATAATTTTGATTGAAGTCCTATGCAGTCCTATGCCCAGTGTAAAATGGACCCCTCTAATACCAACAAGACTTCAGAGCAAACCTGCACAGAAATGGGTAATGAGTGAGTCTGATACTAAAATTAATTGCCGTAGCTATATAGGAAAGGTTCTGCACTTGCGGTTTGGGCAGTAAAAGCAATTGATTCGTCGGTCCTTCGCTAACATCAATCACCACCCCGAATTTATAAAGGCAAATTCATAAGGGAGAATTTAATCTCTCGCAGCAGCAGCAGCAGCAGCAGCACTTGTATCATCTCATTCAGGCGGAAGCCGGCTTCCCGCAGTGCAGCTACAGGAGCAAGAAGAAACTCTCGGGGGCGCTCAGACACCCTCTCTTCCTGAGGCTCTTGCCAGCCGCTGCAGCCACGGCAAGGGCGCCGAGTCCGTGCGCATTCCCAGGCGCAGCCTTTGTAGAGGGCAACGGAAGGCGACGGCAATTTAGCCCCAACCACACGAACCCCTTCGCCTTGGTTCAGGGTTTTTAGCCGCCGCCGCTAGGCCGCCGCTTGGCAGTTACCATAGTAACTGCCGAAGCTTACTTCCCCGCTCCCGGCGCGGTGGAAGCAGCAGCCCAGTGTCGCGGCTTCTCGCGAGAGTTCGGCTGGTAGCAGCAGCCGCAGCAGCAGCAGCAGCAGGCGGAGCAGGGGAGGCTTGCTGGGTGAGCTCATCCCGGGCGCTGGAGGGAGAGAGAGGGGATCGCGAGCGAGCGAGCAAGCAGCCACGGCGGCCGCGGCTCCTGCAGAAGCGGCGGCGGCGGCGGCGGCAACTTTGTTGGGTGAGTTCGTGTGAAGCGGGCAGGCGGCGCTGGGGTGGCCTGGGCGGCTGGGAGGGTACAGTTTCGGACCCTCTTCTCTCCCCCCCCCCACAACACTCCCACGCTCCCCGCTGAGGTTTCTCGCTGGAGTCCCCGAGGCTGGCCGAACCTGTTGAGAGGCATTCACACGTACACACGCGCCCGCCCTTTCCCACCTCTTAAAATGCCACGTTGGGGCGGCGGGAGGGGGGCGGGCGGGCGGCGGCGTGCGAGTGGAGGAAGAGAGCGAGAGACCGAGACAGATCGCCTCTCCTCTCCTCCAGATTCCACCCCCCCAGCACACACACACACACACACCTCTCTCCTCTCCCCAAGCAAGCCTGTGGCAGTCGCAGCAGGAAGAACCTGGAGACCTGCACGAAGCGGAGGTGGGCAAACACGCCCCCCTCTTTTCCTTCCTCCCCTCCCCGCCACTTCTCCAAAAGCCTTTGCCCTTCAGTCTTCTGTGCCCGATCGTACAGAATTGACTCCCGAGACCTTGAGTTATTTTGTGTGTGTGTGTGTGTGTGTTCCTCCCCACCTCCCTCTCTCCCCGAGCCAGAGTCCCGTATTCCTCTGTGCTGCATGGTGGGCTGTCCCTTCTGTTCCCCAAATTTCATTAAGTGGGAGGTCCTGTTGCTCTTTGATTTACTGGTGCGAGGAGAGAGAAGATTCCTCCTCTTCCTCTTCCTCCTCCTCCTCTTCATCTTTCCATCGGTTTCTGCCCAAATATTTCCTACCTCCCCCAACAATGATCTTGCACCGCGAGTCGGGAGCTTTGCCTGCAACTGATCCGCAAGAAGAGCCTACTTGCTCGCCCTGCCCTCCGTTTAAACAAGGAACAGAGAACCGCCGCGGCCGCCGCCACCACCACCAGCAGCATTCACTTGGCTTCCTTTCTCACTCTTCTTTTTGTGAGTCCTTAGCTTCCCGGGTTTTTTTTCTCCCCCCTAGTGAAAAGCGGAGGGGGGTAGGGGGGCGGGGAAGGATTCTTATTTCCCCCAGACCTATTCAGCAAGTTGATTATTTTTCCTGCAGGCAAAACTGAGACGGCTGCAGTGGAAAGGAGAGGGCAGCAGTAGCAGTGGTTTTTGTGCATGCGTGCTTCCCCCCCCTTCCATTTAGGAAAGGAATTTCGGAGGAGGAGGAGGAGGGGATTGATAGAAACTGTCATTGTGGGAGACGAAAGGAGCAATTAATTTGCTGGAAATAATCCCTATCCACCCTCAACCAAACTCCAAAAGCAGGAGAGAAACAAGCGTCGCTGCATAAGAGCAACACATCGTTATCCTACAGTATTTTTAAACATAAGCGATCTCTAAACTTGATATTTTTATCTATTTCTTTGTCCACCTCAAAATCTGCAAGCAGTTTCAGTGGCCCATTTTGCTCTTCACGGAGTTTGTTCCTAGTTGATTTAGACACCCTGATAATAATTAGGCGGTTCAAAGGTAATGCAGTGGGGAATCTTCCACATGTTTATGATGTGGGAAAGGGAGTGGAGGAATGAAATGGAGTTTTGTCCGTGGAGTTCAGAGAAGTGAATAAGGCATGCCTTAAAACTGGATCTTGTGGAACAGGTAGAAAGTGGTTATTGTGTTTAAATCAAAACTATAAAATGGATTGTAAACAAGATAGAGCTGTGTTTTAAATATTTTTGTTTTAAATATTTTTGTTCAGTAACAGACAGGTTCTATTGCCTAGTTTTAATATTAATGTGGAGATTTCCATTAGGTAAGCACATATTCTGTTTGCTTGCTGAAGTATATACAGTACTCCTCTGCATCTAGAGGAGAGAACAGGACAGTAGATGCCTTTAAAAGGAAACTCCTTGCCTAACCTTCATTTTATACAACACATTGAAGGAACTCCAACTCCTCTTTTAAAGGATGATTTAAAAAAAATACATATACCGATTCATAACATGCTGTTTTACTCAATCCATGTTGTGGAGACACTAAGCCCAGATTTTTGCAGTATTCAATGTGGTTTTAAAGTTAGGGTGCTGGATTTCATTAGATACCCAGCCTGTCTGGACTCCGGATGAATGAAGGTTGATCCTTCTTTTTTATATCACTTGTTCCTAATGAAACTGTGACTCAGACGCTCCCTGCATTCACTGCAGTGAATGCTGTATGTGGCGTATCTCCTTTTCTGTATTTAAATTGTAAATGCATTTTGTAAAGGATTTTTGTATATTTAAACAAACAAACAGACTAATGAATGAATGGGAATATGATTGGAATTTAAGGTGAGTCATTTAAAAAAAATACAAGCAGATCAACAGTGTGATACCTTATTTCATTCTTGGTCCATTAATGAAAGTAGAAATCCCTGACAGTGTCCAGCAGCAGCAGTCAATACAGGACTGTATCTGTTTTTCACATATTATTATCAATATATTGATGAAACGAACTTAGCAGTGAGCAATTGCACTGTATATTAAAATACTGTTGACTCAATGCAATTATGCTCAAGCAGCAAATGGCTTGTTTGGTGACCATTCTGTTTGAGGAGTCTTTATTCCTGTTCATAGCAGACAATAATCAATCAACTGTTGCTCTAGATTGTTTGTTTAGTGAACATAAGAGCATAAGAACATAAGAAGAGCCATGCTGGATCAGGCCAAAGGCCCATCTAGTCCAGCTTCCTGTATCTCACGGTGGCCCCACCAGATGCGTCTGGGAGCGGACGAAACTAGATATCTGTCTCCTGCTACCACTCCCCTGCATCTGGTCCTTGAGGTACCCCGGTTTTAAGCCTGGAGATTACACATCTCCATCATGGTTTGTAACCTGTGATGAACTTCTCCTCCAGGAATCTGTCCAATCCTCCTTTGAAAGCATCCAGGCCAGATACCATCACCACATCCTGTGGCAGGGAGTTCCACAGACTAACAACACGCTGGGTGAAAAAATATTTTTTTTGTCTGTTCTTACTCTCCCAGCCCACAATTTGAGTATATGTCCCCTAGTTCTGGTATTTTGTGTGAGAGAGAAGAGGTTCCCTCTATTCACTTTACTCATGCCCTGCATAATTTTGTATGTCTCAATCATATCCCCCCTGAGGCGCCTTTTTTCCAGACTAAAGAGCCCCAAATGTTTTAGCCTTTCCTCATAAGGGAGGTCCCCCAGCCCAGTAATCATTTTAGTCACTCTCTTCTGCACCTCTTCCAGTTCCACTATGTCTTTCTTGAGATGTGCTGACCAGAATTGTACACAATACTTCAGGTTCAGCCTTACTATCGTTTTGTATAATGGCATTATAATGTTGGCTGTTTTATTTTCAATCCCCTTTTTGATAATCCCTAGCATGGAATTGGCCTTCTTCACCGCTGCCATACATTGTGTAGACACCTTCATGGAGCTGTCCAACACACCAAGATCTCTTTCCTGATCCGTCACAGATAGCTCAGAACCCATGAGTTGATAGATAAAATTTGGATTTTGTGCCCCAATATGCATTACTTTACACTTGGCTACATTAAATCGTATTTGCCATTTTGCAGCCCATTGCCCGGTTTGGAGAGATCCTTCTGGAGCTCTTCACAATCTTCTCTGGTTTTTACCACCCGGAAAAGTTTTGTGTCATCTGCAAACTTGGCCACCTCACTGCTTATCCCTGTCTCCAGGTCATTTATGAACAGATTGAAAAGCACCGGTCCCAGGACAGCTCGCTGGGGCATACAGGATACACAGATACATAGATGTTGGTTTTTCATTGTACCTAGAGCATCCTTTTGTGCATTTTGTTGGGAATGGATGAAAGCAGAAAACTTTCATAGTTTGAGATTATTGGACTGTCAGATCCATGTGTTAAATTTCTGTGTTGTCATTAAATTCCTGTGTTGTCATTTCATTAAATGGTGAAATTCAAGCAACCTTGCAAGTTGGTTAATCAAAAGTGTGAGGAGGCTGTGCTCAAAGGATGTTCCTCCTTTAGGAGGAGCATCTTTTGAGCGGAATTCCACAGAGAATGTTCTCACCAGCAGAAAGAGAGGAGGGTTTTTTGCCCATCTCTTTTCTTCTGAAGACCCTAATGCCACTTTTCCCGCAGGTCTGTTTTGAGTTAGACAGGGAGTTATAAAGGGAGAGTCCAATACGTAAAAAAAAAATCTCTCTACTAACAGGATTGCTTCAGGAGCCTGATAGCCTTCCATGTAGGAAATAGCTGAACTTGCTCTTGTCTCAGTTGTCTATGCCAACCTTTTCCAAATTATTGTCAAAACGATGAAATTGTGTGTGTTATGTTCTGTAACCCTTGCTGTATGCACAGCTCTACATATCTGAGAAGATACTCTTATCTGACATAGAATCCTTTCTTGTGATTGTGGGGAATTATATTGTAGCTCAACACCGTCTGGAATGCACCAAGCTGGGGAAGGCTGTTCTGTGACAATATTGGGCCATCCGTCACATGTGGGGAAGAGCAGGATTAATGGGTTTGTCTGTAGCAAGTATTGATAATTTATTGGCCTTAGTTTGAACTCTGTGATGATAAGGGTTATAATTAAATGACATGCTATAGTCTTTGTTTTCAATGTTTAAGTCTTAAAATGGGATTGTGAATGTTTAAATTTTAAATTATTTCAAATCTTTGGTTAAGATCTTAAAACCAAAAAACTTTTTCAAATGTTTAATGCATTTTCCCCCCCACAATATACCTTTATTTTTCTATTGCATATAGGATTGATCTTAATATTTCTATTGTGATATACAGTATTTAATCTTACTAAATGACTTTCCTTTCTCTCCTTTGCTTAGAACTTCAATATCTTCCGCTAGTTGGTTTCACTTCTTATATTGTCTGTGGAAAAAGCAGCTTGAAAAAAATAGAAGCTAGCCATTGATTTAGACTCTACAATAGTTGAGTCAATCCCTCCCCCCACTAGAATTTCTTTTGTATTCACATATCCATTAATAGTACTATAGTATTTCTGTTCCATGAAAGAAAGAGGCACAGTCTTCTCCATATCAATAGTTCGGGCTTTGCACCAAGGGGGTTGCTACTTAATATTCACTCTTCACTGTATATGCAGGATACCCCACTGGGATGTAGAAATCGCTCTAGTGTTTTTTTTTTTTAATGTAAATCCTGGTGATTGACTGTCTTTTTAAAAAGCACCACCTCTAAAAGGATTCTTGTGAAAATGGAGAGGTTACCTTTTGAAATGTAGAAGTACAGTCAACAGGTGAATACTGCCAGGGTTTAAATTAGAATACAAAGTTGCAGTCTTATACCTGTTCTGTGCCAAAACAGCACAAGTCACCACAGAAGGATGTCCCTGATAATATCTGTAATTCTGAGTTGTAGAGGCCGTGTTTTAGAGGCTTCCTTTGGATGTCACTGGGAGAAACACTGCCAGTAGTATCTTTTCTCCCCACAGAGTTTTCCATGGGGAGAACTGAAGTCTTAAGGTACACAGTTTCTCTTGCTTTGCACTGATGGAGAACAGACTCTCCAGTGTCCTAACTTGTTCCTCCCAGTGGGTTTGGCCTGCTCTGCTGGTTTTATTTTTACTTTTTAAAGAAACCTGACGTGCAAGTTCTTAAATAAATTTGTGTCAATAAAGGACTATCCACTGCTGTGGATAGGGAAAATATGTTCTTTTTAATCTTAGAAAGTTTTTATATAATCATATATTGATAAATGTATTACTGATGATTTATGGTTTCATTCTTCTTTCTCATTTGAGAAACTGAGTTCCCTTTTTGTTTAAAGCAGTATCTCTTTAAATTTGACTTCATGCAAATGATAGTTTCAAATAAGCTGTACTGGTTTGGGTGTAACTTTGTCATCTTAATAGCCAAGCTGAATCTGGAGAAGGTGAGGCCTGCTAGCTGGCCCTTTTGTAACTCTGAGGGACAGTATGGCTAATGTTTCATGTGGGCCCTCCCATCCTCTGCATTGTGAAATTGACTTTCCCTACTTCTGTTGTGCTCCAGAGTTCTTTGTAGCAAAAGGTTTATGATGGGGAAGCCTGCAGCTAGCTTGTGTAACCCTGCAGCTTCTCAGAGATTTGGGAAGTCAGATCTCGTATATTGCATGTGAAACAACATGTAGTTATGCATCATTACAGTATAGGTTTAATTGGAACAAAATCTTGGAATACTTAAAAATTTGGGGGGGATGGAGGAGGCAGGGGGATTGTAAGGTCTGAGGCGTTCATGGCTGTTTTAGTGTCCTTTGGATGAACTGAATAAAAAGTTAGCACAATGCTTGTCTTGTCTGTTATTGGCATTCATATTTTTAAAGCTCTTCAGCTGGAAGGGCTTCCAGAGTAGCTTTCAGGTTAACGGGCTAAAATGTGTCTATCCTTAGTATCACAGTCTGAAAAAGTATGACACAAACTGAAAAGGTTGGAAGGAGAGAAAATTAAGAGAAGAAAACTCAGGCACTGGTTTTGAATGCCATAAGAATCTTATGATGACTGGTTGTAATGTTGTTATTAGGGTAGAAATAGTTTGTTAACTAGGGTAGAAATAGTTTGAGGGCAGGTGGGGACAGATTATTCTTGTACAGTACTTTTCATTTTAACAAATGTCATTATTAAATTGTGAGAAAAAGGCAGAGATAATCTTTCTTGTAAATTAATCCAATCTATATAATAATTTATCTGTAAAAAGAGGATTCCCCCTTTTCATTATGCCATTGTAAAAGTTAAAAGAGAAGCAGGCACTAGGAGAATCGCTGTGTTCTAGCATAGCATTTGCCATAGAGCCACATTAGTCAATCCCTCAAGTCTAGGCCTTTCTGTCTGAAGAAGGAACGTAAGATGAAGAAATGTTCCTGACACATGGGGACAGTTTGATTTGACATAGCCTTCAGCTGCTACCCTTGGGATTTGTTCTTCTGTTGTGAATTTGGGTTTATGGTTTGTTCTTAAACATCTGTTTAAAAAACAACAACAAGAAATTCAGTCCTTTAAAAGAAAACTCTGGTCTATAAATGTGAGGTATTGCTTCTATGTCCATCATTCAAAATGCCACGAAGTGATTTTACTTTGCCTTGCTGTATTGTGTCTGTGTTGCTTGCAGAAAAAAAGGATGTCATTTGTATAGCAAAAGCCGGCCTGAAGGTTGAGGACACCAAGCGCAGTAGTCTAGGTGCTAAACAGGATCCCATCTTGTGCTCATTACCATTCATCAACTCATTGAGACACAAATTAATGTAATCACTGTTTTGTATTAAGGAGCTTTGCCAACTTCAGCTGTGCTCTCAAATTACAAGGAACAGGTCACCCATAGGACATATAATCTTGGGAGACAGCAGATTATCCTTCCAAAAACATAATATTTAGGATCCTTGAAAAGTTATGTGAAGTATTTTAGTTATAAGATACTCTGCTTTAGAGCAAGGATGGGTCATATCATTGGTTTTCAGACTTTAATCGTCCAGATGTTTTGGACATAATGTCCACAATCCCAGATCATTGCTGAGGTGGCGGAGGCAGGCTTCTGTTATTTGAAGTTTAAGACACTGGTAGGGCCGCTGAAGAGAATCCACTGTACTTACTTATTAGCTATTTAATTTTTATACTGCCTTTCTTTTATCATGGGGACCTGGGGTGCCATATAAAATGCTTAAAATCCACAATTAAAAGCATACCAATTAAAATTCAAGGCTATACACACAAATATTTCTTCCTGCTCTTTTCCTTATCTTAACTTGCTGAACCTACCTTAGTTAGCAGGTGTGGAGTGAGTGGAGAACCGTGAGTTGTTTTAGGTTACTTACGTAAGACAGATATTAAGCAGAATAAAGGCAATGTTTCAGCAAGGTTGTTATCCTTAAGCAGTTCCTGCTGAGGTAATAAGGGTATAGGAAACTTCATGAAAATACAATTTTAATCCTTTATTTTTATCCTCCTCATGTTGTGAAATTTTGCATGTAGTGTACTTTATTATATTTTCAATCTTTGAGTAACAAAAATATCCAGTGCCTTAGCTGTTGTGTTACTTCTAAGATGCTTGTAGCTATTTTAATATATGCAAACTTGGCAATGTAAAGAATAATTGAAGTTTGGAAAAAAAGCCCTTTGAACAGGAAATTGAAGAGAGTGAACTTGGAGAGAGTGAGAAGAACAAATATTTACACAAAGTTTGTTTAGATAGTATTTGATTTACAACTTTCCTGAAGTCATTGAAAACAGGTATTTGAACACAGACACATTGGCTGCCTTACTTGGCATGCTGGAGTAGTGTGGTTACTGGGCTGTGTTTAACAGCTTTTTTTTTTTATGTAGCCTGTTTGAACCTGCCTTCTGGTTTCATGACTGCCATTTTGAAATGCGAAACTGGACACAATAAAAATAGAATACAGAGAATACGAAGTTAGGAATATTCTCATACCTGTCAGCAGCTGTGGGGAGTCAGTTTCACAACCTACTTTGGATGCCTGAAATTGTGGATATGAGGGAATCCTATATACAGCATACAAGGGGCCGAAACAAAGGCCACAAGGAGGTGCCCTTGTATGTTGTATATTGTGCTGCTGGAGAGAAGTGAACCCACAGATACAAATCTGGCAATTATGGGGGTTCTTAGTCTGCTGAGTGTGGTGGCTCAGTAGACTAAGGCTCCAAAACCTGTTGGCTGGAAAGTTGGCAGCTTGGCAGTTCGAATCCCAGGTGCCACACAGTGGAGCGAGCTCCCGCTGATAAGCCCAGCTCCTGCCAACTTGCAGTTTGAAAGCATGTAAATGCAAGTAGATAAATAGGTACCACTGTAAAAAGCGGGAAGGTAAAACACTGTTTCCTTGCAGCCATGCTGGCCACATGGCCATGGACTTGCACAACACTGACTCTTTGGCTTGAATATGGGGAATCCAGGCTGCAAAAGAGGAATGTTGCAAATGAGGTGATTGAGGCTGGGGATTCCAGACTGCAATAAGGGAGGGTTGCAAATGAGATGATTGGGACTGGGGAATCCAGGATACAAATAAGGAGGGCAGAGGCTCCATGGAGGAGACCTCTTTGCAAAGGAGGTGATTTTTGACTCGGGAATCTTGGCTGCAGAAGGGGAGGGGTGGGGAGAAGCTCCCTGGAGGAAGCCTCTTTGCAAAGGAGGTGATTGGAACTGCAGAATCCCAGCTGCAGCAGGGGAGGGGAGAGGCTCCGTGCAGATAACTTCTCTTGAAATGAAAATCTGTGATATATTTATTTATTATTTATAATAAATCATTATATATGTAGCGGGGACTACTGTATTTGCTCTATAAGACACACAGACATTTCCCCTTACTTTTGAGGGGGAAGTGTGTCTTATAGAGTGAAAAATGCTCCATCAAGAAATGCTAGCAAAAATAGTGATGTTCAAAAAGGTAATTTTTTTACCTGTGGGACAACACTCCCCACTTATTGGTCAGTTGTAGTTCATCAATACTAAGATGGCACAAATGAAAATAAAGAGGGCTTTCAAAATGTTAAGAAAACCACCTGCTTTTTGCCCCAGCACTTATTTACATTCCAGAATCCTTAAAAAGGTGGAGTGGATAAGAATTATTTTTTAGAATTTGCCCTTGAAAGATGGCACACTGCTCTAATATGTTGTATTTTCACTCTAATAATACTGTTTCCAAGTAGTAAACCCTTGCAGTTCTGAAGACATAGCAACTAATTGGTTGGAATTTATTGGGGTTGAAGGGCACAGATATTATAACATTTTTCAAATTTGGGGAAGGGGGTTCAACTCTTTTTGAAATAGCAAGATGGAAAAGTTGGCAAAGCAAAATTATCTTTTTGTCAATTTGTCTAAAGAATGAGCTATTTAGGGAAAATATGTTTGAGCAAATAACCAGTATCAATAACAGTATCTAGTCTAATTGGTTTAACAGTGGCCTAATTGTTAAACTCCCAATTCTTTTTTCTTTAATTTTTGCAAGATTGCACTTTTAAAGTGGTATATCATCCTTCTGCTGTTTCCATTGGGAAATATGTAGTAGTGTTGTGGCCTGAACTGATGGAAGTACTATTTCTTGGGAGTTTAGTTAGACCTTACTTAAGAGGCTTCCAATTAAAGTTTAATTTGGCCTATCAGTCTTTTTTTATTCGTATTGGAGCATTGCAGAATTTAAAATTGTGGACATATATGAAATATAGGCAAAATTAAGAACAAATAAACTTGTTAAGATAATTAGACTGTTTAAATTGGCAGTTACAACTATGCTTTCTGTTTTTGCTCCATTTAAAAGGTTGATTTCTTGGCATATTATCTCATGTTTGATAGAAAAGAAAAACAAACCTTGTGATACAAAAGACAGAATTACCATATTTTACAGGTGGTACTTTATTAGTACTAGAGCTTGGCTGTGTTTCAATATGTGGGTGTTCTGCACCTGCTCCTGCAGTTGAGGGCTATAACACTAAACAAGGTAACACAAGTCTTCCCTAAGTCCTCCTCGGCATCTCCTCAAGATCCCCTCTTTCTCTTCCCAATATCAGGCCTCCATCTTCTCTATTGGTTTACAGAAGGTGTTCCAAATAACATTCCCTCTGAATTTTAGCCCTGCAGGGTGGGGTCTGTCATTGTGCGTGCAACATCCCTGCTCTCCCGTGGGTTGAGTCAGAACTGGAACCAAAGAACAATAGCTGTTAGTTTCTTGGAGAATAGGAGCCCTGCACAAAGGGAGGCAGAGGTGTGCACATGCACAGGCACACAACTTAGAGCAGTGTTGGCGAACCTCTGGCACAGGTGCCAAAGATGGCACTCAGAGCCCATTCTGTGGGCACCCAAGATCGCCCCTTCAAAGCCACCTGTATTCAGGTTAAATTGCTATATTGGCACTTTGCGAAAAATTACTGGGTTTTGAATCACAGTTTGGGCACTCAGTCTCTAAAAAAATTGCCATCACTGACTTAGAGGGAACCTTGGTCCCCACTGACACTTCCTTCACAAATATAAAGCAAAGCAAAGCAAAGTATTCTGCTTATATACTGCCCCATAATGCTTTAAGCAATACTCTGGGCGGTTTACAATTTATAGTGGCACCTCAACTTATGAATTTAATCTGTTCTGAATGCATGCTCTTAAGTCATAGTACTCGTGGCGCAGTGGTTAAATGCCTGTACTGCAGGTAAAACTGTGCTCACGACCTGGGTTCAATCCCCGGTAACAGGCTCAAGGTTCACTCAGCCTTCCATCCTTCCGAGGTCGGTAAAATGAGTACCCAGCTTGCTGGGGGGGGCAATGTGTAGCCTGCACACTGTAATTAAAATTGTAAACCGCCCAGAGACCACTTGTAGTGGTATGGGGCAGTATATAAGCAGAACACTTTTTTGCTTTGCTTTTTAAGTCGGGGTACCTACCTAAAAAATTGAAAATATAAGTTAAAATGGAAAAGTGAAAAAATATTGTAAGTTGAGCAGACCATATCTAAAACTTGTAAGACAGCAGTTAAAACACCAACAGCTTTCTGCTCTTAAGTCGAATTGCTCTTAAGTTGAGCTGCTCTTAAATTGGGATACCACTGTAACTAGGCAGGCTACACATCCCCCCCAACTCCCCAGCAGGCTGGGTACTCATTTTACTGACCTCGGAAAAATAGAAGTCAGGCATGAGCCATCTACCTGGGATTGAACCCCAGGTTGTGAGCACAGTTTTAGCTGCAGTACAGGCATTTAACCACTGTGCCAGCTGGCCTTTCTCTATTTTTGATGTGGTAGTGCTGCTGAACTGCAGACTGTCAGACCTTCAGGGTACTTGTGCAGTGTTGGTTATTTGGTTAATTCCCATTTAAATTGAAAACCATTATTTAAGCCAGAGATGTTCATCTTTGTTGGAAAATCAGATGATAAATGTAACTTCATTAGGCAGACTGAATGGACAGGCTTAAGAAACCTTGATGACATGTCTGTGAATAACTTTAAGCATTTATGGTGACTCCTATTATCCTTGTATTAGTCACTTTATCCTGACTACAAAGTATGTAAAATATTGAGTTGGATAGTTGTATCAATTTTGCTTGTAAAACCTGAGGACAAGTTGGTGATGTTGTATATGATTTGTTGTAGCTGAAATGTCATTAGCATAATATTAATAAAACTAATCTGATATGAATTTGTGAGATCTGTTCTATTTTAATTCCTAAGTGTTAATGTTTTGAAAACTGAACATTTCCATCCTCCCAATTAAAATGCAGAACTTTGGGTGTTTCCGAAACTTGTTAGACATGCAAGTATAAATTAGAGTTGATGCTTTTGGTACTTAAAATACAGTGGATTAGGTCATCAAATGTTAACTAGCTTATCGTGAGTTGGGTCTGACAGTGGAGAAATGGATAATCCTACTCCATTCCAATTAGCCATTAATACTTGCCAATACATGGTTCAAGTTGTTCTCTTTTGAATTTACTAGCAGAAGTTAAAGAATTCAGAGAGCTTACAAATGTATCTTGCCTGGTTTCCTAAAACTTTTCATACAGATTTCCTTCCCAGCATAGCAATTCACTGCTTCCCAGTTTACTTTTGGGTGCTAGATCTCAAAAAAATAAGAGAAAGTAAGAACATAAGAAGAGTTATGCTGGATCAGGCCAAAGGCCCATCTAGTCCAGCTTCCTGTATCTTATGGTGGCCCCACCAGATGCGCTTGGGAGCGCATGAGACTAGATATCTGTCTCCTGATAGCACTCCCCTGTATCTGGCCCTTGAAGTATCCCGGTTTTAAGCCTGGAGATTACACATCTCCCTCATGGTTTGTAACCTGTGATGGACTTTTCCTCCAGGAACCTGTCCAATCCCCTTTTGAAGGCATCCAGGCCAGATGCCATCACTACGTCCTGTCGCAGGGAGTTCCACAGACTAACAATGCGCTGGGTGAAAAAATATTTTCTTTTGTCTGTTCTTACTCTCCCAGCCCACAATTTCTTTTGTCTGTTCTTACTCTCCCAGCCCACAATTTGAGTGTATGTCCCCTAGTTCTGGTATTTTGTGAGAGGCAGAAGAGCATCTCTCTATCCACTTTACTCATGCCCTGGATTATTTTGTACATCTCAATCATATCCCCCCTGAGGCGCCTTTTTTCCAGACTAAAGAGCCCCAGATGTTTTAACCTTTCCTCATAAGGGAGGTCCCCCAGCTCAGTACTGTAATCATTTTAGTCGCTCTCTTTTGCACCTTTTTCGGTTCCACTATGTCTTTTTTGAGATGCGGTGACCAGAATTGTACATGGTACTCCAGGTACATTCTTACTATCGTTTTGTACAATGGCGTTATAATGTTAGCTGTTTTATTTTCAATCCCCTTTTTGATAATCCCTAGCATGGAATTGGCCTTCTTCACTGTTACCTCACACTGGGTAGACACCTTCATTGAGCTGTCCACCAGCACACCAAGATTTCCTCCCTGATTTATCACGGATAGCTCAGAACCCATGAGTTGATAGATAAAGTTTTGATTTTTTTGCCCCAATATGCATTACTTTACATTTGGCTACATTGAAACACATTTGCCATTTTGCAGCCCATTGCCCCAATTTGGAGAGATCCTTCTGGAGCTCTTCACAATCTTCTCTGGTTTTTACCACCCAGAAAATTTCATGTCATCCGCAAACTTGGCCACCTCACTGCTTATCTTTGTCTGCAGCTCATTTATGAACAGATTGAAAAGCACTGGACCCAGGACAGATCTCTGGGGCCTACCGCTTTTCAGTCAGTCAGTCAGTCAGTCAGTCACCTCTCTTCATTGTGAACATTGCCCTTTGACACCTACTCTTTGTTTTCTGGATCTCAACCAGTTCTCAGTCCATAAGAGGACCTGCCCTTTTATCCCCTGATTGAGCAATTTTCTCAGCAGCCTTTGGTGAGGGTCTGTGTCAAAAGTCTTCTGAAAGTACTTTTTACCCAGAGGATCACTGGTCTGTGGAACTCTCTGCCAGAAGAAGTGGTGACAGCTGTCAGCCTTGGCAGCTTTAAGAAAGGACTGAACAAGTTAATGGAGAACAAGGGTATCAATGGCTGTCATTCTGGATGCCTAAGGAGAACCTCCGGGTTGGAGAGAGGCAGGATAAGTCTCAGTGCCATTTGCAGGGAATCGTAAGCAGGTGAAGACATCTGCTTGGGAATACCCTGAAGCAAATGGTGAGCTGCTGTGTGAGACAGAATGCTGGACTGGATGGGCTGTAGCCAGTTCCAGCAAGGTTGTTCTTATGTTCTTATGTACTATGTGATCTTAGAAGGTTCTTTTTTGCATATCTGAATATTGTTTCTTTTGGATTTAAGTAGCCTCTTTAATGTTATAACAGCCTTCCCAAATGTGAAACCTTTCCAAAGCTTCAAGCCAGTGCTAAAACAATCTTCTCATGTACAGAAATGTACCAGATTTGGACTGTAGACTATTAGTTTAATACTGATGTAGAGTGTGAAGAGGAATGTAATATTTATACTGTGGATCACTATATTGTTGTTTTAAAGTAAATTCATGTTTATGCTTTTATGCTGGTGTAGACTTCTTGGGAGTATGTGGAAGTGTTGCTGACTCTGAGCTCTTCCTGATAAAGGTTTTGTCCATGTGAGCTACCAAAAACACAGAGCACATTGTGCTTTGTTCTGACATGGAAGCAAAGCTAGGGTGGTGTTTTGTTTTGTTCTGTTTGTCTTTGTGTGTGACACAACCCATGGCTAGCATCCTGCATTCCTACACCACAGCCTACTGACGTTTAATTGATTAGAAGATCATTTTTTCAATCAGTGCCACATAGAAAGCTTAAAAATACTAAAGCTATAATGTTTCACATGTATTACTACCCACGCTCCACTTTGGAGAAGTCCCAGTCAGTCCTTTCCACTCGTTTCTCTACTTTTCCCCAAAAAGTTATATAATCTAATAAGAAAAGAAGGCTAGTAGCTTGGGATGGTCGTATGGAAGACTTCAACATTGACAGAGGCAGTATTGGTTCAATTGCTAGAGTGTGTCCCTTTGTTGCAAGGTGAGGTCTCTCAAGCCTCTTAGTTAATGCAGCTGGGAAGCATTCAGAACTCAGTTTCTTGTATTCATTGGTAGCAGAACAGTGGTACCAGTGCAACTGCTAAATGCTTTATAGCTGTCTTCTTTGAAATTTAAACTGCCGGTAACTTCTCTGCATCCACAAGATTTAGTAAAGGAGAAAGGTGTATGTCAAGGAAAAGGCATTCTGGTACTGCATGATTTCTTATGCCCTTAGCAAGAACTTAATGATTTTTGTTGTTGTTGTTGTTTGTTGTTGTTGTGTCATTACAGTTGTGACCGACTCTTCGTGACCCCATGTCCATGGAGTTTTCTTGGCAGGAATACTAGAGTGGCTTGCCAGTTCCTATTCCAGGTGCCTACAGTACCTGGTATTCCCTGGTGGTCGCCCATCCAAGTACTAGCCAGGCCTGACCCTACTTAGCTTCTGAAATCAGGCGAGATCAGATGTGCCTAGGGCATCTAGGCAGCTCTATTCATAAAAAAAAAAAAAGATTAAAGCTCTACTCATAAAAAATGTTTTCTGTGCTGGTCGTGTTTATTGCTGAAACCTTTCTTCAGTTCTAGAAACATCCTGCTGTTTCTTTGGAGACCCCTGTTTAAATAAGGCCTGAGCTGGAGTGGTGCAGAAGCAATTTCAATTTTGTAGCAGGGCAGTATTCCCCAACCTAATGTCCTTTAGGTGCTTTGAAGTTCAGCTGTCCTCCTTTTCAGCCAGAGTGGCTAATGATGAAGAAAGCTGGGAGTTGTAGACCAAATTGGCTCTAAGGTACTCAGTTGAAGAATACTTTTTCAGAATGTAAAATTTTGGATAAAAAAGAAGCAGAAGTAAAATTAAGTATCTTGTTTTTATTCATGAAGGCTACAATGTGCAGTATGACTTTGGAGTGCATGCCGACTTTTTCTTATGAACTTTATATATGCCCTGTACTTAAAATTGTACAGTAAAGTCAGCAGGCCAGTGAACCTGAATTTAAATTTTCATACAGTTTCGTAGTGGCTGAAATTCTGTTACACAGTTATGCTGAAGCTTTATTAGCCCATGTTATTCATTGTGCAACTGATAATGTCTAGGGAGATTTCTTACAACAGTTTGCTTACCAAAGGTACAACGTTCCTGTAATTCTGCAACAGGATATTAGCTGGCGGGTTTCTCTGTCACAAGAGAGATAATCCTTTCAAGGGCACTAAAAACAAAATAAGACCAGATATCAATCTTTATGCTGCCAAAGTCGTGAATCGCTTTATATAGTATCTTCAGTTAACATTCAAGAGCAAATGGGAAATGTGAACAACTCTGTGCTATGTTTTATGGTATAGACACAAAATATGGATGGTGTCTGTGCCAGGAGAGAGCAGTGCCTCTAGTACAACTGTTGTGTCTTCTAATCAAGGTCTAGTGTTTTAAAAACCTTGGTCTTGTTTTGGTATACTTCATTGTGCAGAAGGAGTAGATTTTCCCTGAGCAGCTGAAAATAAATAAAACAAAATAGAAAACAGTGGAGGGTGATGCTGCATAGCGTAATGGCAGATCTTAATAATGCACATTTTGGAGGACGCTGAAAAGAAAGTATGATCAAGTGGCTAAATGCATTGCATGTTGTGCATCAATATTTGTGTTGCTTAATTGCACAGAGTTTTTAAAGCTTGTCTCACACTTTCTGATCTTTATTTTATTAGAACAGTCGGAGCGGTACACATTAGTTTACTATGCAAAATACCCCAGTTACTTTCAGAATAAATGAATTATTCATGTCATTCTTGGATATTTGTTTTACTTAGTATGATAAGCTTCTCCTTCAAGTGCCATGTCCTCGTAGAACTTTGGCGATCAGTAGCCTGAACTAGTTTCTATCTAAAGCTATTCTAAATAGAGCACCTGTGCTCACTGCAGACCGTTGGTTTAGTTTTTTAAGCCAGAATGTTCAATGCTATGGGCCACACTTCCTGTCTATTTTTCCTTGAAGGATAACCTGCAGGAGACGGTATTTCTTGTTGTGCCTTATGTGTCTGAAATATTGCAATTTTCTTCATGATATTGTGGATTTCTAGCTTTTTATTTATGTGATGTAATACAGCCACTTTAGAGACTCTGGCTGTCCAGTTTTTAAATGCTAGAGGTGTGTGCATTTCTGTTCTAGTCTTCTGACTTATAAAGATCAGGTCGTCTTGGAGAGCGTGTTAGACAATTTTCTTTCTCAGATGGACACTTTAAAAATATTTGGTTATTAAATTACTTGGACTTTGTTTCAAGTAGTAAAAGGAGAACTTTGTATTCCAATAGCAAAGCAAATATGTTTGTTCCAAAGATGCTTTGTAAGGTACACAAGAGGTAATGGCCGGCTTGGAGGGCTTGTCTATTTGACCTGGTTTTTTTCAGGAATGTGTTGTAACAGATTGAATAAGATAAAGTGCATACTGCTACCAAGACTCAGAATTGTATTGGATTTGTTGGATCACAGTGTATGTCAGCTGATTCATTTTCATTGCCAATTCTTTTGGTTGACTTATTCAACATTCTGGGTAATGGGGAAGTCCAAAATTTCTTGGCAAAGTCTCTCATTGCTATAGGAAGCGACTGCGTTATGTCACTTCTCCATGAACCTTGTAGTTATAAAAAGGGTACCTTGCACATTGGACTCTTTAAAACAATGAACTGGATTCAACTTGTAACAACAGCTTGGGAGTGCTGGCTTGTGAGTTTTGAGCCTCCTGGCTGATCTAGTATGTGACATCCTTCTGTCCGAGTGTGCCACCCTACCCCCTGCCCTTCTATCACCATTTGCCTGTGCTACGTAGTATCCAGTCTCCAATATACACTTCATAGATATCTCTTAACCCTGACATATATAGACAGTGTATACCAGGCATGTCCAAACTTCAGCCCTCCAGATGTTTTGGACCGCAACTCCCACAGTCCTTTGTCATAAGCAATCTAAGCTTAGAATTTTGGGAGTTGTGGTCCAAAACATCAGGAGGGCTGAAGTTTGGACATGCCTGGTGTATACCTAAAACACACTTCTGTTCCGAAGGTCTAAGTCCAAGGTCTAAGAGTTGCCTTCCCCTTCTCTCCCACTCTTCCAACCTTGTCTCTGGCCACTATTGTCATCACAGGCCTCTGCTTTCCTTTTCAGTAGTCCATGGTGAGTGTCGGATATTCTGCCCATAACATTACAGTGCCTTCTCACTGGCAAGGGAGCACAGGCATGCTGGTGGAGGTCAGTGGCAGAGCATGAAATTTAATTTAATGTGATTGCTTTAATTTCAGCATTTTTGTCACGCCATCTATTTTGTCCTGTGTAGTTATATTTTTATCTTGTTTTCTTTTGTTTTATCTTGTGTTTCTTGTAATGTCTGGCTTTTTGCCATTTCTAAGCCACCCAGAGTAGTACTTATAGATTAGCCGGGTGAGGTAAAATTTTAAGTAAGTAAATAAATAAAATGAGCTGCCTCTCTGAGTGAGATTTATTTCTAAGCACTTGTGTAGAATTGTTCTGTTTGTGTATTACATTGAAATACTTTTACTTCTTGAACAAACTAACCAGGCCTCACCTCATACAGTATATGTAGTTTCGTGTAAATTATCTTGACTTTGAAGTGTTCCATGTTGGCCAAAAGCCTGGTTCTTTAACAACATACTCTGTGTGTGTGTGTGTGTGTGTGTGTGTGTGTGTGTGTGTGTGTGTGTTGCATCATTACAGTCATGACTGACTCTTCGTGACCCTGGAGTTTTCTTGGCAGGAATACTGGAGTAGTTTGCCAGTTTCTACTCTAGGCACCCACAACACCTGGTATTCCCTGATGGTCTCTCATCCAAGTACTATCCAGGGCTCACCCTGCTTAGCTGCCAAAATCAGGCGAGATCGGATGTGCTTAGGGCGGTGGTGGCCAAATGTTGGCCCTCCAGATGTTTTGGACCACAATTCCCAGAAGTCCAAGCCTTTAGGACTTGTGGGAGTTGTGGTCCAAAACAGCTGGAGGACCGAAGTTTGGCCACTACTGGCTTAGGGCATCTATGCAGCTTAACAACCTACTAGTGGTGATGAAACCTGCTAGCAGTCTCTGAAAAAGTAGCAGGAATGTAGATAAGGAGAATTACTGACATTTTATGGTGTCAGATTTAAGGACAGATAGGGCCTTCAGTATTCCAAAAAGAATAAAGAGATTTAATGAGAGATTAGACAAGCTCATTGTTGTTCATCATTCAGTTATGTCCTTATTTTGCTGGTACTGGCAGTATGGCAGCATGAGTTTATGTATACATCCAGCCATCTCTACTGCTTATCCCACTAAAGCCCACCTGCACAGGTGCTGAAAATATTGAAAGGTTAAGTGTTTCTCTCAATGAATTCAAGGAAATGAGTGATTAAGGAGCGAAGGTTTAAACCTATCAACAGAGGAGTCACACCTACTTAATTGAATGTTTAAAAAAGCAGAGAAGAGGGTTCAGCTGCATGCTCTGTATTTATTATACAGTATTGTATAATTTATCTCTGAGCTATCTCATGCGCCATGTCAGCTTTTGAGATAGGATCTTTACAAACTGAGCAGATCCAAAAAAATCAAAATACTGGCTAAAATATGTATCTCAGGCAAGAAACAAAGCAAAACTTACATGGCAGATATTTATACATGGCTGCAAAATAAGAGACTGCCCTGGTGACAGGTTGTGCAGAATTTCACACCTGGTAATGAATTTTAAGACCCAGTTTGATATTCAATTTCTCTCTGTAGAAACTTTTTTTCTGTAAAGAGCGACAATTGTACAATATGTACCTGTACTCTTGTGTCACACTTGAATTATAAGTCCAATTTGTGCTAATTGTCTGCTGAGGTGGTTGGCTGACTGGCTATCTGGAGTGTTGATTTAAGTATATTAAGGGAAGAATTTTTACTATGTTGGATGTGCAAAATCTAAGACTAATTTACAGTAATCGTTTGACTCATTCAAGTTTGCACAGTTAATAGTTATATTTCAAAAACTCTTTGATCTCTTTCTTTTAAGAGTTACAGCTCGGGATCAGGGATTGAAAGTAACATCTTGTAAATGATTGATGCCAATAACTCTTGCTAATATGATAGGGGCTAACAATTACTTTTTAAAAAATATTGAATCCCTTACTGTGCTTTACACTATTGCTTTTGGGAGTCTGTTTCAAGTGATGTAAAATCTTTTTATTAATCTTTAATTTAACGTGAAGATTTAAAATCCAACACATTGTTCACAGTATTGTGTAATGAGTGGTGACCAAAACCAGAGCGACAGGTAACATCACTGAGATCCTATTTTATAAGCAATCTGCAACAGATTACTTTTAAAAAGTAATTTAAAATTCAGCTTGAGTGTGCTCCTGGATTCATTTCTGAACCTGGAGGCCTGGAGTGCATTTGCACAGTTAAAAGTAATATGCCCACTGTGGCTGTCCTTGAGAGGTTTAACCTGGCCATAGAAACAAATTCCTTAGTTCATGTATGGGATTTTTTTTGCCAAGTGCCGTTTCAATATTTATAATGTCATTCATGGACCATACAAAATTACCAACTTAAAATGAGGTGGGGGGAGGGAGAGAGAGAGAGACAGAAGGGGAATCAATCCATGGTCTTTGGTTAGCCCTGATCACTTCCCTTGTAAGTAAAAAATGTTCTGTAAACAGGATGCTGTTTAAAAAAACAAATGAGTATACAGCAGCCCTGGGGTGTTTTCCTTCACTCATGATTTTCATGCTTAGGCTTGGACAGCTGTCTGTTAAAAAGGCCTTCCCTGTGGGAGGTTGTATTACACGAGCCTCATGGTGCAGTGATTAAACTGCAGTACTGCCGTCAAGATTCTGTTCAGTTCATGACCTGAGTTCGATCCTGATGGGTTCAGGTAGGCAAGTTGAAGTTGACTCAGCCTTCTATCTTTCAGAGGTCAGTAAATTGCATGGTTTTGTGGGCCTTATACTGCGTGCAGACCGGACAATCCCCACTCCTGCCTTAGTTAAATCCTGCCTGAATTTCTGTAATACTCTTGGCATGGGGCAGTCTTTGGAAAGTGCTCAGAAACTTCCATGGGTCCCCAATACTGCAACCAGATAGATAAATGGGGCTGATTACAATGATCACATAACCCTCCTGTTACAGCAGCTCCACTTGCTGCCAATCTAGTTTTGGTTCAAGGTGTTAGTTTTAACCCATAAAACCCTAAACGGCTTGGGTCCAAGCTATCTCAAAAATCGTATCTCCCTCTATGAGCCTGCTCAGGTAATCATCATGGGAGGCCTTTCTCTCAGTCCTACACTACCTTCACAGGTGTTTTTAGTTGGGTCCTTTTCTATTCCTGCTCCCAGTCTCGGTATCCCACCCCCTTCCCGAGGGGAAGCTAGGCTGCCCCCTCTCTTTGCTGTCCTTCTGCAATCAGGCAAAGACCTTTCTCTTCAGACAGGCTTTTCCTTAATAAGTGGCTGTCTAGGAGAAAATAAATACAGTCTGATCCCCTTATCCACTGAATCATCAACCGCTGGTTCACATATCCACAGATTGAGGGGAGAAATATATAAAAAATTCAGTAGCTGCAAAGCAGGCTGCTGTCTCAAATAGTAACCGTAAAGCTGGCGGTGAAGGGAGCTGCTGGCTGCTGCCGGCGGCGAGGAGAGAAGAAAACAAAAGAAAGCTTACCGATGCTGAACCCTCCTCGCTGCTGCCACCAGCCGCACTAGCAAGCATTTTCGGGGGTGTCAGGGCGAAAACTTTTGCCCGGCACTCCACCACCCCTGCTGCCACCATTATCATCAGATAAGAGCGTTTGCTCTCATGCGCAGATTTCACTTTATTTATTTATTTATTTATTTATTTATTTATTTATTTATTTATTTATTTATTTATTTATTTATTTATT
>JAHTLZ010000016.1:31643418-31681553 GCA_023846285.1 Phrynocephalus versicolor | reverse complement strand
GCGCTCTTGCTCTCGCTCTCGCTCTCTTCCACCGCCTCCCTCTCCTCGTCAGAGCCAGAGGTGTGTGTGCGCGCGTGTGTGTGTAAAAGGGAAATGCCTTCCAACTGTGCGGGGAGAAGGGAAGGGGGCTGGCCAGGGGGGCTCTGGATTTTTTTTCGTTGTACAAATTTTCCCTTATACAAACCTTCCGTTATACGAGGTATGACTGTATAATATAAACCAGAATCTTTCTTTTTCCTCTTCTTGGAGAACATGGATTAGAAGTGTAAAATATTTGTTGTTGTTGTTCAGTCGTTCAGTCGTGTCCGACTCTTCATGACCCCATGGACTAGAGCTCGCCAGGCCTTCCTATCTTCCACTGCCTCCCGGAGTTTGGTCAAATCCATATTGGTTGCATCGATGACACCGTCCAACCATCTCATTCTCTGCTGTCCTTTTTTCCTTTTGCCTTCAATCTTTCCCAACATCAGGGACTTTTCCAAGGAGTCCTCTCTCCCCATGAAGTGGCCAAAGTACTGGAGCCTCAGCTTCAATATCTGTCCTTCCAGTGAACATTCGGGGTTGATTAAAATATTATATTAGTACAAATAGAGAAAAATTACTTAAGACTGTGAAAATGGAGAATATTTTGGAACCAACAGAAACAAAGGCTTAGTATAAGAAATAACAATATGAAAATAAATTACACAGATGGAAAAATAAACCACTACCTGGATAAAAGCCTGAGAAATGCTGATGGAAACCATGACATTAAGTCAACATGGGCACAGCTAAAACTAAGGTTTTTTAAGAAAGAAACTGAACGTTTAATTTTTGCTGCAAAAGAAGAAACACTCCAAACTAGTTTGATGAAAGCTAAGATTCAAGGAATCGGTGCTAACAGCAGGTGTCGACTCTGCCAATAGAAAAGATGAAACTGTATCACACCTCATCTGCAAGTGTCCAAAGATTGGGCAGATTATAAAATTAAACATGAAAATGTGGCAAAATTAGTACACTGGCCATTATTTTTTTTAAAAAACAACAACAAAACAACAACAAACCCACCCACCCCCACCTTGTGAGCCTAAAAAACCCCCAAGGGTGCCTCAGGTAGAGAAGGTGTGAGAAAATGTCAAAGTCAAGATCTTGTGAGATTTGCTGATTCAAACTGATTGACACCTTGAACATAATAGAAAGAAGAAATGTCTGAATTATTGACAGGGGATGGCAGAGTTGAAGCTAAAGAATAAGAAAAACTAACAAAATACAGAGATCTGGGAACTGAAACATCTTGCTTGTGGATAAAACACACTTTAGTGGTCCCCATAATCATTGAGGCTTTGGGAACAATGTCAAAAACTTCACACAATATTACAAGCATTTGCAGATCTCACGAATAATATCAATAGAGGTACAAAAAACAGCAGTACTAGGAACAGCATATATACTGTGCCAATATTTAACAGATATTAAAACTTGAGTATCTGTAATATCAGTGGTTTTATAATTTTGATTGACTGTTTCCTTGAAAACACAATTACATCCTGATGATAACCAGCAGAATATCTGACTTAGTAATAGGGTGGCACTGGGTAGATTTCTTTGCTGTTAAAGTACAGTTACTGTCACCGTGCATGTCATTGATGTTAGGTAACTCTGCATATGTTACAACTTGTTGGACTCTACACACAGATCAGTAAAGCAGGAAATGTTTGCGTGACCTACTCAAGTTTTATTAGTTGTGTTACACTTGATAGGTTTGTTAAAAGGATCAGGCACATAACATGTATTGTAAGTCTTTTTCTGTTGAAACCCTAAGACGGTTTGTTGTGTGTGCACGCTACCATATTTTTGTATTTGATCTTCATTGATTCAAACTGGTGTCTGAATGTGTATATACTGTAATTGGGGCCACTTAAGTTGCTGCTGAACATTTCATTTGTTTTCATGGAAATTTCCACCCCTCAAGATATAGAGGCTTTACACTTGTAATGTGTATACAAAACCAATCCAGATTTTTATGCTGGTTTAATGTGCACTTCATTAGAATTTTAAACCACTGTACCTAATTCACATGTGATGACAAGCAAGGAATTTGCTCAAGTGTAACAATGTTTATTTGTTCTTTCTGCTTTAGGTGTAGAAAATTGGGAAGGGAATGAATTATTTTTTTGCATTGTGGCTTTCCTGCTGGCACACATAACCCTTAAATTGTGATACCACTACTAGGCTTTCTTGAGTTAAGATATATAGTAACAATAACTATCGGAAGATTAAATTGTAGGAACTTAAATTTGGATAAGTGAAAAACATTAATGCAGACATAAAAATCCAGTGTGAGGGGAGAACAGTTGATAGAGTCACATATAGATTTGTAGGAAAAGGAATATAAAGAGAATGACAGACAAACATATGCAAAGAAAAATAACAAAGGCATACTACAATGTAGTACATTCGTACTAACAGAAAAGCATTATTGTAATGAATGTAACTCAATTATTTTGGAAGCTGGCAGTGGCTTAAAGGAAGAGGTAGGCGCAGAACACAAAAACTAGATTTTTTTTTCATACATGCTGTCTTCCCTATTCTTTTTCTGTTTAAAAAGCATACACCTTGCAAATCAGAAAAAAACACGTGTAAAATGGCATCATTTTCCTAAGAAACAAACAAAAAAATCCCAGAGTTGCATCCTCCATCAGCCACCAAATTGATTGTGACAGGAAAAAACACAGTACAGCTGTTACTAAGCACTACCTGCGGACACTGTTATGAGAGAGGTGAAGTCTTCATGGTTCAGATGTACATCCAGAAGGCATTCTGGTACATATGAACTAATCATCAGACATTCAGAATGTTAGGAGTTAGGGAAATGGATTTTGAAGGTGTGAAAGGGTCTGTATTTGTTGAAATCTAGTAGTGGTGCTTTCGCTCATTTCCCCCGTCTCTGTTGTCAAGTCCTGCTCTGCCAATGATTTTGTTTTGTCCCGTCTTGCTCTCCCTCCATGGCTCTTCTCTCTGTGAAGGAACAGTCCAGCTGTTCCCCAGAGTAAACAGTTTCTAAATAAATGCATGGATTAATGGTCATACTCCCCACACAAATTGCTGCTGCTGTGTCCCTTGGGGAAAGGAGACAGAAAGCTGGTCAAAGGATGATAGAGACTCAGCTCACCCCTCTGGTGCCCTGGGAGCCACCTTGAAGCATAACCAATGGGCCTGCCTTTGTGGTTCGCCCATTGTATGCACTTGGCCAGTGGAAGACTGATACCACCAACAACACTTCAAGCTCTTAGATAAGCTTCCACTTGGAGAACAAGAGAATTTATTTTGGAGATTTGAACATAACTTTAAATAGAAGTGTTTTAAGTGTACGGCAGGCAGGATGATTTGGTGGTTCTTCCTACTCCTCTTGCTCTCTGTGTTTGCCAGGAACAGTGGTGGTTGTGCCTCAGCACCCGGCATCTGGCTGCTGAGAAAATAAGATAGGAAGTTTAGGACGCATGGCCAAAAGTTTTGGGTTTTTTTTGTGTTGTTGTTGTTGGTTGTTGGTTGCCAGTTTTTGTAGTACATTACCTGGTTTTGTTGCCCGTTTTGGTGTACAGATAATTATCTGTTGCCTGACCTTTTACAGTATGTTTAATGGAATCTTTAAGTACTTTGAATAGGAGAAAATGATAGAGAAGACAGAATTTGGTGGCTTCTGATTTTGGAATGATCTTCAGGAAGAAGTATAAATCTTGCCCAAATTTATTTTGTTGCTACATGCTAGTATTCTTTTTTGTTGAAACATTCTTGCCACTGTTGTTGTTGTTGTTGCTGCTGCTGCTGCTGCTACTACTACTGAAAACATTCTCAGGTTTTATAGTTTTAATCAAGGTGGATTTGATTTAAATCCAAAAATCATATTTTTTCAATGCCTTAAATAAAATTGATTTTTAAACTTAAACCATGATTTAAACTGGGATTTACATCAATTTGATTTTTTTAAAATTGATTTTTATCCAACCTGTTTTTTATTTTCTTACATAAAGTGGGATATAAGTCAGCCAGCCAGCCATATAACATTAATGTATCACATTAAATACTTTAAATACATGCTAGGGAGTCATACTCACTTCTGGTTCCCTCAGGCATATCTGCATGTCCTATGTTTGGTGTATGAGCCCACTGATGCATGGAATAGTGTCTGTCTTGTGCATATCTTATGTTTATAGCTATATGACGCTTCACTTTTGTAAAATAAGCAGTGCCTTGTTCATTTGCAAATATCATTCAGATAAACACTGTGTGTGTATGTATGTGTGCGCACGTGTGCACACATGCACATGCACACATGTGCGCGCAGACACCCCCCCCACACACACACACCAAGCACAGTAACAATTATTCTTAATAGGACAAACTATACATGAGATATACAACCTTGTTCCTGTTTACAGATGGTACGTGTGTTGAACATCTGCTTTTGACTAAAAGACTAGCAATTTTTTTATATTTGTTTGATGTTGCAGACTTAAGCTATTTCAGGGTATTAAATTTAATCCTTTTACCATTTTGCTCTATTCTTATTCTTTATGCTCTACTAAGTAAATACTCGTTGAAAGCTGTGGTACTATTAACAGTAAACAAATTCCCCCTCCATTTCTGCAGGATGTTTTACCGGTATGTTGCTTAGCTTTGTTTAGGGAAGGAAGTCCTGTCTTTGTTTTATGGACTATTTTTTCCATGCAATTTTGAAACCATGCAAAAGTTTGTTGGCTTACATAATATTTTTATATGCTAGATTTATATTTCTTTGAGTGCATGCTGTCGTCTCTTTGGGGAAAATTAGATTACGTTTTGTGCGAGTCTGATAGTTCTAGATAAAACAAGGTTTATAATGGCCCATTGTGTTTAACTTTTTCTATGTCTTCTTTATTTTAATATATTTCTCTATGCTTCTTTAATATCTGGACACAGGGGAAATTTTATAATTGACTAAGTTCAGTCCAATATAATATATAATCCAGTCTTTTCTGTATGTCCACCTGTAATCTATGGCAGCTCCTCAGGCATTTATGTATATAAATAAAAGCCTGAACACAAGCCACAGATTGCAAACTATATATAGCTTCCCTTACCCATGCATACATATATACATACATGCATGTAGCATCACTTACATAATACAGGCAAGAACTGATTGCAATGGAAGCAACTTGTTTACATTTAGCAGTAGAATTTTTTTTCCTTAGAAACAAAGTATAGCAAACAGTGTTGACATTTCTATGCACATAATTTCTCAAAGGATAAAATGGGCAAAGAACCCAAGGTAGTCTCATCTGTTCTTAACCACCTAAAAGTCCCTAAAAGCATAATGTCTGAAAATATTTTGCGTTCATTTGTAAGTGCTGGCCTTTCACAAGAAAGGGTTCTATTCTTGGAATATAGTTCAGATATTAGCAATGGGGAATTGAAAAGCCATAAACTTGTCAGCTGTGGTAACCACATTTCCTTAGAGGGGTTTAGTTATGAATAAATATTCTTCTTTTGAGGAAAACCTTTTGTAGAATCACATTTAGACCACAGTGGAACTTCACAAGCAAAATAAAATGGGGGGGGGGGGAAGGGGAGATTGTATCAATGACAAGATTTTACTGCTACACATTTCTCAATTGTATTCACAGTGTTTTTAATCCATCTAGAATGCCAACATGATTCTTGTTATCCTAATTGTATTTAATAATTGTTGTTCCCCATCACCTATGGTGGTTGTGCTGTTTCTGTTGTTTTGATATTTTCTAGCTTTCATTTATAAAAGCATAATTGTCTGGCAATGCTCCTTTTTCTTTTTCTTTTTTTAAAAAATCTGTTGAATATGTTCAGTGCAGTTTTTTAAATAAAAGGTATTCTTATTCCCTAAATACCAGCAATTGTGTGCTTAATTAACATAGACTTATAACTGATGCTGATTGGCAGAGCTTGTTGAAAATCTACTTCCTTTCCCCCATGCTGCCAGAAGGCCTTTACAGTTGAGTGTTCAGAAGGCATAAATATTATATGACTTAAGCGTTGACTATGAAGAAATCAACATGGTTAAAAGATTTCCGTATCTCTGTTGAAACATCAGGTAAGACAGAAATCAGAAAAGAACTGAAACTTGGTAGAAAGGCTGTGAAGGAACTGAAAAAGATGCTTAGGTCATCCATGGCATGATATTCATAGAATCATAGAATCATTCCCAGTTACTGTGTATGGATATGAGAGCTGAACAATAAAGAAAGATAAGAAAAAATTGAATCATGAATCAGACATGCAGCTAGAGGGTAACCACCCACCATGATGACCATAGAGATGTAGCACTATGGTCATCATCATGGTAGGTGGTTACTCTCTAGCCCGTTTCTTATTTCTGTGGTCTCCAATCAGGATGATTACTCTCCAACGTCTATTCTATGGAACAAATCAATCATGCAAGGTATTTTTTTAAAAAAACAGCTGGGTCTGGAAGCCTCTACTGCGGCTGGGACCGGCACCAGCTCCGGAGGCCTCTGCAGCAGACATTTCTCCTTACTGTTGGGGCTGGGGGGGGGAGTGTGTCTTATGGTGCGAAAAATACGGTACTTTTGGGGGAACTGTTGTGTTTTCAGACCGTATATGGATTTATTTTTATCCAGCTAACCAGACTGAAAAAAAATCCCCTGTGGATAATAAAACTAAATTAGAATGTGTCCTTTAACAATATTAACACAAAATAGGCAGCAATAAATTACTTCAGGGCACATGCAGTTGGTTGCTCTTCCTATATCACAGCATGAAAAGCCTAGACCTCTGAAACATGCTACAAGAAAAACCTTTTATTTGCCATTTTCCCATGTTAACAAATCACTGCCTTTTTGGACCTACTGACATACTTTTATTTCATCTTACTTTTTGAAGACTCTCTTTGGAAAACCATGGGAATTCATCACTCCAGTCAAGTACCTTCTGATGAGCCAGCTTCAGCTTCTTTGTTTGACTCGGTTGTGTTTAGAAGAAAATTATGTTCTGGTATTTTTTTCTAGAGCAGGAAAATCAGTGCATTAGCTTCCCACCAACAACTGTACAATTATCTCAACTAGTGCCCTAAAATTGGTTACAAAAGGAGCAAGAACTTGATTTTAATAATTGTAAATTGTGCGTGTGTAAATTCAGCATCAGTTTGAAACCATAATGGAATATATTGAAAATCAACTAGAGGAATGTTTAGTAGCTTTCAGAAGATGTTTTATACATCTATCTTCTTAGTCTCTGTGCAGATTAGAATGCTTACAAGCAGACCACAGTGTGAGCCTTTAGATATTAAGGGACTTGTTCATTCCCCTCTGATAATGGCTTTTTGCATTGTGTGAGTCACTGGAAAGTCAAGGAAGGCAGTGCTCCTGCTGAGATCTGCTACATTCACCATGGAGAACAGCAAAAGCAGCATTTGAAGCAGTTTTGTATGAGATTTTATTCCATTTTGTATGAGATTTTATTCCATTGATTTCTTGGGAGGAAACACACCTTAAAAAGGAAGCTGTAGAACTGGAAAAGTTGAAGATGAGGGAAGTCAAAATGGTCAAGGCCCCAGAGTGACTCTTCTGTGAGAAAAGGTTATACTATTTGGAGCTTTTGACTTGGAGGGAGAAGAAAACATAAGCAGGGGAAGGAAATAGACGTCAATAATTTTGCATGGTGCAGAGAAAGCTGGTATGGAGAAGTTTCAGTGTGGCAGTAGCTAGGCACTGAGTCTGTCTGTTGAAACTGCTGTGCTGATGGATGATTTAAGGCAGGCAAAAGGCAATACAGTAATACCTCAGAGAACGAATGCCTCTATTAACAAATAATTCAGATAGTGAATTGAAATTTCCGGGAATAAGGAAGTTTCAGATGACGAATTTTCCCTATAGGTTGCCACTGATAACGATTTTTTCATAATACTTTGCGGAAAAAAGTCTACCCAGAATGCATTGTGGGGCCCTAAAAGGGGTGGGAGGAGTTGGAGCACCTTTTTCATTATGTTTTGGAGCCATTCTGGACATTTTTTGCTGAGGGATTTGGACCTTTTGGACTTGGAAAGGCAGGGAGCTGAGGTTTCCTTGCTATCTTTTGTGTTTTTTTGCATTGACTTCAGTTCCACTTTTGGCAGGCATGACCTGACATTTGTTTTTGAGCTAGCTTTTATTCATTTTTGCAGTGTTTTTCATTGCACTTTTGGTGGGAACAGGCTGGGGGTTACTCTTGCTGCTTTCTTTTCTCCATATTTGCAATCTTTTCAATTGCTCTGCAGGCAAGAATGGGCTGGATTTCTCTTGCTGCTTGTGTCTATATTTGCATTTTCCCATTGCATTTTGGGCGGGAACGGGCTGGGGTAGTCTTGCTGCTTTCTTTTCCACATGTTTGGATTGCATTGTTGGATGATGGTGGTGTTCTGAGGGGGATATTCCAGCATTGCATGCCTTTAAAGTGTGCTTTATAAAGAGGTTGGGGGAATAAACCTAGTTTTTTGCCTCTTTTTTTTTTTTTGGACCTCCAGAATGGATTAATCAGTTTCAGTGCGAATCTGTGTTTTGGATAATGAATTTTTTGGTTAGCGAATTGACTCACAGAATGAATTAAATTTGTTATCCAAGGTGCCACTGTATGTCTCCACAGAGTGGATAATCAGATGTTACCCGTGGATCTAGTGATGGGCATGGGCTCTAAAAGTTGTCAGGCTGATTAAAAAACAAGGGTGTTAATAGGTACTAGTCAAGGTAGTTATATATTTAAAGTATGGAGACCAAGCAGCTCTGAATTCTCAGAGCTGCCTGGATAGCTCAGTCATTGTGACAGCTGGCCTTATGCTTGCTCAAGGAGGCAATGGGTTCTCTCTTGTGCAGTTGATAAAAATATCAATTAGAATGCTCTGCCTCTGTTGCTCATGTAGTTTGATTTAACAGGATCCTAATTAGAAGCTGACTGTCTCTCAGTGTTATTGCTGAGGAGCACACATGGGCAGGTGGGCTTCTATAGTTCTCATGTCTTGCTTTTGGGTTGCCCATGGACATCTTGTTGGCCGTAGTGGGAATAAAATGCCAGAGCAAATAAACCTTTGGTTTGATCTATGGCAACTATTTTGATCTTCTAAGCATCAATCTTTGTTTTAATTGCTTTTGAATATCCTTGCTCTGTCCATGTGTGCACTCATTTAAATAGCATATATGGCATTTTATAGCAGTTGTATCCAAAATGGATAGTGGAGGAGAATATTTAGGCTCGGCAGGAGCTATCAGGAAGGAGCATTATTCTGAAAATGGTAAAACCTGGCCTGAACAGTTAAGGGAGAAGTAATAGATTATTCTGTGACTCAGATTTTCTTGAAATCAAATGGAAGAGTTGGAGCAGGCATTAGGTGCCCGGATTAGGGACTAGCAAGTCACTTCAGTATTCCTGCCAAGAAAACTCCATGGACATGGAGTCACAAAGAGTCCATTACGATTGTAATGACACAACAACAACAACAACAAATTGCAGGTGTCCAGAGTATGTGTCCAAACTTGGCTCAGTAGAATTTTGTTAGCATTTCTTGTGTTCAACCAATCTGTTGAAAACTGATAACCCTTGAAAGAATGCTGATGATGGGGTTTTTGCTTTCTGATTTGCTTCTTGACTTGTTGTGTTTTGAAGTATAAATGTATAACATCAATTCCAGCGATTGAGTGCCAGCTCACAAATACTGCTGAAGGTGGTAGAGAGCATCTAACTTGATTTCTGAATTTTTAAATAATCTTTTCTTCAAGGTATACTTTGTGCAGTAATTTTTATTTCTAAATCCCAGTTTGAGACTATGATACTTCAACTTTATCTCAGTCTTCAGAATAGATAATAGCTGATGAGGTCTGTTCACTTATTAATCCCGTTGCCTGAGTCTTCAAGCAGTAATGTGGTGTAGCAGGTTAGGTATGGTTGTTGCAGCTAATAAAACGTGTTTTCGTGCCTATATAATGATGCTGATTGCTGAAATAAGAATGTTTACAGAGCTTCATTTGCACATCAAGGTGGAACGATTGCTGCAGATAGGTAAAGAAAATTCACCCACTCCACCCTCTCTCTCTGTGTATGTGAGAAAAATTAGTTGCTACTTGTAAACTGTTCCAAGTTTTAAAAGACCGGAACAAAATACCTGTATATACTCGAGCCGACCCGAGTATAAATCGAGGCCCCTAATTTAACCCCCCAAAACTGGGGAAATGTATTGACTCGAGTATAAGTCTAGGGTGGGAAATGCAGCAGGGCCTGGCAGCTCTTCCTTTGTGAGTTGGGGGAGTGGTGTGTGATGTTTAAAATGACTTTTAGCCACTGATGCAAGTGCTTGGGTCAGTGGCTAAAAGTCATTTTAAACATCACGTGCCGCTCCCCTGCGATGCAGAGGGGGGTCATGAGAAGCGACATGCAATGTTTAAAAATGATTTGGGTCATTTTGATGTGACACCCAAGCACTTGCCTCAGTGGCTAAAGTATTGACCCGCATATAAGTCGAGGGCCCCCTTTTTCAGCCCAAAATTAGGGCTGAAAACTAGGCTTATATTCGAGTATATACAGTAAAATACAAAAAAGAAAACAAAGAAAAACGCTCAGCCCAGATCCAGTGAGCAACTTCAGATAAATCCAGGATCTAATTGGTCGCAGCTAAATTTTCCTTCCCTCTCAGCACTCTGTGCCATTTAAAAACCAGCCATCCATTTCTATTTTGGGAGTGGAGAGAGATGACTTCCTCTGTTTTGTTGAATTCCCTTGATTCTTCCAGCGGACTGCTGTTGTCTGATGCTGCCCTTCAGATGCCTTCCTCTGTCTTCTCACATCTATCTGTATTTGCCAATAATGGTAAAAGACTCAGTACTATCCCTTTTGTTGTAGTAAGGGAAAATAAGTGACAAAGTGACAATAAAATACTGATGTTGAAAAATAACTTACAGTGGTACTTCGTATAAAGGAATTAATTCGTTGCAAATTAAATTGTTAAGCAAATTTTCCTTTATACAAATTCCCATAGGAATGCATTGAAAATGGAGTAATCCCATTTTATGTTGTACGGATTCTCCCCATAGGCAATTATGTTAAGCAAATTTCCCCTATCTCTGGAATTTTTTATGTTATACAGGTTTTATGTTATACAAGCTATTTGTTATACAAGAGTCCACTGTATTTTGCATCTCTACATTGATATTTTTGGACCTTGGACATAGTCATAAAGAAGGTATAAAGAACTGAAATTTGGTGAGAGAATTGGTGTTTCAAAGCATGATATGGGGGTGACATGATGCAGTCATTCTTTAGAAGGTAAGCTAGTTTGGGTATAACCAGTACCTGAGCACCCCATGTACACTAGTAGTTCTATTATTAGGGAGAGATTTCACTTGTTTTTGAGCTAAATCAAATACATGTAAAGTTATGGAAAGTACAATTTCTGTATTTCTCAAAAGGAAAACTTTACTGTTTGTGAACCTTATGAACAACACAGTTTTCTTCCTCTGATACTGTTGTGTTGCCAGATAATACAATCTCCTCCTAAATAGGACAAATGTAGCAATGAACACTATTTTTAATTATTACTCAGTAGAATAGTTAGGAACATAATAAATATAATGTTTATTAAATGTTGAAGAGAACATTATTTTCTTAATTTAGGAAAGGGTATATAATATAACGTAATAATATGTGTATTACTTATGTTGCCACTGATAAGTATTATGTTAGTATACTCATTATCTGTGCTAAACTGTGAATTTTACACCAGTTCTTTGTGTGTGTTGTGTCGTTACAGTCATGACTGACTCTTCATGACCCCATGCCCATGGAGGTTTCTTGGCAGAAATACTGGAGTAGCTTGCCAGTTCCTACTCCAGGCGCCTCCAGCACCTGGTATTCCCTGGGGGTCTCCCATCCAAGTACTAACCAGGGCCGACCCTGCTTAGTTTCCAAAATCAGTTGAGATCAGATGTGCTTAGGGCATCTAGGCACTTTAGGAACTATTAAAATGAAATCACACATACTTTATTAAGCTACAGTATATCATGTTAAATTTTAACTGGAGCATTCCCAATTATTGGTCATTCTTAAAGCATATGTACATAGCAACCCTTGAATCTCCATGGGCATCTGTACTTGGGATAGCCTTCAATGAACGTGCATAATTGATTGATAATTCAGTGTTATGAGGATTAATTATTTTGATTCTACAAGTATAGGTTTAGTTAGCACATTTGTGATGGTATTCAGTTTGACTGTTTATTAGTGAGAGTCAAGAGGGGAATTCAATTATGCCTTTTTCTTCCTCAAATAATGGCTGAAATCCTGATGGCATGACATCATCAGCAAGGGAAATTAGGGAAATTAAATACTTTCTATTTTTGTCTTGTGGCTTCTGTGCAATCCCTTATAACTCTTTTGTAAGTTTCATTGATTCAGATCGCCCTAAAATCTGAATGCATCTTACGGTTCAAAAGCAGGTAGCAGTTGGAGTAGGCCCATTTGAATTAGTGAAACCTATGAATGAGGCAACTCACCAAATCCTCATTGATTCAGAGGGCCTACTTTAGCATAACTTACTACTTTATGCAACAGGATTTTGGCCTTTGTGTAAAACTGTGGGAGCTGTCTGCTAGATGTCTTTGATTACAAAATGTTCTGCCACCAATGCCAAAATGTATGCCTAGTTATATTGGACAATGGGAGTTGTAATCTCTTTCCCCTTTAGGTTCTATAGAGGGCACATCCTGGATAGCTGATGCCCAGGAAGCAACATGGCAGCTTCAGGGTTTTTTTTACACTACCAGAAGGAAGTAGGCCAGACCTAGGCCATGGAGCTTCTGAGGTGAGGCCCTAATCCAGGTTAGCAAAACACAGGTTTCTGAGGGTGTCTATAGACATGGGTCTGTGAACTGGAATCCCCAGAATCATGTCTGGTGAATTCTTAGAGAATTTTGAAAGCTGAAGGCCAAAAAAGGTGAATGGCACATTGCAGTTGATCCTACAGTGGTCATTTCCTAGGTGTTTTCTGTTATCTTGATTTCCTTTCTGCCATTTCCACCACACCATTCTGAGTCATGGCTCTCCTTCGTTTTCTCACCCAAGCACGATATACCTATATTTGGGTTGTTTGTTTCCACTTCAAGCTACCATCAACCTGAAATTTTCAACTAAGCCCCATCTGTAACTTTCCCTGACATTTTAGAAAAGGCAGATGGTAACTATGGAGGGAGCTTTTTAAATTGTGAATTGTGATAATAGTATGTAAAGAGGAAAACAGGAAGGATGGCAATGTGATTTTTTTTAGCAATTTCTGATGCCATTTTTATTTGACCCTTCTATAATGATGCATCATTTCTTAGATGTGTCTGAATCAGCCATCTTTTATAGGTTACTTTATTAACAAAGTTTGCATAATGATAATTTGATCAACACAAAGGGATAATGTAGGCTTAATTAGTATATGTGAAGAAATCTATGTACAGTGTTTATTTGCCCTCTATTATTGAAAAGCTATGTGTCATGTATCATCTGAACAGACTATTTGACTTCAGTGAAAGGGTTAGACACAAATTATCTGTGAAGAGGGTTTAACAGTTGTATTCCTAAGAATTCATGTTTGGAGGTATGCCCTGCTGAAGTCAACAGAATTTACAGTTGAGCTAACTTGCACAGGGCTGGGTTTATATCAGTATCTCTATCACATTTTTTTGCATGGCTACAACATTTTTAATGTAAAAATGCAAAGAGAATTAATAGTTTTCTGTGTGGTAAAAAACAGAGAAGATTGTGAAGAGCTCCAGAAGGATCTCTCCAAACTAGGGGAATGGACTGCGAAATGCCAAATGCATTTCAATGTGGGAAAATGTAAAGTAGTGCATATTGCGGCAAAAAAATTCAAAACTTTATCTATCAGCTCATGGGCTCTGAGCTATCCATGAAAGATCAGGAAAGAGATCTTGGTGTGCTGGTGGACAGCTCAATGAAGGTGTCTAACCAGCGTGTGACAGCAGCGAAGAAGGCCAATTCCATGCTACGGATTATCAAAAAGGGGATTGAAAATAAAACAGCCAACATTATAATGCCATTGTAGAAAATGATAGTAAGGCTGGACCTGGAGTATTGTGTACAATTCTGGTCACCGCATCTGAAAAAAGACGTAGTGGAACTGGAAACGTGCAGAAGAGAGCTACTAAAATGATTACTGGGCTGGGGACCTCCCTTATGAGGAAAGGCTAAAAAAAAAAACATTTGGGGCTCTTTAGTCTGGAAAAAAGGCTCCTGAGGGGAGATATGATTGAGACGTACAAAATACCAGAAATAGGGGACATCCACTCAAACCGAAGGTTGGGAGAGTGAGAACAAACAAAAGAATTTTTTTTTACCCAGCGTGTTTTTAGTCTGTGGAACTCCCTGCCACAGGATGTGGTGATGGCATCTGGCCTGGATGCCTTCAAAAGGGGAGTGGACATATTCCTGGAGGAAAAGTCCATCACAGGTTACAAACCTGATGGAGATGTGTAATCTCCAGGCTTAAAACCAGGGTAGTTCAAGGATCAGATGCAGAGGAGAGGTATCAGGAGACAGATATCTAGTCTCGTGCGCTCCCAGAGGCATTTGGTGGGGCCACTGAGATACCGGAAGCTGGACAAGATAGGCCTTTGGCCTGATCCAGCATGGCTCCTCTTATGTTCTTATGTAAAGATGTTTCAAAATAAAAAAGCAATGTTTTCTATTGAATTTCAACCTGGATGTTCAACCTCTACATATAAAAGTATGCAGCTTTCTTCTCATGCTACCCTCTTGTTTCTGCTGTAATGGAATAGATATGTGGGCTGCTAAATGATTCAGTCCTTCTGAAAATCTCTGGTTCATTAATATGGGAAATAGCTTCTGTGTCCCCAGTATGAAATTTCAAAATGGTCCCACCTTGCCTTGCAATATTGTATCTGCATTGCCAGCAGAAAAAGATGCCAGTCTTTAAGTAACAAAGTCCAGCCTGAATATGACAACATCAAAGCTGACAATTAAAAAGACCTGCGGGATACCTAATTGTATCTCACTGTGGCAGCTTAGAGTATCCTATTTTGACAGGGCACTCCATCTGGGATGTTTGTCCTGTCCACTGCGTTTTGCTGGGTTGTCTAAAAGCTATTGTCAAATATTTGTACATTGTCTTTCTCCTAAAGGATCCAATGTGGATTGTTGATTCAGATATGCAAATCTGAAATGTGAATTATATTAATTGTTTCCTTGTTTTTTTCCTCTGATATTTAATTTATTTATTCCGTTAAAATGGCTCTACTCCTCTGTATGCAGAATGTGAGTTTTCTCTGCCTTTTCTCTCATTCTGTTAGTGGAGCAGGAATGCCCCATTAAGACAACTCAGGTTCTTTTTAAGGAGAAAAGTGGGATAAAACATATTAAATAAATAAATGAACCTGGCTCCCAACATAAGTGCTCTAACAAGAGTAGTTTCTGTAATAATGGGATTGTATCTTCCCTTGTTGGTGATCCTAATCTCTCCTTTCCTCTGGTTGATTGGGTTTTTTAATTCCTTCAGGATGGGTTTGCTTCCCCAGTATAGTTTGGAAGCCATATCCCAGGGAGCCTTGCGTGTTGGTTAATAACCTCCCAAGGGAGATATGTGGATATTGTGCTATATTGCCTACTCTTTCCCTCTGTCATACTCT
The DNA here is from genome assembly GCA_023846285.1 of Phrynocephalus versicolor. Classification (NCBI taxonomy): domain Eukaryota; kingdom Metazoa; phylum Chordata; class Lepidosauria; order Squamata; family Agamidae; genus Phrynocephalus; species Phrynocephalus versicolor. The sequence continues at coordinate 31,665,870 of JAHTLZ010000016.1, read as the reverse complement.
GCAGTATTCTTTATTTAAGACTGTAATAAAATGAATGAAGTACAGTATCTTTGTGGAGGGATTCCTGGAGCACTTGAGTTGCAGATTGCAGGTCATGGTCTCAGGCAGGGGAGATTAATGAGGTATTGCACATCTCTGAATATAAGTGTGCAGTGTAATGTCATAGAAATATTTCTTGTGTCACCGTTTTGTAGTTTGTCAGAACCCAGGATTGACTTGGGAGTGATATTACCTTGCCACTCTGCAGTTGATGAATGCCAATAGTGTTGTCATGGATGTTGGAGAAGTAGCAGTCAGAGTTGATCTGTTCTTGGCAGTTCCTCCTAATCTTGCTGCTTGAAAGTACCTAGGAGGACTGACTCACCAGTATAGTGAGTGTATAAAATTTGTTTGATTTGTGTTCGTGAACAGCTGGTTCTTTGATTTCTAGTTCTGTCATGTCTCAGAGATGAATATGTATTTTCATTGGCATAGAGAAGAAGATAGGGTTTGTTTTTTTTTTGTTTCCAAGTGGTCAACTGCTTGTGCGCCAAATTTGGTGGTGGTGGAGGTTTGGGTGTGTGTGTGTGTGTGTGTGTGTGTGTGTGTGTGAGGACTACAGTAGAGTTAAGCTTAACTCATTTTTGCTTCCATAAATGCCTATACTGTTCTGTCCCCACTCCTCCCCACCCATGCACCCAACATTCTGCAAGTGAGTTTTTAAATCACTTTTGCTGTTGCGTAGGTGGCCTTCTCTTTCATATTTGAACTCGGATAGAAGTGTGAATCCTTTTGGTACAGATCTATAATATAAGACTGATGAAAAAGAAAATGGAGGAACTTTATTCAGAATTTGCGTGTTTCTCTTCTATCCCAAAAGGTTATAAATTGCAGCTCTGACATAAAAAGGAAACGAAAGGCAGAGAATCTTAACATTCTTATTCAGCTACGTGTTATCTGAGATCTCTTAGCTACCATCATTGGATTCACATTATATTTCTGTGTAAAATATAAATACTGAAATATAAGGAGGACAAGATATTTACAAAACAATTTGGTGTTTCTGAGGACTGTGATTTGGGTTTAGTGAGCTGCTCTGTAACATCTGAAGCATTGTCATTTAAAGCCACAATCAGTTTGCTAAATCCAAAATGCTATCCACATTTCTGGGTTTTCAGTTAATTTAAACATCTTATATGATGGTCACTCCATGATTATTTTTATTACAATCAATGATATAAACTGCATGAGCCATCTGGATTTGTTTTTCTTATTTCTTCCTTCCTTTCACTATATAAACACATGACTTGGCATGGCTTTTCTTGTTGTTGACAAATGGCATGCTTGATCCCACTTCACTCTTTTCCACAGTGTTTAAGGAAGTCAGGATCCTCATACTAGTGTCAGAATTTATGATGAGCCAGGCTTTTATGGTACCGGATGGCTCGGGTTTTTCCACCTTCATGTTCTGACTTGTCCATTTCAGGGTGGCAGGAAAGTCAATTAGTTTTATGAGTAAGTTGTTAGCACCCTTTTCCCTGAGCAAGCATTTCCTACTAAACAGCTGTGCATTGTCTGTCTCTTGACATGCTGTCTGCATGCAAGTCCTCTTTGTGCCATACCTAGGCTGTGTTACGTGATGTCATACATCTTCTCCGTCTTCCATTTTGTTTTTCACGTGTTGATGATGCATACTATCAGAAGGTGGCTTTCAGTTTTCAAAATAGTGATGGATCCTTTTGCTTTTCCCACTGTTCTGTATTTAAATGTTCTTCAAGGCAGCTTTCACAATAATAATTTATAAATGAGAATTGGAGAGCAAGAAGGGCTCCTGTTGATCACCAAGTCCTGCCACTGTCAGGGGGGCAAAGTGGGAATTGAACTCCCAATCTCTGCAATCAGGAACCTAACCCACCGAGGTATCCTGTAGTTCCTTTTTACATTTCCAAATATCTTAATAATATCTAATTTCATATAACACTTTTCTGTATTGTACTTTATTTATAACCTCAGAACAGTGGCTTCAAATGCTGATGAATTATATTTGCTATCGAGGATTGTTAATTTGGGTTTGTATAAGAAATTGAAGCATATATAGGTCCCTTTGAGTCCCTTTGGGGAGAAAGGCGGCATAAAAATAAAGTTATCATTATTAAGTTATTATTATATATAGAAAAGGGTGGAGAGCTGCATTTATTTATGTGTCATTTACCACTGCTAGAAAATATACTATTGAATATTGACAAATTGATGAAAGCAACAACAAAAACTGGCAGTATTCTTGAAAAACATTCCTTTTTTGCCTTATTTTTCAAAAATATGGATCCTTCCCCTTTTCCAATACAAAGCCACACCACCAAGTATTTGCAGTTTGGCCATAGGAGACCATGGTCCCAGGTTATTTGTGTGCATTGCAACCCTTCCTCCCCACCATATTCCAGGAAGTTGCCGAACAGAGAAAATACATCTGATATAACCAATGTATAGTGAGTCTTTAAATGTTATTGACAAGCAGTATTTTGTTTTTAAAAAGGTACTTAGACTGTTCAGATACAAGTAATGGAAAATACATTAAAACCTTTGTTTGCCTGCAGGCCCTCGCAGGTATTCAGCTATAGTTTTCCTATGTTTCTCTGCTGCAGTTTTACTACACTTGGGCTATATTTCATAGAATCAGAGAACTGCATAGCTAGAAGGAACCCAAGATCATAGATACAAGAAACCACAGCAGAAAACCCTGTCACTGACAGATGGCTGATCTTGACATCTGTTTAAAGATTCTAGCAAGGAAGGGGAGTCATTTATATCATATATTTATTGTATATATGTATTTAATTTATTCAAATTGTGCTTTTCTCCTAGGACAGGAATCTAGGGTAGGTTACAAATAGTAATTGTTTTAAGAAGGGAGGTACATGTTCCTTGTAACAGGCCTCAGCCAACTATTTGACTGCACCGTTTCTAAACAGTTTTCCTTGTTGACATAGCAACATACTCTAACTCTAGCTTCCTTTTTGAAATACCACCTCTTCACTGAGCTATTCTTTTCTCTAAAATTGAAATATAGCACTACATGGATCTCTCATTTCTTCAATTCTTGACATCAGTTCACTTTATTGAGGGAAGTGTCAAACCATTTAATATCTCCAGCATCACTAATAATTCATCTAATTATTCACACTCATAAACCATATTTAGAAATACAGTGATACCCTGCCTATCGTGGGGGTTCAATTATTGCCCTGACCCGCAATAATTGAAAATCCAGGATATGCGGATTGGGGGGCTTAACTGAGGGCTCCTGTACTTACCCCCAGCCTAGTGGTGCCCCAAACGGGCCTGTGAGGGCCTTCCCAGGCCTTCTGGAGGCCACTGGGAAGGCCCTCCCAGGCCCGTTTGGGGCAGCACCAGTCCTGGGGTAAGTATGGGAGGCCAGAAACAGCCTTTGCCTCTTACCGCAGGGGGGCTTTTCTCATATACTATGGTCCCACAATATAGCGGGACCGCAGTATATGAACCACGAAAGGGCGGGGGACCACTGTAGAAATATTTAGGAATATGTAGCCTGCATACTGTAATTAAAAATTGTAAACCGCCCTGAGACTACTTGAAGTGGTATGGAGCGGTATATAAGCAGACCACTTTGCTTTGCTTGGCTTTACTGTGATCCTTAACCATCTGAAGTGCTGTTTCTATACTACCCCAAAGCACTTAAAGCACTCTCTGGGCAGTTTAAAATGTAGGAATAGGAATAGGAATCTTTATTGTCATTGCCCCCTTGCAGGAACAACGTAATTATGCAAGGCATACCCCCTTACCCCCAAATCGACTTGACCTTGAAAGGATGGAAGGCTCAGTCAACCTCAAGGCGATTGGGATTGAAGTCAGGTTGTAAGCAGAGTCTTGAGTCCAGTACAGGTTATAAGAAGAAGTTAGTTCCCTCCCACACACCCCTTTTCCTTTGCTCACACCAGCAGTAATGTGATTGAAGAGGAGAAATGTTCTGCACATGTGTGGATTCTGCACATGAGTAAAAACTCAGGTCCTTGCTCATTCATAGAACCTTTGTTGACCAGGATCCTTCAGATGTGGCTCTGCTCAAGTGAGGAAGGGAGTGGGGAGGAGGGTTAACTTTTTTCTTGCTGTGAATAGGGCTTTGGTGCAATGCAGATTGTGTGCGGGACCCCTTAGCTTTCTCCTGGGCCTCTCTAGGAGGTTAGTGCTCATTAGGAACAGCATTATGTGTACTTCATTGAGCTGCTTTGGAGAAGGGAGAATGGCAACCGGAAGTGACCACGGAGCCTTTGGATCTCAAGTTTTTCGTATGGTTGGACTGTCAATGTCCATGCTGAAATGTTTTTATTTAATAATTTTCAGTCTTCTAGATTATGTCTGACCTGTTCTAAAACTAAGGACAGTCCTGCTCTTTTCTCTTTTACAGGCTTGTTTGTTTTTAATATGCAAGATAATACAGACCTTGGATTCTATGAAGCAGAAATGTGTAAGTACATTAGTGACCTCTTTATATACATGAATATATAGGTGTCTTTATCTTTCAGATAAAAATAGATTTTTGCTGAATTGTCTGGTTTCCTGTTATCATCACTTGTAGAACTAGACATTCTAATGCATTTTAAAGCATACTGATGGAAATGAGAGAACTTAAAATCCAAGCATGCCACTTGCTGGAATGACGTACAGTATTTGTTTTATTTTGTGTTACAAAACTTGGCCAAGGCTCACATCTTTCCCGAGCACGCTTGTGGTAATCTGTGCTGTGGGCTCACTTCACTAGATGCTTCAGCCCAGCTGCCATGATTCAGTCTCCTGGCTGAAACAGTTTGTACAAAAGGATTCCCTTGCTTTTGTGTCCTTTATCCCATCCATTCACAGGCAGCTGATGATTACAAATAGTTGATGATCAGTTAATCAGCTAGGTCAGCCGACTGCATCATGTGAGACTCGTATATGTAAGGAAACTTGAGTACAGCAGTTGTCTGCTTGTACAGTATTTCAGATTGATGGGTTTCAGTAATGAAGCCATTTTCACAAGTGTCCTTTATATTTCTGTTGCCTTATGCCAGTCTGTGGATAAAACAATGATCAGCTCAAGATGATCTCTACATTATCAATCCAAGGAACCTAAAAGAGCAATTCCCAGAGATGTGGAAAATAAACAGCAGTCTCTTCCTCCTAAACGTATTTATTTGTAGGGGACCACAGAGGCTCATGGACTTTCCTTCACTGGAGCTTGTTAAACAGAGATTAGATGGCCACCTGTCAGCAATGCTTTGGCTGTGGATTTTTCACTTTGGCAAGAGGGTGGGGACTTGATTACCATTAGAGTTCTTTCTAACTCTGCAGTGATTGGACTTGTAACATTTCCCCCGTAACATAGCAGAGATGACTGTTTTTATAACAAGATTTTTATAACAAGCTGTATACATTTTCAAAACACTGTATAAAGCAGAATTGTTTCCATATTCACAAAAGTACTATATGTTGCATAGCTAACTGTTTTCATTTCCCTTGTTTTAATTTGATCAGTGTAGGATAGGTATAATATAGATATAACCAAGAGCATCCACAGAATGTAATTATGAGGAATATGCAGTAGGACCCCCATATCCACTGATTCATTAACCACTGATTCAATTATCCACAGTTGACAGAGGAAAAAATAAATAATTCAGCAGCTGCAAAGCAAGCTACTGCTACAAACAGCAGCTGTAAAGCAAGTACCTGTCACAAAACAGCAGTTTTAAGGGGTTTTTGGTGTTCTCTCTTATCCACAGTTTTCATGGATAAGAGAGAACCTTCCCGTGGAAGGTCCGGAACTGATCCTCAGCGGATACCAGGATTGTACTGTACTGTAACTTGCTGAAAAGAAAAAAATGTGGGTTTTCATACATGGGTCTTAAGGAGGGAGTTAGTAAATTGTATTGGTAATGGCACTGGAATATCCATAGCAGTGTTCTTTCTTTTTTAAAGGAAAAAAAAAGAAAGAGAAAGAAAAAGAAAAAGGACAAATATAAGGACAAAAATATTGTGGGATCTTAAAGGTTATATTTTAATGTTTAGTTTTGTGAATAAAATCAATGTCCTCAGCTATAAGAAAGAGATATAGCTTGGCAGATTTCAGGCATATATAAATGGCATCAAAATACAAAACCCATTGTTGGTTGGTTGGTTGGTTGGTTAGAAACTTGCAAAATATGTGAGTCAGTGCATTTTTAACAGTGGGGTGATAGCTTCTGTTTGATATGCAGATCAGTTCCAGGGTGTAAGAATCCCTGGCATAAAAGAGCAGACAAACTTGTTTTGCAAACTTATGTTTAATTTTACACTTGTGTTTTGCTTTATTTTGTTGTGCTTTCAATCAAAGTTTTTTCCCTAGTATCAGTGTAAGATCTCATTGCAGGAGAAGAGTGTTTCTAAAAAATGTGATCAGATCTTAAGCATTTTGCAAATTAGAGTAAAATCATTGGCAACATGCCTCTTCTCCTTTAGAAAGCAGACTCATGCACGTGGTGTGTGTGTGCCTGTGTGTGTGCGCGCGAGAGAGAGAGGGAAGTGGAGAAATTGAGATGAGAAGTGTAACTAGTTTTGCAAGTGATATAGTGGTGCTCAGACTTTCCATTTTCAGTAACACTGATCAATACTTAAAATACTAGCTTTCAACAATATGCAGCAAGACCTAGTTCTTTGTCAACAGTCAGAGCCTTGAATATGCCCAGGCATGCATTGCATCTTTAGCTGCCATGGACGATGTAGCCCATGTGTTTCCTAGAAACATATAGGACCAAGAGTCCCTTGCTTTGTACCATCTTTTTCCTGTGCAGCTAAGGTCTACAATAGAACCTAGTTTTATATAGGCCTAGTTCTATATAGACCTAGTTTTTGCTTGTAGCTTTTTCTTTGTGGATAGCTACTAGCACTTTGAAGATTACCAAGCCTTTGTTTGTTTTCTCTCTTGCTTTTTATTGAACCTTGTTCTTGCCCAGCATCCATGTGCCTGTATTTGCCTTGCAGGAACTGATACCTTTTAAAAGCCATGAGTATCATTTGATGGCACGCCCTACAGAAGCCTCAGCAGTAACTTGTGTATGATTTGTAGAGTTGCTGTATTCCTGTTAACTAAATAGGGGCATTCCAATCTGCTTGTTCGTAGATTCCCAGTGTGATGTACTGGATAGAGTGACAGACTAAGACTCTGGAGAATGGGGTTTAAATCTCTACTCAGCTATAGAAGTGCACTGGGGGAGTGGAACTGGCAAAACCACTCCTTAAATATCTCACTTGAAAGGCTTGTTAGGGTCTCTATAAGTCAATAACTACCTGTACAGTATTTTTCCATGTCTAAGACTATACTTTGTATAAAATGGTTGGCCTAAAAATTAAGGGTTGTCTTATACATGGAAGTAAGCCAAGGAGAGAACCGTACAGTTGTGAAACTGTAATTTTGGGTTGGAAAAGTGAGGGTCGTCTTGTACATGGAGACATCTTATAGACAGAAGAATGCAAAAATATGGTACTTGATTACTTGATAACTAGTTTTTTTCTAGACACACAATTTGCCTATTATGCATGTTAGGCAGTCTTTCGGGTGTGAAGAAATACATATATGATGCAAATTAAGGTTTTTTTATGCAGTAGAGATGGGCACGAAATGAACAATTTTTTGTTTCCATTTTCGTTTTTTTCGTTTCGTTACATAACAAAGCGACAAATGAATTTTGTCTCTAAAATGAAACGAAACGAACAGAAACACCAGAAATTTTGTCATCCGTTTCGTTTTCGCTACGGCAATTTGCGAAAAACGGAAACGAACCAAAACGGACCCCCCCAAACGACAAACGAAACACCATTTTTTTTATTCGTGCCCATCTCTATTGTGCAGAATAAGCAGATTAATTTTAACTTTTCTAATATGTTTCAGACTTGGCCTCATGTTTTGTTCATTTAGTAACCCCCAATTTGAGAGAACCAGCATCATTAATGGTTAGAGTTTTGGACTTGGGAAAAATTTAAATGATCAAATTGCCACTTTCTTCCTGACATACCCAAATGATCGGTCAGTACTTTGTGAGGACTTTAATGTAAAATTAGCAAAAAGGCAGATGGTGAGTAAAGTCTTGAGATTTGATCTGGGGAGTGATATAAATACTGTACTCACTCTCTTGTGATCACATGGTGAGCAGGAGTAGGGAAACACTATAGTGGTACCTTGTATAAAGGAATTAATTCGTTCCAAATGAAATTATGTTAAGCAAATTTTCCTTTATACAAATTTCCCATAGGAATGCATTGAAAAGAGAGTGAACCCATTTTTATGTTGTACAGATTCGCCCCATAGGCGATTATGTTAAGCAGATTTCCCCTATCTCTAGAATTTTTATGTTGTACAAATTTTATGTTATACAAACCGTTTGTTATACAAGGGTCCACTGTACTGTATATTGTGAAATATAGATTGTCTGCTTTAATTAGAGCCTAGTGGCATTTTTTATATTTAATGGGGTGGAGCAAGTATTGTTGGTTACATTTTCAGCTCCCCATTCTTAAACTGAGATGCAAGAAACTGACCATTTCTCTTCTGTTTGAGTTTGAAGATCTCAGGCACATAGTTTGGAATGACCTTAGAGACCAACACTGAGGAGCAATTGCTAAAATGACACTAAAGTTGTCACTTCACATTTGTTTTCTATATTAAGACTTTACTGACTACTGACAGGCTCCAGAAGATCAGGTCTCAAGTTTTAGAGAGTTAACAGGGAGTTTTGGACATTGTCCAAGATATGTTAGATTCCTTGAGACCAGTACTGTATGATTGTAACTTTACCTTGCAAACCTATGGGTGGCTCCGCTTTCCTGGCTTTACTGTAAGCACAAGATAGTCAAAAGATGAGCACGTTTGCAAGAAAAACAAGAAACAAGATAAATTAATGAAGCAGTTTTCATGTTAGTTATATTCTGGAGGGAGTCCAGAATTTTTTTGGGAGAAGACAAAAACCTTTTGCAATGAGATTTCTAAGTCCTTAGGGCAAATCCTGCTTGGTGGAAATGAATGTTTATTCTGAACTTTTCTTAAGTAAAGAGGACTTCAGTAGGAATGTCTCTTCTCTAGCGCCAATTACCTCAAGAATGGGCTTTTTGTGTTTTAAAGAAATATTTTGGCAGGACCTACCTACCTAAATGACCACTTGTAACTATGTTAGAAATTACACACTTTAAGAGACGATCTTGCTGTCAACAGAGGTCTTTGCTTTAGATCAGGATTTGTAGATTTAAAGTTTAAACAGGTTATTCATCTCTATAAAATCAAAAGGCACTTTCCGTTCCAAAAATATGGTGGTCCCAAGATTTAAAAAAGAAAATTCCATAGACCCTGTGGCATGTGACTTATAAGGTGCACACTCCATTTTTACTGTACGAACTGCCAGGTTGGGAAGATAAAATTGCATAATACATATAGAGCAGACTGGCTTTAGAAAAGATTACAATTGAACAAGCTTTTGTTTTAAATCACGTCATCCCCAAACACAGTAAAGATCCACATAAATGGATTTTTGCAGCTTTTTGTGGGTTTCACTTCCATTCTTATCCTCCTTCATGGAGATTGCTTACAGCATATGTTGGCACTTCTAAAACTGGTAAAAAGCATACTGTGGTTTTTTCAGCTGTTAATCAAGACAGCACAGTGCAAGCTGGATCTACATTACATAGTGTTCTAACTAAACCAATTGATATCAGTGAGGAGTTTAAGCAGGCTTGTACCTTAACACTATTTCTTCTCAGTTTCTATTTTTAAAATTGTTGTCAATCGTGGTCTTAATATTGTCAAATGCTGAATTGTTTTAATATAGTTTTAAGCTACAGTGGTACCTTGTATAAAGGAATTAATTCGTTCCAAATGAAATTATGTTAAGTAAATTTTCCTTTATACAAATTCCCATAGGAATGCATTGAAAATGGAATAATCCCATCTTTGTGTTGTACAGATTCTCCCCATAGGTGATTATGTTAAGGAAATTTCCCCTATCCAGAATTTTTATGTTGTACAGATTTTATGTTATACAAACTGTTTGTTGTACAAGGGTCCACTGTATTTTAAGAACATTAAAATTGTGATTATTGGGTAGTTTAAATTGTTGTGAGATGCCTTGGGTATCCTAGGGGTACGAAGATGGCATATAAATAATGTACAGGTGAAACTCGAAAAATTAGACTATTGTATAAATGTTCATTTATTTTAGTAAGTCAACTTTCAATATTCTAGACTCAATGTGCCCCACTCTAATCAGCTAATGAATCCAAAACGCCTGGTTCAGTAGGAATCACAATCATGGGAAAGACTGCTGACCTGACAGTTGTGCAGAAAACCATCATTGACACCCTCCATAAGGAAGGAAAGACCCTACTCACCATGTGTTTCCCTACTTCTACTCATCATATGCAAAAGAAGTTGGGTGTTCCCAAAGTACTGTATTAAAGCACATCAATAGAAAGTTATGTGGAAGGGAAAAGTGTGGAAGAAAAAGTTGCACAAGCAGCAGGGATGACCATAGCCTGGAGAGGATTGACAGGAAAAGGCCATTCAAAAGTGTTGGGGACTTTCACAAGGAGTGGACTGAGGCTGAATTTAGTGCATCAAGAGCCACCACACAGACAGATCCTGGACATGGGCTTCTAATGTCGTATTCTTCTTGTCAAGCCACTCCTGAACACTGTTGCTTAGTGGTCCAATATCCTCTTTTCTGATGAGAGCAACTTTTATATCTCATTTGGGAACCAAGGACCCAGAGTCTGGAGGAAGAATGGAAAGGCACACAATGCACAATGCTTGAAGTCTAGTGTGAGGTTTCCATACTTCATGCTTCCTTCTGCAGACAAGCTTTATGGGGATGCTGACTTCATTTTCCAGCAGGACTTGGCACCTGCCCACAATGCCAAAAGTACCAAAACCTGGCTCAATGACCATAGGATTACTGTGCTTGATTGGCCAGCAAACTCGCCTGACCTGAACCCCGTAAGAAAATCTATGGGGCATTTGCCTGGAGAAAGATGAGAGACATGAGACCAAACAATGCAGCAGAGCTGAAGGCCACTATTGAGGCATCCTGGTCTTCCATAACACCTCAGCAGTGCCACCGGCTGATAGCATCCATGCCATGCTGCTTTGAGGCAGTAATTGATGCAAAAGGGGCCCAAACCAAGTACTGAGTACCTAGGCATGCTTATACTTTTCAGAGATCCAATATTGTTCTATTTCCAATCCTTGTGCTATTGATATGTAATATTCTAATTTTCTGAGATTGTGTATTTGGGGTTTTCATAAGCTGTACACCATAATCATCACAATTATAGTAAAGTAAAGTTTGACATATCTCGCTTAGCATGTAATGAGTCTATCTCATATACTAGCTTCACCTTTTGAGTTGACTTACTGAAATAAATAAACATTTGCATGATATTCTAATTGTTTGAGTTTTACCTGTAAATAAAATAAATAATGCTAATGATATAATTATAAATTTGTTCTCTTCCACTTCCTTTGCACTCTTTTTTTTAATTAAAGAATTTTATTAGTTTTTTTGGAGGAAGAGGGCATAAGGGGGAAGGAAGTAAGGGGGATACACTATAAAAAGTTACATTGAATATATCAAGTCAAAAATAACAATTGTACATGCTAAAGAATCACAAAATAATATCACAGTGCTAGTAAGTTTGTTACTTCTTGCATTCTTTTTTGGGAATCTCTCCCTTCAGAAATCCGGAGAGTCTGTCGATTTTGATACATTGTCTTATCTTTTCATGAAGGTTTCTTTCTGTTGGCGCTTCTGGTTGTTTCCAAAATTTCGCATATAGTATCCTTGCTGCAACTATAACATGATGAAGTACATATTTCTGATCATACAAGATATTTATATCTACTATATTTAATAGAAAAGGTTCTGGTCGAAGTTCTAACTTAGTCTTCAAAAATCTTTCTATAAATAGTTTTACCATTCTCCAATATGTATTTCCCTCTTTACATGTCCACCACATGTGATAAAAGGTACAACTATAATATTTACATTTCCAGCATCTGGGTGAGCAATTACACATCTTTGATAAACGGTGAGGGGGGAAAATGCCATCTCTAAAACATCTTATAACAATTTTCCTTAGAGGCTATAGATTTAAAAAGTTTTACTATATTCCACAAGGAGTCCCATTTGTTTAAGTGGATAGGATAGCCTAAGTTTTCTGCCCATCTTATCATAGAATCTTTTACCAGTGTATCAATCATTTTCTCATTTAACAAAATAGTATAGAATTTACTAAGAAGTTTTGTATCAACAGAAGATAGTATTTTGTCAAGTGGAGTATCGTTTGTCATAAATCCTCCCTCTTTAGTGAGGTTTTTAAAATGTGAATATATTTGTTGGTAATTCCACCAGTCTATCTTACGACCTTCAGATATTAATTGTGCAAGTGGCTTCAAGGAGCAATCAGCATTCAAAAATTGTCTATAAGTTAAAGATTTAAAAGTTGCACTTATATGGGGACCAGTTATCGCTCCTAATGGAGATAGCCACATTGGTGCTTTGGGATAAAACTGGTTTTTTATGGGTAACCATATTTTAATTAAAGCATTCCTTATCCGATGTTTTTTTTTAAAAGAGTGGGCCACTTCCTTTGCACTCTTATTGTGGGATTCTGAAATCTTAGTTTTAGGTTTTCCTAATTTAGTTTTAGGTTTTCCTAATGATGTGGCTTTAAGTAGCTCTTTGGAGAATCTGCCTAGTTTGTGACCACAAAAAGTTGTCTATCTAGTATTCTAGCTCTAAGTCATGGTATTTGGGAGGAGGCCTCAGAAATAAACCCAATCCTAGATTGACATCATGTAGAACAGGTTGGTTTTCAAGGATACTTAAGAGATGAATTTGACATAAATCTCTTATGGAGAAAGCAAGAATCACGGGAGGAGTGTCCCAAAGAATGGGAGGAACATGAACTTATTTGGGCATACCCTAATGACAGCACCCTGTCAGCTCATCCGTTCACTTAGGAGTCACAGCTGGATGAGTGAGCGAACAAGTTAGACCAGGCCTGCCCAAAGTCCGGCCTGGGGGCCAAATCTGGCCCACCAGGCCATTCTGAGTGGCCCGCAGGTGGCTGGCCCGCCCCTCCCTCCCACTCCTTCACACCATTTTTTTTAAAGAAAGTGGGTGGGGCTTGCAGTGGGGTGGCAGGGTTGGGGAGCAACCGGCCCCTGACACATTCTCAGCCACCAAATCTGGCCCTCCTTACAAAAAGTTTGGGCACCCCTGAGTTAGACAATGGGCCACAAGTGGCCATGAATAACATAAGAACCCCTTGACAGGGGCAAAACTAACCACAATATCTGTTAATGCAGAAGGATGTCAACACCTGAAGAAGAACTACTGCATCATCTCTGCCAGACTGATGCTTGCAATATCTTTCGTGTTTGGGAAGTGCATTAAGATAGCCATCAGTAATGTCCCTGAACAAATGGGATGAGACTGTCAATGAGGAACTTCATAGGCAGTATCTGGAGGTGAAGCCTGACCCCAAGATACCATCTACTGCTATTATACAACAGTATGTTGTAGAGATAACAGTTGAGCTGAGCAGCCATTCATGATCCTCTCCAATATGGCAACTATAGGGATACATTCAGATGTGCATTCCTATGTGCTTAAGTACAATTTCTGTCATCTCAGAGCTCTGGATGAAATATCATAGAATTGCTATGCTTCCCTGAATCCCTAAGCACTATGACAGTGGTTCTCAACCTTCCTAATGCTGCGACCCTTTAATACAGTTCCTCATGTTGTGATGACCCTCTTGCCCTGCTTGGAAGAAGCCACAAGCCCCCTTTGGCAGGCCACTTTCGCAGGTGCCATAGAGAACTTCCCTCTATACAGGCACCCTCAGCCAATCGCAGCATCTGGTGCCATTGACTGACATCCTCTCCAACCTATCAAGCTGTAACTCACTCTTTCCCCCCTTCCTCCCCCCCTCCTCCAGACCCAAGCCTTTTGTGCCTTTTCTTCACTGGCTCATGGCGACCCCCGTGAAATGGTTGTTCAACTCCCAAAGGGGTCCCGACCCCCAGGTTGGGAACCATTGCACTATGGCAAGTCTCAGGATAAACAATGTTTATATATACAGTTTTACTTTTGTTTGCGAGTGGTATTTGTGTTGTACATTGCCATGCCAAGAATGAGCAGAGGCTGCTAGGGAAAGAACATGTGGGTTCAAGCTGTTGGGCAAATTATGTCATTTGGAGCGTGACAAAGCCATGGTACCCTAATGTTGTGACTTGGGAGCCTCTCTGTCGCACAATTCCTGGCAGCAGTGACTTGGGCTGCGGTAAGGATGCTCTAAGTCTTAGGAGCAGTCTAGAAGATGGAGAAGTTCTTTGCATGTCCTAAGTGCTTTTCAGTGAGGCCACATGGGATGTAGTTGCAACCCCTGAGCTCATATAATCATAGGATACACCACAAAAGCAACCTCTCCCCCTTTTAACTCTGGATTGCCAAGGTTTACCTGGATGCTTGCCACATTTACTGTCATGCCCATTTGCAAAATGAGCTGGCCTGAAATGTTACTGAGTCCCTTTTCAATCTATGCTTAATTTCTCTCTGTAGAAACAAAAGGATCCCCTGCCTGAAATCTGGAGAATATGATTCTTCTCTAAAGCATTTCCTCTAAAGGGCAGAATATTTTGCATTTCTTTTTCCCTAGCTTCAAGGAAATTTGTTGTATTTTGGTCCCCCTAGTTACCTAAGTACCTATTTTTTTTAAACTACAGTATTTGAATGTCAGACCATGCCCCTTGTTCCACATTTCAAGGGGAAAAGTGAAATACTATATTGGATTTTCCCTTTCCATTAAAAAAAACCCCTAAGATACAGTTGCCAGTTGTGATTTATTTTGTGGCTTTTTAAAAGATGCACAGTTTTAGCAACCATAACCTCTCCCAGGTTTGCTTGTGACTCATCTGGCTGTGAAGATGGGTCAGTTGGCACGCCATGTTCAAGAACCCTGCTGTGTATCCATCTTAATAAATTATATTTTGAATTCAAATTGGTGATAGAAAAGAAACACTGTTCTGTTTAAATCCTAGACATGCATTCAGATGAGAGATAAATGCACTTTCATGCATTGTGTTGTGGTTGGAATTTTAATTAGAAAAATATATCACCACTTATCTTTGTTCTCTTCCCCTGCCTCAGTGCCAGTGGAATTCACTTGGCAAAATGGCAGGCACGCATATTTCAAACATATACAATAAAAATATTGTTTAGCACTCTAGTGATAAAAAACATTATGGCAATAACCATGGGAACGTAAAATTCAGCTAGCAGTTACAGTCTTTATTAAAGTGGAAAGCATTTATCTTTGGATTACACTTCCTTGTCTTCAAACTTATAAAAAAGGGATGGGGAGGATTTAGTTGTGTGCGTGAAAAAAGGAAAAAGAAGCTGTGGTGTTTCAGACTTTAAGCTAGAAAACATCTATAGTTTAAAATGATTTACAAAGCAGGGAGATTTTCTGGAGTTCTGAAATGTACATAGCTTCATGGTATATTGGTTAAACTGCAGTACTGCAGCCAAAACTCTGCTCATGATATGGGTTCAGTCCCAGGTTGTCAGCTCAAGGTTCATTTTGTCTTCCATTATTTGTTAAAGTTGGTAAACTAAGTTCCCAGCTTATGGGGGGCAGGCAGTGTGCAGCTTCATAATGAAATTGTAAACCACTCAGAGAGTGCTTTAAGTGCCATAGGAAAGTAAATAAGCATTGAAATTCTGGGACAGAAAGTATATAGGCTGTTGATCAAATTGGAAGTAAATATTTCTTCTATCAAAGAGAGAGAGACAGAGATTTAGAACTCATGAAAAAGAAGCGCCCTAGACCTATCGTATAGGGTTTGACCATCCACCAATTTTATTACATCCATGTCTGTGCTACACATCTGGATTTGTGTTGGTCTGATTTTTTTTAATTAATCCAGTCCTGGAGCTCTGTTTTGTACTTCTTGGTGTCTCAGATGTGGGTTCTACTTGTTTATGGAGTTAATTTCTGGAAGTGTTTATATGTAGAGTAGAATTTTAATGAGCAGTGCATCTACCCAGAAGTACAGTATGCCTACTAGGTTTTGAATGATTTTGGAGAAACTTAGCAGTCCATATTCTATTCTTTTGCTCCTGTTTTGGTGTATTTTATTATTACTGTTAGACATGTCGTCTTACTTGTTTGTGAACTCCTGTCCCTAGACATCCCCAGGACATACCTTCCAGAACTGGACTGTGGGACTACAAAGACCCTAAACTATCTCCTGTGCTGAGGGAACTGTGTTTTCCAGAAGACTCCATGGGAGGGCTGCACCCCTTTTTGAAAGAGGGTCAGAAAGAGTTAATGCACGATACAAAGGGTGACAGTGGTTCCCTTCTGCCAAATGCATTGCCTGCTCATGGTTGCAGTGGTGCCATCCAAAAAGATAAAGAGAGGAGGGAAGCCTCCCTGGTCCCCTTTCAGCAGTGCCTGTAGCTCCAGCACAGAATAGCACAGCACAACAGTTCTGTAGATTTGTTTCTGTGGGCAACAACCCCGAGAATTCTGCCTGGGAAATTATTGGAGGCTTGTGTGAATTGCAGTACAATCCTGGGAAGTGATCTACAACTATAAAAGAGCACATCCTGTACTGTGGTATCTGATTTCTATATTGCCATGAGCACTGCTGGCTAAAAGGATTTTGTAAGTGCACAAAACACCCTCAGTTAGGAATGCTAAATGACCAACAGGTAGCATACTGTCTGATCAGGATCAAATAAAGAGGAGATGGAAACCACATACTGAAGACTTGTACAGAAGAGATAAAAAGATGCCAGACTCCTTTGAAGAGAAATCCTATGATGAAGAACCTGCAGCTTTAGAAAGTGAAATGAAAGCTGCTCTGAAAGCACTGGGAAGAAATAAATCACAAGAGGGGATGGAATATCTGTAGCTCTATTTCAAGAGAGTGAATCTATCAAAATTCTAAGAAGAATATTCCAACAAATATGGAAAACAATGCAGTGTTCAATATTGATTTCAATTTCCAAGAAAGGTGATGCTAGGGAGTTCAGTAAATACAGGAACTTTCCTCTAATTTATCATGTAAGTTGTTGCAACAAAACCTCTTATTTTACATGGAGTGAGAAACGCCTGATGTTAAATCTGGAAGACACAGATTTAACTTTCTTGTTTATGGCCATAGGCCTTTACAATATACAGTGGACCCTTGTATAACAAATGGTTTATATAACATAAAATTTGTACAACATAAAAAATTCCAGAGATAGGGGAAATTTGCTTAACATAATCGCCTATGGACAAATCTGTACAACATAAAAATGGGATCACTCCATTTTCAATGCATTCCTATGGAAAATTTGTATAAAGGAAAATTTGCTTAACATAATTTCATTTGGAACGAATTAATTCCTTTATACAAGGTACCACTGTAAAACGTATAATATAGCAAAGCAAAGTGTTCTGCTTATATACCGCCCCATACCACTACAAGTGGTCTCTGGGCGGTTTACAATTTTAATTACAGTGTGCAGGCTACACATTGCCCCCCCCCCCAGCAAGCTGGGTACTCATTTTACCGACCTCGGAAGGATGGAAGGCTGAGTGAACCTTGAGCCTGCTACCGGGGATTGAACCCAGGTCGTGAGCACAGTTTTACCTGCAGTACAGGCATTTAACCACTGCACCACGAGGCTCCTTCAATAAAAGAAATTCCAACATTTAAAAGTATTGCTATTAAAAATACATGTTTAACAATGTGCCATTCTTTAGAGCAACTCCAACTGATGTATAAGGGCCTTTAAACTGGATAAAATTTAGGTTCTTAAGAAAACCAGAGCTCATCTTCTTGGCTACCAGCACTAATAGTCCTGCAGCATAGGTAATGAATGGCTGATTGTCAGTAAATATGTTTAATACTATTT
This sequence comes from Phrynocephalus versicolor, assembly GCA_023846285.1. Lineage (NCBI taxonomy): Eukaryota > Metazoa > Chordata > Lepidosauria > Squamata > Agamidae > Phrynocephalus > Phrynocephalus versicolor. Next base: position 31,647,880 of record JAHTLZ010000016.1, on the reverse strand, counting down.
CCTTGGGGGTATAGTTTGGATACAGCTGGGTCATATGTAACAAAAAACTTTATCTGGGATCTTTGTAAAGGGGACAGATCAGTAAATAGTGAACTTTGTCTTCTATCTGAAGGCACATTTGTGAACTGGGGTTCTTTTGAAATCTAAGTTCAAGATATGCAGAGGGCATTTGCTGAAATCTAAGTTCAGTGAAGGCTCTGCAAAACTGTGGAAAAGACCAGTTCTTCAAAATAATGTGGTGTTCTATGGTTAATCTGAACTACTGACCAAAAATTGTGGCTCTGTCGTCATAACTAAAGACCCTTTTCCTTAGTGTATTAGAGCCAAGAGAGAGGAACTAAGACAATAAACCTTTTATATATCATTGCACTGCTTTGCTCATCCTCCAGTCTGTAATTGCTCTAGCCAGCACCACTTGATCAATGATTGATCCTCCAAGCTATTTAATCTGTGCCTGTACTAAAGATAGACCAAGTCATTTCTGGCAGCCATTATAGGGAGACCCAACTCTGCACTAAGATGAGCTGACGGGATCCCAGGAGGAAGCCCCAATATATATCTCATTTATTTATTGTGCATGATTTCCAATTTGGGCTTGGTTCACTCTCCCCGTGTTTCTACCCTGTGTAGAGCATTTGAGCCAGCATTGTGACAAAAACCTTAAGGGCAGGGTTAATTAGCTGTCCTCCACTAGCATGAAAAACAAAAAAAAGCACTTGTAGTTGCCCAATTGATCTGGCGCTCAGTGTAGTGGTGGCATTTGAATATTGCTTCCAGGACAATTTTTCACTAACGTACAAGCCCTAATATTTAAATAAATGCACATGCTTCAAACCATGTCTATCTAATGACCATTTATGCTTGCAGGGGCTCTTCCCCAAGATCATGATCTTGGCTTCGGAACCATTAACTGTTAATTGTTCCACCTTGCATAGTTGCCTGAATGTGGTTAACATTCTATTGAGACCAATTTTGTTCAAGGATAGCAGTGCCAAGTTTTCAGCACAGAATAATATCAGATCTTGCAAATTCCGACTGCTTGGGGAAAGAAAGAAGGGGAAGCCATTCCAGGTATCAAGTCCAGGTATAAAGAAACAGAAAAGAAAGGGTGCTAAAATGCACCCTTGTTTCACCCCTCAGTTAACACATGCCCCCTGATAAAACGTACCTTGTAAACCAATTCATATCTACATCCTATTGTTTTGCAGTCACAACTGTATTGAGTATTGCATCAATGTTAGTTTCCCCCAAGTTACACCATAAGTACTCTTTACCAAATTGAAAAGTCAGTGAAAGCAGTGCAAACAAGCTTATTTGGGCTCTTAGTATATTTGGGAATTAGATGGTGAAGGACAAAGGCTTGATCAATTATGCTTCAACCTTCTCTGAAGCCTGCTTGCTCTTCCAAAATAATAGATTAGCTTCTGTCCCATTCCGTAAGCTTATTCAAAAGATACTGTAGTGTGCATAGAGCCTAGCCAGCACATCAGAAAGCGGATCTCCCAGAGATCAACTGAGGCCAGACCCACTCGATCATCGCAGGCGCGCTCACTCAGGGTGGCCGCTCCAAGAGAGGCGCGGAAATCGGTAACCCGTAGCTGTGCCTTCTCTGTTGTTGGCCCCTCTCTTTGGAACCAACTTCCGAGTGAGCTGCGCCTTGCAGAGTCCCTGCCCGCCTTCAGAAAGATAAAATAGAAAAAATGGCAAAACTCTGCTTTTCAAGGAGGCATGTGGTGACCTCATTTCTGTCTAATGTTTTTTTTTTTTTTGTTCTGCCACTCTCCTCCGAGGGTTTTCCCTCTTTGCCATTTTTTTCTATTTTATTTTGCCACTGCTTTCCCATTGTTCCCATTGTTCCTGTTGTTTTATCTGTGTTTTAACTGTTTTTATTGGAAACCGCCCTGAGTTCCTTTTGGGAAAAAGGTTGCGGTATAGAAATACATCAAATAATAATAGATCTATAATGATGACCAGATGAGCAAGGTGTAAATATAATAATAAAAAGTAAAATAAAATGGGGTGGATCACCTTTTTTATAGGTGCAAACAATAACGCTGGTTTTCCAACCTGATGGGAAATTGCCTGTGCAATTAATATGCCTAAACAGATTGGCTACAGTGTGTGACCGCCAACCAATGTTGGTAGCAAATACTTCAGCCAGAATCATGTCTTCTCCAGGGACCTTGCCATTAGAAAGAGTAGAGATCCAAGTTCCAATTTCTGCTGGAGAAAGAGGCAGCCAAACTGGGAATCAGTTGGAATTTCAGCTGTCAGCAGTAAATGATTGTTACTTCCAAAAATATGACTAAAATGGGAGAACCCTTATTTTTCGGTGATTGGATTGGCAATCATGGGTGGGGGGTGTTGAAAAGCTTCTCTATGAGACCCCAAAATTTGCAGTCTTTCCCTCCAGGAAGGTCAAGGCCCAAAGATTTCCAGCTGTTGACAAAATAAAAAGCTTTCTTTTTCTCTTTTAGAAACTCTTTGTATTTCCTCCTGTGTTGCTGTAAGGAAGCAGTAGCTTCAGCTGTGGCAGAGTGTTTTACTGATCTTGTCATTTTTCTGAGTTTTTCTTGAACTGACAGTCCTTATCAAACCAGGATATCTATGAGCTCCCCAGTTATTATCTGAGTATGTTGTGGTCAAAAATGACTTGAGTGCATCTATTATATCCTGATGAGTTCCACAAATGATCTGAGACTCCAAGAGAGCCGGCAGACACAGTTCTTGAAATCTGTCTTATATTGATATCTCTTTGAAGGGATCTTCTGAGCATCTCTCTTTTTGAACCTGACCCAGCATTTTATGATCGGTTAAGGTTCCGGATTGTGTTTGCCATAGTCTCATAATCACTTTAAGGGGAAGTTGGTCACTGTCAGGTCTATCCTCAGTTGCCAAAGATTGCCCATGAGGGAGCATGGCAAGTGACCCCAGCAGATAGTCAACAACACTGGCTCCCCTATCAGTCAGGTATGTGTAGGATCCTGTTGAGTGGTCCAAGTGAGAACCATTTAAACATACAAGCTCATATTGGTATATCAGGTGGAAAAGGAAATGGTGGTATTTGTTAATGGATTTATCATGAGAAAATTGATTGATGATTATGTCTCCTTCAAGCTAGAGACCTAGGACTTTTCCCATCATGTTGCAGCCGTTTTTCATTCTAGCATTGAAGCCACCACAGATTAAGAGATAGTAGTTGGAATTCTCAGTGAATAAGGTGTCAATTTAGTCCTCCAGTTTGGCCCAAGCCTCTGTAGAGGAACTGGTGGAACTTGGTGGAAAGTAAACATTGACACAGATCAACAGACTGGTATTACAGCCTTGAAACCTGCCAAGGATTGGAATTTAAACAAGCCATCTCTTTTCCTTTCACCCCAGAAGAGACCAAGACAGCAAGATCACTGCTGCCATGAACTGTAGAAGAAAATCTTTGTGTAGGCTATTTCCTTGTTGTATATAGTCCTGAAGGTTAGAGAGTTCTCCAGAAGCCAGGTCTCTTGAAGGCAGATTATATCAAAAGTCTGGAGGTACTGAGTACATTCAGGATCAGCCACATTGTTTTTTCCATCCTGCAATGTTCCAAGAAGATTCACTGAATGACTTTGTTTCTTTGTCAATAAATCTGAGAACGAACTGCCAAAGGTACATACTTATTGCTCAAGTGCCACTCAGGCAATTCTATAGTTGCTAGACGCTCTAGTATCAATAGAAGGGACCCTTGTCTAAGGAATCACTCTTGCTTGGTTGGTCTGAGTTTGGATTTTTCTTATGAGATCACTGGGTTGGTTAATTGAGATGTTATTTGTAGAGGTTATAAATGGAGGACATGCTTCCTTCCCTCTGCTGTTTAAATTAGACTTTGGGAATGAACTATAAAATTGAGTGATAGTTCAGGTGCTGGCACTGTGGGGCTCCTATCTGGGCCCTTCAGTCATTGTCTCTCCTGTGAAAAAGAATGGAAGGTTAGTTCCTTGTTTTGATACCTGAATTCCTCTATTACTGTTTGTTAATCCATAAGTACCAATTTTAAGGTTCTTTTAGAGTTAAACTTTGAGTGAATTGTATGTGTTCTCAATTTGAAGGCTATTGCTATGCCTTTAAATTCATAGAAAAGACTCCAAAATGATGGGCCTGTTTACTGTCTGCAAATATCAAATGCATTCTGCCCTTGATATCCTTGGTTTTTGGGATATAAACAAGAACATTTTATATTGAAATTGAGATCCCAATCCTCACCCAGTGTGTCTAATATAAGCCACAGTACTTGTAAGTTGAAAGCCCAAGTATTACTTCATCTCCTTAGTGGCCAACTGTAGATGGTAACATGGCACTCAGAATTAGCTGGTGGAGCTTAGCCAAGGTTGGCTTGTTCATTTTTGAGTCCCATGGGGTGCTTATTTATTTATTTATTTATTTATTTATTTATTTATTTATTTATTTATTTATTTATTTATTTATT
>JAHTLZ010000016.1:31533072-31631293 GCA_023846285.1 Phrynocephalus versicolor | reverse complement strand
ATACCTTTTCACTGCCCTGGCAGATGATATTGTTAAATTGAAATCTATTTATTGCTGTTCCCTATTTCTATCGATATTTAATGGTTTTGTTATTCATTTATTTTGTGTTATTCTTTGTTGATGTAACTCGCCCTTGATGTCTTTTCTAAGACATAATCCGGATATAAGTTACAGTACGATCTCCGCATCCGCTGATTTACCAACCATGGATTCAGTTATCTGCGGTTGGTGATCAGTGGGGCAGGTGGGGAAATTAAAAATGAAAACTGCCCGCACCCCTCCTCCTTGCCATTGCCACCACTCTGGGGCAGCCCGGCACTCTCCAGAGGGCTGGAGGACCTGTCTGGCAGTTCTTCCACATCTCCGAAAGGTGGCTGGCTGAGTAGCAGTGGCAAGGAGGGAATAAAGTTTTTCCCTTTTTCTTTTTTTCTCCTTGCTGCAGCCGAGTCCGGTGGTGAGGAGAAAGGCAAAAAAATAAATCTTTCCTCTTTGCCATTTGAGGGGTGACGGGGCCAAAAGATTTTAACCCAGCACTCCAGCACCCCTATCACCGCTGTCAACCTGGATAAGAGTGTTTGCTGTTATCTACAGGTTTCACTATCTGCGGGGATCCCAAAACCAACCCCAGTGGATACGGTGAACCTACTGTATTCAAATACCTATGTAGCTAAATGTGCGAAACACTAACCCTTCTTGTCTCCCCAATATTTGCTCTTTGCATTGTGAAAATTCAGTAGCTGAGTGCTACTGTGAGTGATGCAGCTCATGCACTGCAGACTTTTCCTCTTTTCTGCAGTGGAATTCTGAGAGAACTCTGCTTCATAATCCCACAATGCTCTGTACTACATGCGCCCTCTTGCACCACAATACTTCCAGTTCAGATGGTAAGCTTCATGGTACAGTGGTTAAATGCCTGTACCACAGCTGTAACTCGGCCTTCTATCCTTCCAAGGTCAGTAAAATGAGTACCCAGCTTGCTGGCGGGCAGGGCAATGTGTAGCCTGCATAAATAAATTGTAAACTGCCCAGAGAGTGCTATAAGCAGAATAGTTTGTTTTTGCTTTGCTTAGCTTTTGGGAGCTGTAGCTTATGGCAGGGGAAAATACTCAGCATGCATGGGTTTGATGGATGTGATTCATGCAGAACCACAGTAATTAGTTTTATACTTTATGCTAGAAGTCCACCACAGAAACATTCTTCTTTTCGGCAACAGCAGGCTTTTCTACTACAAACTTTTTTTCTTTCCTTCATGAGTTCAGAAACAACAGTTTATTTCTAACCAGTGTTTACATCCAAACATGTTTAGATATTTCCACTCAATTTCTGAAAATGGGTTGACTTTGTTTTCACTATTCTTCTGAACTGGATTTTTTTTTGGGGGGGGGTTGGGGTTAGGGGAACAGCATTTGATTTTATCATTAAGTATTTTTGAACAGTCATATCATTTTTTCTCTCTAGATTTTACCTTTCAGTATTTTGAAAGTGAAAGTCAGGCCTTTCATATTGCCAAGATGCCATGGAATTATAGTTGGTTTCTCCATCTTTCTCAAATTAACTTCTTAAGATATTGGAAAAATAAATCAATATGTATTTACAGACTGGTTGATTTATATGCAGGTGTCAGCAGTGTATCAGTGTCAGACACTGAATCAACAGAACTACAGACAGTAAGCCATGAGTTGAAAAAAATGCTTGTGAGACTACTAGTGCCTGATTGGTCAATGAAGATTTATATGTCTGGACAAGGAATTATTTTCTCACTTGTCACTGTGTGTGAGATGTTAGACATAGACACAGAGAGAGAGATTCATTTTATTGCCTAATGGCATTTTGTCTGAGAGATTGCTGTAAATATACGTAAATAGATATAGAGTATTATTCAAACAACTCTTGAGTCTGTGTATCATTTCTCACTGGCTAGTGGTCTGACAGCTTGCAACCTAACTTTGTTGTGTTTTCCTGGATTTCTACTTGAGTGCCACTGCGCACATGCTGAATCTCTGACACCTCTTAAGTTTCATTTCCCTATGTGTGTACATGAAAAATCTTACGGTTTCAATGTATTCTTGAAGGCTTTCATGGCCAGGATCTGTTGTGAGTTTTTCGTGCTCTTTGGCCGTGTTCTGGAAATTTTTCTTCCTGACATTTCCCCAGATGCTGTGGCTGGCATCTTCAGAGGGAAAAGTTTGCATAGGACAAGTTTCCCCTTTCCCATAACTTTAAAGCCCCACAGTCTCATTCTATACCCCAGAGCACAGAGAGAACTAGTTCCCTGAATTCCTTGCACTCCGAAGATGCCGGCCACGTAGTCTGGTAAAACATCAGGAAGAAAAACTTCCATAACATGGCCAAATAGCCTGAAAAACCCACAACAGCTATCTTACGGCTTCCTTCATAGTCTGTGGCTGATTTTAATCCTGAGTGCTCAGTTAAAGGCCTATAAAATATTCCTCTAATTACTACAAGATTGAGTATTTTAATTCAGTTCTGTTATATCTCTGCCACTGAAACAGAATTGGGCTCATCACCCAGAAGGTTGATTAATTTCACCTTCTGTCAAACTGCACATTGCTCAGGCATTTTACTTGAAATGCAAATGCCGGCTTTATTTTTAGCAAACAATTAATCCCTCACAGTGGAAGGTGGGTGTAATTGTCGAATCTAGAGAAAGACTGCTATTAAAGTAACTGCCACAGCAGGTGCTAAGAGGAATCTCCTTCAGCTCTTACCAACTAATAAGTGGTGCTCTTTGTTGCAAAGATAGCAGAATTAAGCTGTCCCTAAGGCAAGGTGTTTCATTTAGCGCCCCCCCCCCCAGTTTGATAGTTTTGGAGAAGCTCCTTTTTCTGCCTTCAGACACTGAATCTTAATTTTCTCCTGTACATCAGCTGAGATGCCACCATGATACTCTTTCAAAGTATTTCTTTTTTATGACCAGCTGTATTGATACAGCTGTGAGAAATGACTCTAAACAAGGGACTTAACTTACCTACAGTGGTGACCAGAAGTACCAACAGAGGGAAGATGTTATTTTGGGTGTCAAAAAAGGTAGATCTACATCCTGTTGGGTTTGCTTTCTTTATCGGCTACTACCCGTCCACTTCTTGTTCTGTGCTTTCTGTTGTTCGGACATTTAAACTGTGTGTGCATAGCTCAGTGTGTGATGTATTTAAGTGCATTAATGATACAGTGGATAAATGCCTCATAAGACAAAAAAACTCATAGGAAGAAAAAAATGCAGGAATACGCATGCTTTGCATGACATAAAATTCCCTATGGGATGTTTCGCAAGACAAAAGACTGTTCCACATATACGCAGGGAAATCCCCCCCCCCGTTCCTTTTGTCTTTATTCTAGCCTCTGGACTGGATTAATCCATTCCCAATGCATTCCTATGGGAAACTGTGTTTCGTAACACAAAATTTTCATTAAACAAAGTGACTCCTAGCCTCCGGAATGGAATAATCCATTTTCAATGTATTCCTATGGGAAACCACATTTCGTAAAACAAAATTTTCTTAAAACAAATTGACCTATAGAACAGATTAAATTTGTTTTAAGACGTACCACTGTATAGAGATCTCAAAATGTCACTGGATGTGTTTTTTTTCTCCAGTTGTAGAGCTTCAGTACAACACGGCAGTTACAGTGAAATAACTAACCAGTTCCAAAGGTGAATCAAAGTGACTTTGGTAAAACCCAATCAGGGGCCTTGATACACTGTAGCTTTGCTGCCACCATTTCTGGTGACACTTCTAATGCTGCTGTTGCTCTCCTGCCTCAGCTGAGCTATTTCACCTGGTCATAATTACATATTGATTTATTATCCAGAGTGATGAAATATATAATAGTTGTGGCCTAGTGCCTAGTTTTCAACCATCTCCAGATCTCCCCTCTTTAAATAACATTTGTTGTAAGGCATCTATCTACTCAAGCTGTCCTGCGCTACTTGAGAAGAGATGGCTATTCCAAATACAAGCTGAGAGGCAGATGTTTGGAAGTAGAGGAATGAAAACAGAAAGACTGTGTCTTGGTAGAAGAGGTCTGGTTTTGAAGCATTATAAAGAAGGATTTAATATTTTACTGCAGCCCCAATCTTGATTGAGAGTCTGCACTGAGAGACTTCTCTACATCACATTGTTGGAAAGAAAGCTCTCAGTAAGAACAACGATCCCTTGTTAACAACCATGCCAGGAGCAAAGTGTTAAATCTGTTGGCAACCTATAATTCCAGTCTAGATCTGTATCCCTGTTGTACTTCCCCTGACAGTGATTGCTGTTTACATTTTAAATGCAAACATTTAAGCACACACCATTTCTAGTTCTGTGACTTGTCATGTCTACTTGGAAGGGATTAATTCAGAGCAATTTGTTCCCCTCCCACATTCACCACAAGAAGAGTAAGTTCTCTGGATCTGATTTTATTCTGTCTCAGTGCAGAATCCCAGAGTTGGGTAACGTGGCGATCAAGGTTGTTAAGCCTTTTTGGTGCTTTTCAGCTGCTTGAATTGCTTTTTCTTTGGCTCACAGCAAGCTAGATGCCACCCTAGGAATGTCTTTTTGTATTGCTAGGACTCTGACCTCACCTGGAATGCCCCAGCCAAAAATTCTGGGAGTGGGAGTGGGAGGGCACAAATAACAAGCAGAGGTCTCCCCGTTGTCATTCCAGTATATTCCGACTGCAGTGCTTCATGAGAAGTGTATCCTTGCTACCCATTAGGACCTACACAAGAGACCTCACAGGGAACTATCCTACCCATGGAGCATTACAATGTCTCCCAGACAGCACGCTATGCTGCTAATGAACAGCAAAGTCCCTCTTTTTTCGTCAGACCTACACGTGGAACAGAGTGGGATGGTGGTGTGGAGCCCTCTGCTTGTTACTTGTGCTAACCCCCCCCCCCCGAACGCCCAAGGGAATTCTGGAGTCGTTGAAACATGAAAATCCTATCCCTAGTAGCCAACTTCTACTAAACATGAACTTTTGCTTCCAGTTGATACTACCTCTGAACAAACCCAGTGAGATTTGTCATTGCCAGTGAGCCCCATTCTAAGTTCCACCATTTCATCAGTTACAAGGCAATCTTCCTTGTTCATTCAAAATGTATATACTGTAGTGTCTTCAGCTTGGTTAAAGGGCACTCCCTCCTGCTTCCCACAGGCAATGTAAAGATCACAAATAGAAAAATTATCCAAAGATTCTTTTTTGCTGCCTTTTAGGCCTTGGAAGTCCAACCAGATTTCCTTTTGTCATGTTTATAGAAACAACTAAGCTGACTTTAATAATGTGGAAAATTTGTTCCTCTAATCATCAGAATGTTTTGTTTATCTGGCATATACTTTCATACCATCCCCCCCAGATTCTTTAATAACTCAAGATCTGGAGCCTGAGCTATTCCAGGTATGCCTTCTGTGCCTTATTAAGAAGCAACCCAAGAACCCTTAACCACACTTCTAATTGACCTTGTTCGGGGAGGGGAATCCCCTTGGGGAGTGCCTTCTTTAATTCTCAAAGCAAGTGCTTCTTTAATCAAGGTTGGTATCAGAAGAAAATTAAACTCTTAACTACACAGGTCCAGGGAATAGACAAAATGTAAAGCAATTGACAGATGTTCAGTTCCAGTGGGAGAGCAGCCAAGCATAGTTGCTATTTGGAAATGGAAAAACAGTCTCAAAGACAGATCGGTTTGCTGCAGTATCACCCCCAGAGGCTATGTTGTCAAGTTCGAGTTGCTGCAGAGAGAGAGTTATTTTGTAGTTGCCCCACATCCAGAGAATGTTTTAAAAGCCACAACCAATTGAAGGGTTCTTACAATCTCAGCCTGTAGAGCATCTGACAAACACCGGGGAGAGGATACTGGTGTCTGTTCTGTTACGGTTTTTCTGGTTTCCCTGAAAACAGAATGGGCACTTCGCAGGCCGTATACACCCTCTGTCCCACTATGACCATTTTATGTTAGCAAATGCTACAACAATGAGTAGACTTTGGGAAAAGTAATTCTCTTTATAATAAGGCATAGCCTCCCCACCACCACTGCCACCCGCACCTTATTTAAAAGCACATATCATTTAAAAATGATAATAATTTTGGCATGCGTGTAAACATGTGCATGAGCAGAACTGTTTCTTAGGAGAACGATTGCTTTCTGGACTCGCCCGAGTTGCCAATTTTTGCCCTGAAAGATAATGCTCATCCTAGGCACAAAATCTTGTGGAGAAGTAATGAAATATTCAGATCAAATCAAGTTAGATGATTCTCTCTCTCTCTCTCTCTCTCCCCCCCCCCCCCAACTTTATGGAGCCTTATGGCACAGTGGTTACATTGCTGTACTGCAGCTAAAACTGTGCTCATGACCTGGGGTTGAATTCCAGGTAGCAGGCTCAAGGTTCACTCAGCCTTCCAGGGTTGGTAAAATTAGTACCCAGCTTGCTGGGGGACGGGAATGTGTAGCCTAAATAATTAAATTACAAAGCGTCCAAATAGTTCTTTAAGCACTATGGGGCAGCATATAACCAGGACACTATGGTTTGCTTAGCTTTCTTCTTCATAGTTTATTATTGTCAATATTGTGTTTTGTCTTTTGGTCTCTCTAGCTTGAGCAGCACATTCAGTAGTGTCTCATCTCTAAGAATGTGGTCTAGATGATATTCTGAAAGTACAGTACACTGAAAAAATGAACAAGAAAGTATGAATATAGCAGCAGACTTCCTTCATGCACGTTAAAATCTTGTTCCCTGCTTCTAGAAGCTAGCTGGAGCAAGCACTTGGTTGATGTTGTTATTACAGTTATGACATCGCAGAAAAAAATGATAACATAGCTCCACCCAGGGTTCCTATTCAGAAAGGAAGCTGCCTCAATGCTTGCTCTGTGTTCCATTCATAAGTGTCATCCCAGCAGGCACCATTAATATTTATTGGCTGAAGTCTTGTTTGTAATGTAAGCCTCTACAAACTCTGTTCCTCCCTGGTGAGCAGAGTATCCCTTCCACAGTTCACAGGGGTCATACATGCATGCTGGCTTGGCACATGCACACTTGATCTCCAAGAATTACAGCAGGGGTGCTTTGTTTACTGGAGATTGCAGTTTGGCTTATGTTATGAACATTAGTAAGTGACTAAGTCATATTTGCCTGCACAGAGACGAGGATTGCAGAGTATTTAGGCTTATAAAGAATATTGACACTCCTTGATTCACCAGTCTCATGCATTGGAATGCTCCTATGTGTGCCTGTCTGCAAGGAGATCAACTTTAGAAACAGCTTAGAAGTGACACAGGAAATAGCAAGAACAAGTTGCAAGGAAATAATATAAACTTATTTATATGACATTAATTAATGCTTTCAAGGTCTCTCTCAAGTGTTGATGTTTTTAAAGTTTGTGAATTGAAGATCTCTAGGAGATATGTAGGCATATGTATTTATTTATTTATTTATTTATTTATTTATTTATTTATTTATTTATTTTAGAGTATTTTTACCCCAACTTTCTCCTTGGAAAAGGACCCAAGGCAGCTTACAGTAATGAGGGATAATATACAGTCCAGTACAATTAAGATGTGTTCGAGTATTTGAGAACAAGGAATTGAGGGACATCTTACAGCATTCATAGATAAACACCTCTGTGATGTGTGATAAAATTATCCTGTGTTCTTGGCAAGTACTAGGCTTACGAAATAAGTTACACAGGCAGCCAGGAAATGAATCCTTTGCATTGCAAAATACCTCTTGAGTAATATGATCAAAAAAGACTCAGGTACCATATTATTGTATTCTGGCTGAGTTCAAAATAGGTGTGTGTGTTGTGTCGTTACAGTCGTGACCGACTCTTCGTGGCTCCATGTCCATGGAGTTTTCTTGGCAGGAATCCTGGAGTGGCTTGCCAGCTCCTACTCCAGGCACCTACAGCACCTGGTATTCCCTGGTGGTTTCCCATCCAAGTACTAACCCGGGCCAACCCTGCTTAGCTTCCGAAATCACGCGAGATCAGGTGTGCTTAAGGCATAGGTGCTGTGCAGCAATTAAGTGCACTAATATCTGAAGAAAATAGCTGAGTTTTAATTTAAAACAAACATATGGAGCCCTTGGCTGAAGAAACCAAGGAATTGGTAGAACCTTGAATCTATCTGGAAAATTCAGGCTTTTTTTTTTAAGTCCAGGCAAAGCTGGCTGCAGATGTGGTGTTAGCACCTGCCAAGTAATGAGAAAGAAGTGACACCTGCAGCTTATCTGTTGTGAGGTCAGCCTTCAGAGCAGTCTCACCTTGTTCCCTGGTGTTGCACTAATCTGAAAGATGATTTCGGATGTGTGAAGGGAGGGGGAAGTTTGTGAACGTTTGAAGGAATTCAGAGCCTCTTTGGAAGACGATCTGGAAGGGTCTAAAATTGTATGTTTAATGTAAAAAAAAAGGGGGGGTTAGAAGTTGCTTTAGTTGGCTTGGCTTACCCCTCAAGAGATGCCATGATCAGTAGCTGTTGTGCTGTGCTTTGAAGGATAGATTCTGTTTATGCTTCAGAACTAGACTGGCTCAGGGCTCATGTGTGAGTACTAGGTAGACTAGTTTAATTCGTTTATTTTCCATTGTGTTCTCCTAATTGCCTTATTTTGTCTTAAACTGGATTGTGCTCCAAAATGCTTTTTGAAACCTTTAAAAACCATTTTGGAACGTTTGCGTTTTTGTCTTTCCAGTGTCTTTAATAAAGTATAAACATCTCTCCAAACAACTGTCTGGGATTTTTGCTCACAGGGTTTTTCAATTTAAAATTCAGATTTTACCTTGATCAACTGCAAAGCACTTTGGTATTTTTGTGGGTGTGGTGCAACTCTACCTTGCAAGGTGGATGTAGAAATTCTGACTGTATGTGAATTTTGGGGCTCCCCGGAAGTACTGCCAAGTCTGAGTAGACTAGAATGTTGGGAGGCACTGAGGCCAGACAGGTTCTCTAGTTATCACCTCATTTGGGTTCACTCATTCCAGAATAAATAGAGTAGTGTGGCCCAGTGGGTAAAGAGGGACTCCTTGAACCTGGGTAGCCTCTTATTTGCTATATTTTAAATAATAAAGGCATGTCCATATACACTTGTTCATTTTGAAATGGTCTGATGACTTATTCCGTAAAAAGTTGTTGTACAGTATATAAACTTGTGCCTTTCATTTGTTATGTAGAGAACATAGTTCCTGTTTAGTTTTCTGAACCCAGATGGAAAACATGATAAAGTCATTATTAGAGAAATAGAATCATGAAGGGGCCTATAAGCCATCAAGCCCAACCCCCTGCTCTGTGTAGGTATACAAATCAAGGGATATCTTGCCAGGTTGTTGTCCAAATTTACTTCAGTGTCTCCTGTGTTGGATCCCTTGTCAACTTTTGAGGTAATTGGTTTCTTTCATACTGCTCTAACAATTAGGATTTTCCCCCCTGATATCCTTCCCAAATCTTACTGTAACTTGAGCCCATTGTTGTGTGCCTGTACTCTGGGGTGATCTAGGACAGACCCTGTCCATCCTCTGTCTGACAGCCTTGGAAGTATTTGAAAAGTGCTATCATGTCTTCCCTCAGTCTCCTTTTCTCAAGACAATACATGCCTAGTTCTTTCAGACTATCCTCATAGGGCTTGGCTTCCATTCCCCTGGTCATCCTTCTCGCCCTCTTCTGAACTTGTTGCAATTCATCAGCATCCTTATTGAAGTGAGATGTCCAGAATGGGACACAGTTCTCGAGCCTAACCAGTGCCAGTTAGAGGAGAACTAGTTCCTTGCAGGATTTGGAGACTAGACTTCTGTTAATGCAACCTAAAATGATACTTGTCTTTTTTTGGTAGCCACATCACGCTTTTGGCTCATATTCAACTTGTGTTCTCTTGAGGATTTTAATATCTTTCTCATTTAGTATTGCTGAGCCAGATATCCCTCATTTTGTAACTGTGTTTGTTTGTTTCCCTCGGTGCAATACTTTGTATTTGTTTCTGTCTTCCGGGGTATTCACTGTTCCACCCAATGTTGTGTTGTCTGAACATTTGATTAGTATTCTCTGCATCCTCTGATCCAGGTCATTAATAAAAATGTTGAAGACCACTGGACCTAGGACTGAGCCCTAGGGAGAAATTTTGCTTTTGGATACATCAGTATTAAAAAACAGATGTCAGCATTTAAACTGCTCTTGTACAGCCTAGAGCTGGTGTATCTGCTTTTCAAGAAAGTAATTGTCTATGTGTGTGTCCGTGGATACAGGCAGGCTATTTGTGCATCCTTATTCTTTTAGGATTTAGTATTGCCACCTAGTCCTACCACAGTGCAGTTTTCTTGCCTCCACGAAGAATGTGATTACTTGTGCAGTTACAGGGGGTCATTTCAGTAGATAATGTTTGGTTTCACTAACAGCTGTACTTTGTGCCACTCATATGAGTAATTTCCCTTTCTTTGTGCAGATACCTAGGCAGTTTACCGCTGACATTCCATTTCCACATTAATTATGAAAGTGTCTGTGACAAGTTGAAACCAATTTTTGAGGAAGATCAACCTTATATTTCTTGCTTCCTTTGTTTACAATCGGTCTATCAACATTTTAAACATATAATTTAGTTTTATTTTTGTGTAAACATGGCATGTCAGGAAAACATAAATAATACAAGGCTGGTATAATTTACAAACTCGAGACTCTCTGCGATGACACAAAGCTCCCCATTATGGAGTTGTAAGAAGTTTACAAATGAATCAAAAAGCTTTTGAATATCTCTGCAGTTTTGTATTTACCATGTATGCCTCTAAAAGCATTAAAGCATTGTGTCAGTCACTGATAATACAGGCTTCCTTTTGGTGATTTGATATTTATGGATACATAACCTTCATATTTATATCACCTGTGTTATGGCACCCTTGTTTCATGGCAAATTGCTGACGGAGGCAGTTTTGAACTATTGGTTCCATTTCCGTATCAGTGTTCCTAGTGTGCAGCTCTTATTTAATCAAGATTGCTAGAATCTTGCTTTG
The DNA here is from genome assembly GCA_023846285.1 of Phrynocephalus versicolor. Taxonomy (NCBI): domain Eukaryota; kingdom Metazoa; phylum Chordata; class Lepidosauria; order Squamata; family Agamidae; genus Phrynocephalus; species Phrynocephalus versicolor. The sequence continues at coordinate 31,620,307 of JAHTLZ010000016.1, read as the reverse complement.
GAGAGAACAGGGTTTGATCTAAACAAGACTTGAGTACAATCTTTTTCCAAATGGAAAGGATATTGTAAAGTGTAATATGCTTTCACTTACATTGATATCTTCCAAAAAAAGCGGGGGACGGGGGGATGGACAGGAGTCTCAAAGGCACTAGGTTAGCTTATGGTATCTACTAGTTAAGAGTCCCAAGGCCAGAGACGACGCCTTTCTAATTAGTGACACCATATTATGCTCAATTTAGGAAGGAAGGTGTATCCTGGTCCCAGATGTTTGTGTGTTACTGCTGTATTTTGTGGGAGAGCCATGGCAACTTAAGCTGAAAATCGTTAATTAAATCTGTATTGGGTCGCTGTAGGTTTTAGTTATAAAAGTTGGCCCATAGAGCCAGCTGTTGTTTCATGTGGCTCTCTCTCATTATTACGATCCGGTTTTTGCTCTGAACTATACCCATACTTGGTATGTTTAGAATAAAGCTCATATTAGATGTTCTTGTTTTCATTTTGTACATCTTCCAGTAGTTCTCTTTCCTTTTCTTACCATAATAAACTTGCTTCCTTCGAAATGTGTGTTGACCATTCAAAAAAGATAATCTTAATCTTGTACCTTTCTGGTCCTTTGTTTTGCTGTTCCTAAATAATATTCTGCAAGGAGGTATCAGCGATTGGCCCCTAGGACTTGCAGGGACCTTCTTGAAGGAGTGAAGGCAACAAAATCTACCTTGTAGAGTTAGTGTTTTGCCCTGTAAACCCTCTTCACAAGCGGGGATCAGGGAACTGAGGGTACTGGGGATGGATCAGCCAACCTCCCTGTTTCCCCGTCCCTCCAAACAGTTCACGTTGACTAGATCATTCAGTAACATTTCGGAATGGTGGCAAATGATATCTTTGCGATGCTACATATTGCATTCTGTGTTCCTGTTAGCTTACATCAACTGATTTGTCAAATTAATTGAATCACAAGTTATGCTTAACCTCTAAGCCCTGTCGTTCTTTCTGTCTTTTTTGTTTTTGTTTTTAAGATTTTAAATTTCCATGTGAGAAATATATGGCCAAGTCAACTTTGAGAAGATACAGTATATATTTTTTCCACTTAAGCAGAGTTAGTCGAGATTTTTACAGAACTGTTACCCATGTGATTTTTATGTAAGAATGCAGTAAAATAGTGTGGAAAGCTTATTAAAACTGCTTGGTGCAGAGGCACCGGCATACGCCTACATGTGTGCTGTAGATAATAATGCTCCTGAAGTTTTTTGAATCTGATTCAAAATGTTTATGTAACATTGGGGAGTGGGATATAAAAGTAAAAATGCAGGCTAGAACATATTTGAATATTTTTTATCGCTGAGCAGATTTAACCAGGAAATCAGAACATTCAGAAGAAAACTATCCATAGGAATACACCAAGCACCGTGACTTTCTTATTAAACAAAATTGGTTGTTGGGGAAAAAACCTCCAGCATGGATTATTAGTGGCACCATTGTGTTGTAGCGGACTGTGGCCTATACAGAGTCAAACCAAAGTGTCCCTCTGTTGGATGAGGAAGAAAGCTGACAGGAAAAACCAAAGAGGTTCATTTGAAATATGTTTGAGGAGAGCTTAACAGACACCAAGGACCACCTGAAAGATAAATAGCTGCTCTAAATCAGATCAAATGTACATTCTCACTAGAAAGTAAAATTACTAAACTGAGGCTACTGTGCTCAGTTTATTTTATTGACATATTATGTGAAGACAAGTCTCGGTGGAAAAGACAATAATGCTTGGAAGAATGGAAGGCAGTAGGAAAAGGAAGTGATGGATTGGTTCAATTAAGGAAGCCATGGCCTTTTCGTTTGTGAGCCCTGCCCGGAGCTGTTCATGACAAGACTGTCTGGAGGGCATTAATTCATTGAGTCACCACAAGTCGGAAGTGAATTGACAGCATACTGTATAGCAACATCACCCCTGCCTCCTGCAAATCATCTAGGAGAGTGAAGCTTCGGGTAATGAGCAAACAGGTTGTTAGGCTTCGCTTTTTGGGGTTTTGCCTTTACAAAAACCTTCACTTATTCTGTATATAGATTGAAGATCTTCCAATGGGCATTACATTTCCTATGGTAGTGCATGTCCTTAGATTTTTTACATAACCCCACCAAGCTCTCTTCCTCAGTTTCATTGTCCAAGGAGAGAGGACATTCAAATGAGAGTTGATAGTGTTTCTCTGGCAAATGTGAATGTATATTTGTTCTCTTGTGCAATGTGTATATATGATACCCATCACAGGTAAACTATATTTCATTGAGATCTCTGTGATGCAAAGATTTTCATAATATGTCAGAGCAAGCATTCTTAAATACAAGAGAAGACTTGAAAGGGACAGGACTCGAGGCAGTGGTTTCAAACTACAGGAAAAGAGATTCAGTTTGAACATTAGGAAGAACTTCTTGACGGTTAGAGCTCTCCGGCAGTGGAATATGCTGCCGTGGAGGGTGGTGGATTCTCCTTCTTGGGAGATTTTTAAGCAGAGGCTGGATGGCCATTTGTCGGGAGTACTGTGATGGAGGTTCCTGCATGGCAGGGGGTTGGACTGGATGGCCCTTGAGGTCTCTTCCAACTCTGATTCTATGATACCATCTTGGACCTGAGGTTAGCAATGGACAGTTATGTCTGTCCATGAGAGCTATATCTGTCCAAGAGAAGCCCTAAGTCCTTAGCACACTTGAACATAATAATGTGTGGTGCTTGTCCTCTGGGGATTGTGACTATGACATTTTATATTTGAATGCTTATTTTAGTCTCATTGGATTTTAATTGAGCCATCCTAGTACAGTTGGGAAAATGATATCAATAGCCTTCTATAATATAAAGTTTATGTTCACATTTTGACTGGGTGTATAGTAGAAGTGAAATATAACAAACACACATGGCTCAGTTATGATAAATGAGCCCTGTGTTCACATGATTATGAAAATGGATAAAATAATAGGTGGTGCCATACATGATTCAGAACAAGAGATAGACCCATCATGCAACAAAAGTGATTGCATATCTTTTAGACTGTATATGTTTGTTGTGCTCCGAAGTCATGGTCTTAAATTTAGTTTGTCTGATACTGAACACTGCCTAGATTGCCAGTAGAGATGGGCACGACCAGGAAATTTTTTTTTCCAAGTTGTCGTTTTTCGGGACGGGTCCGTTTCGGCTCGTTTTCGTTTGTCGTGAAATTTTTCAAAAATTTGTCGTTTCGTGGTGTCGTTTTTTCCGTCTGTCGTTAGTACTGGTTTAGGGGGGTAGCGGGCTCCTGGAGGCACCTCTGTGGGGTGGGTGCCTCCTCTGGCCCGCTATGAAGGGAAAGTGGGCTCCTGGAGGCACCCGTGGGTGCCTCCTCTCCTCACCCGCTACAAAATAGCATGCATAGCCAATTGGATATGCATACCAGTTGCAGACTTGCTTAGTGGACTGGCAGAGGCACCCCTCTTGGGGATGCCTTCCCTGCATCAGTCAGTGAGAGAGAATGCGGGCTCTCACTGTGTCTCACTAAGAAGGGAAACATACTTGCGTGTAGTGCAATGCGAGTACACAGATCTGGCTTTAGGGTTAGGGTTAGTGCAAGGGCTAGGCTTAGGGTTACAGGTAAGGTTAGGGTGAGTATTGGGGTGCACCTCTGGGTGCCTCTCTGACCCACTTAGAAGGACAGTGTACTGGCGTATGGGTTAGGCTTAGGCTTAGGTTTTGGGTTCGGGCTAGGGTTAGTGGGCTTTTTATGGCTGATTGGCACATCCCAGAAGTCTCTGTGGTCAACCTGGCCAAGTGGCCATGCGATTGGTGGAATGGCTCCAAAAATTTGCATGGTCCACTCCCATGGCCAGCCCATCATTGCGCACTGCGCAGGTGTAAAAAAATAAAATAAAATAAAATAAAATCAATGGAGAGGAGGACAGGAGACATTTTGTTGCAAGAAAAACCCACTGCTACTGTAAAAAATCTGGCAGTTTTAAAACAGCAATTTTCGCATGTTTCTGTGGTGCTTTGGTGTGTTTTTGGACCACGACGATTTCAAAAAAAAGATTGCGGTCACCCGCCCCATTTTGGATCCCCCGCCCGCACCGCATGGTATCGACGAGGATGCCCCACCAGAGGAGCCCAGGACAGAAGGGGGGGAAGGCCGGGGACCCCCCCCCGAAACCACCCCTCTAGGTGCCCTCACTCAGGCAGGCATATTTCCGCCTGCTTTTTTGGCCGGGAATCGGGGTTTTTAAAACTTTTTTTCTGTGCCGCTTGAATGGCGGCGGTGAGCCGGCGAGGCGGCGACGTTGGCGGGACGATGAGGATGCCCGCCCGCCGCCACTCCGCCAGAGCAGCCCAGGAAGCACAGGAGGAGAGGGGGGGAGGCCAGGGACCCCCCCCAGAAACCACCCCTCTGGTAGGTGCACTCTCAGAGGCAGGCAGCCAGGCATATTTCCGCCCGCTTTTTTGGCCGGGAATTGGGGTTTTTAAAACTTGTTTTCTGTGCCGCTTGAATGGCGGCGGCGAGCCGGCGACGTTGGTGGGACGACGAGGATGCCCGCCGGCCGCCACTCCGCCAGAGCAGCCCAGGAAGGACAGGAGGGGGGGGAGGCCGGGGACACCCCCCCAGAACCCACCCCTCTGGTAGGTGCCCTCACTCAGGCAGGCATATTTTCACCTGCTTTTTTGGCCGGGAATCGGGTTTTTTTTTTACTTTTTAAAACTTTTTTTCTTTAGTCGGTTCGAGTTCGAGTTCTGGCAGAGTAATTGTCGTTTCCTTTTCCGTTACATAACGGAAACGAGGAACGGAAACGGAAACGAGAATTTCGTCGAGTCGTGCCCATGTCTAATAGCCAGTTTGAAATAATTGACAGATTTAAATGTCACCTTACTATGTTCTTGTTTGGAACGGTAAGAGGAATGTATTATTGGTAGGGGAAAAGGACTTGACATATACAATAAAGGCACTGTTTTTCAAAAATTACTGTAGGTATTAACGGTTTGCATGAAGAAGAGAAAATTATGTGTAGAGCAGTCATTAACCATGTCAGCTGGAAAATAGTAGTTGTGATAGTCCCCCCAAAATTGGAGCACACTAGGTTTAGGAAGACCAGTACAGAGAATAATGTCATCCATGGATTAGGATCTGGTAATAATTGCTTAACAGGAAGTAATTTAATAATTATATTCCTCTATTTATAATAATTATAATTCTTCTCTTTAAAAGGAAGTAATTATTATTTGTGTCATACCTTCTTTCCAGTGGGGATTTTTCAGGACATTGTTATTAGAAGTACCTTTTCACTTACCATGTTTTGAAATTTCAGTGCAGTTAAATTCCTGAGGGTATCCAATCTAGTTCCGTTTGCAGAGCTATTTTTGCTTTGTTCAAATGACAAATTATGCATTTGCTTTGTTCGAGTGAAAAATTATAAATTTGGACATTACCTGTACAATTGAGACTAGAATATTTTTCCATGTGAAACATGCATGTGCAGCTGAATTTTGTTTTCTGGTCAGTAAACTCATAATAAATATACAGTATTGCATAAATCTGAATCTGGAATAATATGATTAATCCTGCAGCCCTTTAAATTTCCCTCTCCTTTTATAGTGTTTTTTAAAAATAATATCAGATATTTGGGTTTTTTCCAATTATATCTGCCTTGGCAAAGCTGAGTTACTACAGTAGATTACATTGAATATAAAATATTTTATTGTTTCCTTTTCTTTGTTTCTAGGAATAGGTGGGGATAGTTGGAAACTAGACAAAGAACAGTGTTAATCCACCAACATCAATGGTTTCCATCTTCTTTGAGAAATCAACTGGGCATTCTGTGTCTTTAAAAGCCTGATATGAAATATACTGTTTTCTGATGAAGGGATGGATCCCTTGGGAATTGTTTTGTATACCTCTGTTACCAGCAGAAAAGCTAGCAAGCAGGAATCTTGAAACTTTTATGATTGCTATTTTAATCTGAATGCAAATTGTGTATGAAAGGCATCATGGACAGGAATGCTTTAACAGATTTTAATTAGCAGTTTTGCTGTTGTGTTAGCAGTGTAGGTAAGGCATGGTGATTCTGACTTAGATATGTAATCTCACCTATTATTTAGTAATAGATAATAAGAAATTTGAAGGAAGCATTTGGGGATGGCAACAAACACAAAAATCACTCAGTTGCTCTGTTGTACATGAGTACATTTTGCTTAGCCAAGGGGGACATGTAACTAAACCTTGCACTGTGGTCTGTCTTGTTCACAGCTCTTATGACCCAGCTGTGCTCTCCTTAGTGATACTTTATTCTACAATAGCCTTTTAAAATTTGTTTCTTGATAGAAGCAGAAAATGTTTAATAACTGTGGAAGCAAGCACTATTTCTTTGAGAAAAGACTGCAAAAAGTGCTGGTTTCTGTAGGACTGTCAGGAACCTTGATTTGAATACAATGCTGCTCTGTCAACATGGTGCTGGTTCAGCAGCGTCCTTGCATGCATGGACTTGGCAAGTATTTAAATGTCACATTTTGTGTAATTGGTTGAATCCCTGAATAGGATCCTCTCCTTTGTGTTAAAGGGTGTCTACTGCAGTGCAGAATTTTACACTGACATTCCCTTGCCTTTGTCTACTCCCTCCTAGGGTACATTTATGGAGGTGTTGTTTTGTTGTGTTCAACATATAGAAAGAACAACATAGCTCTTTGTAATAAGTTTCAGACCAGTGTGTGATGTAGAAAGAATCCCCCCCCCCAATATTCTTGTAAAATTAGAATACAGTAGTCCCCTGTTTATCACAGTGGTTAGGGGTCTTAAACAACCGCAATAAAGGAAAATCCATGATGTGGGGATGCCTCAGTGGGTGGGGCTCCTGCCCGCTCTGGAAACTGACCTGCCAGCTGGTGCTGAGGGCTCCTCCGATTCAACACACACTACTTACCTCTGAAAAGTGCCCAGCTGGCTCGACCACAGCCCTTTCTGCACCATCCTAGCACCTCAAGAAGGAGTCCTGCTGGGTCGTGTGTGTTGTATGGTCTGGAAGCGTGGCATAACCTGGCAGGTCAGGTGAGGTGAGAGGGAAGGCATGCCCACGTGTACTTGCGTCCAGCATTCCATGCTATATCAGGACCGCAGTGATTAAACCGTGATGTGACAGGGGACTACTGTACTGTAAATTCCTCTCAGAAATTGGTATGTTAATGTTCAATGAACTTTTAGGATACATAATTTTCATTTATGAAGGCAAACTTCTTGCATTTCTGAACTGTTACTCGCCTGTTCTTCCACATAGTGGGAATTTAATCCTCATTGTAGATAGCTGCTGTAATTAAGTGTATGAGTGTATGAGTAAGATTAGGGTTACACAACCACTTGGGCAAAAATGTTGCCACCAAAAATACTGATCTGGCGTGCTTTTAGCTGGATTTGTGGATTTTCACAGGAGAAGAATTAAATACTTTCACTTTATTTTATTTATTATTTATTTATTTTTAATATTTTACCCCACCTTTCTCCTTGGAAAAGGACCCAAGGCAGCTTACAATAATGAGGGACAATGTACAGCTCAAAACATTTAAGATATACTCAAGTTAGGAACAGGGAGTCAGAAGAGGCATCTTACAACATTGAAAAGAAAAAAAATCCATCATGAGGGATAAGAACATAAGAAGAGCCATGCTGGATCAGGCCAAAGGCCCATCTAGTCCAGCTTCCTGTATCTCACAGTGGCCCCACCAAAGGGATGGAAACTAACAGGGAAAACACTGGTGTTCATGCATGATGATACATATAAAAGTCACATAGTAGGTAGTCCTTCATCTGGGGAAAGCTTGCCTGAAGAGGAAGGTCTTTGCCTGCTTCTGGAAAGACAGCAGAGATGGGGCAGTCCTGGCCTCCAGTAAGAGGGAGTTTCAAAGTCTGGGAGCAGTAACAGAGAAGGCCCTTTCATGTGTTCTTCTGAGACGCACCTGTGAAGGTGGTTGGTTGGAGAGAAAGGCCTCTCCTGATGACCTTAGCACCTGAGCTGGTTCATACTGCAATATTCGGGTTTTGAGGTAGCTTGGACCCAGGACATTTAGTGCTTTGTAGTTTAAAACCAGGGGGCGTGGTGGCTCAGTGGACTAAAGCTTCCGAAAACTGTCAGCTGCAAAGTTGGCAGCTCAGCGGTTTGAATCCCGGGTGCCACACAGCGGTGTGAGCTCCCACTGATAACCCTAGCTCCTGCCAACGTAGCAGCTTGAAAGCATGTAAATGCAAGTAGATAAATAGGTAGTGCCGTAAAAAGTGGGAAGGTAAAACAGTGTTTCCTTGCAGCCATGCCAGCCATGTAGCCATGGACTTGCACAACACTGGCTCTTCGGCTTGAATACGGAGATGAGCACCACCCCTAGAGTCAGACACGACTAGCACACATGTGCGTGGGGAACCTTTTTACCTTCAGTTTGAAACCAGCACTTTGAATTGTGCCCGATAGCTGATTGGCAGCCAGTGGTGCTGCTTTAGTAGGGGTGTAATGCGATCTCTGTAACACTCCCAAGTCCTAATACTTCAACAGCTATGTACAGTTCAAAAACTGTTATAATTCAGGCTGCATATACAGTGGTACCTCTTAAAACAAATTTAATTCATTCTACGGGTCAATTTGTTTTAAGAAAATTTTGTCCTATTAAACGTGGTTTCCAATAGGAACGCATTGTGAACAGATTAATCTGTTCTGGAGGCTAGAACAAAGACAAAAATAACTGTTTTTTTCCTGAGTACATGTGGAACAGTTTTTTGTCTTACGAAGTGTCCCATAGGAATTTTTTTTTGTCATGCAAAGCATGCTTATTCATGCTATTTCTTTTTCCTCCTACGAGTTTTTCGTCTTACGAGGCATTTGTTTTAAGAGGTACCGCTGTATAGTTTGAACCTAAGAGCGATTTTACTGAGGTATAGTATATGTCCGTTGTATTTTACTTGTTATAGGTATTGATTTTGTTGTACAGCATTCGGAGCCTCCGGAATAGAAAATCATTTCAAAAATAATAACAGTAGCAGTGTTAAGTATCAGAAAGGGAACAGTTTTTCTGGTATGTCTCATGAATATCTGAAGGAGTAATCTCTCCCATCACGACTGCTCCATACATAAACTGAGAATGTACAGTTTATGTGGCCTTCTTCAGTCATATTTGTAGTCAGTAAAGGTTTGGTATGGATCAGCAGGTTGGTGCTGGTTGGAATGGTGAAACTCTTTGGACAGTTATTGACATGAAGGAAAATGTAATTGTCATGAGAACTGCTGAAAAAGTAGCTGCTGTGTAGAAAGCCTTTATTTTCTGTGTCTGTTGACTAATTGCTATCTTCTCTTTATTTCTTCTAGGTACAAAGCAAGTTTAATGGCTAACATTTTGGGCCTTACGTTTTTTGACATGTGCAGAGGTTGAGTGCTTGTTGAAATGGACAGGCAGAGATTTCCAGCAAATCAGAGGTGACAGAACAGACCTTTTACCTCCAGATTAAATGATACGACCTGGGATCTCATGCAACCTTTTTATTTCCTGGAGAGTCTTCTCCAGAAGAAAATTGTGCGTTCAAAAGACAGCCATGACTGTATTTTCCTTTGCAGCTTACTAAGAGCAAGTACATTTTTCGATAATGACCAGCTTGAAGCGGTCCCAGACTGAAAGGGCTGTTGCCACTGGAATATCAGATGGCACTTCTAAAGTCCATTCAGATGACTTTTATATGAGACGCTTTAGATCACAGAATGGCAGCTTAGGGTCTTCAGTGATGGCTCCAGTAGGTGCCCCTCGCAATGAAGGGTCTCATCATCTTAGTTCTACTCCTGGAGTTCCTAAAATGGGGGTTAGGGCAAGAATTGCAGACTGGCCCCCAAGGAAGGAAACTGTAAAAGAAAGCAGCAGATCAAGTCAAGATATGGATACAACAAGCTGCCTTGATAGTATGTCTTCAAAAAGTAGTCCTGGGAGCCAGGGGAGCTCTATTAACTTGAATGCTAGTGACTCCGTCATGTTAAAGAATATCCAGAGTACACTTAAAAATAAATCGAGACAATCTGATAACCTGGATTCTCGGTATCTTACTCCTGATGGTTATCACAGCTCCCCAAGGAAAGCTCTTCGTAGAATAAGACAGCGTAGTAATAGTGACATCACCCTAAGTGAACTTGATGTGGATAGCTTTGATGAATGTATCTCACCCAGTTACAAATCTGGGCCATCACTGCACAGAGAATATGGCAGCACCTCATCAATAGATAAGCAGGGTACTTCAGGGGATAGTTTTTTTGACCTATTAAAAGATTATAAAGATGATAAGTCTAATCAGAGAGTCCTGGGTGGTAGCAAATTTGGTGAACTCCTTATAGCTAGTGGAAGCAAGGGCTCAGGGTTTTCTTTGGATATAATAGATGGACCCATCACTCAGAGGGAGAACCTCCGATTATTTAAAGAAAGGGAAAAACCACTGAAGAGACGTTCTAAATCAGAGACTGGAGATTCTTCTATTTTTCGAAAGCTCCGTAATGCCAAAGCCGAAGGGGACGTGGGGAAATCTTCAGACCTTGAGGACAGCAGATCAGAAGATAGTGTCAAGCCTTGGACGTGCCCAAAATGTTTTGCCCATTATGATGTTCAGAGCATATTATTTGATTTAAATGAAGTGGCAGTGAACCGGCACAATGTTATTAAGCGAAGGAATACAACAACTGGAGCTTCTGCTGCTGCGGTGGCATCATTAGCTACTGGACCTTTGTCCCATTCTGCAAGCTTCAATTCCCCAATGGGCAGCACAGAAGACCTGAATTCCAAAGGGAGTCTCAACATGGATCAAGGAGACGATAAAAGTAATGATCTTGTGATGAGTTGCCCTTATTTTCGTAATGAGATTGGCGGGGAAGGAGAAAGAAAGATCAGTCTCACCAAATCAAACTCTGGATCTTTCAGTGGCTGTGAAAGTGCCTCTTTTGAGTCTGCTCTTAGCTCTCATTGCACAAATGCAGGAGTAGCTGTACTTGAAGTGCCCAAAGAAAACCTGATGTTACACTTGGACAGAGGGAAAAGATACATTGTTGAACATGTGGATCAGGGCGCATACTATTATCGGAAATTCTTCTTCCAGAAAGGTGAGCGGTCATTACTTATTACCAAGTTTAACAGATCTTTTCTTTTTGCCAGATATTTTCAGAAGAATATTTTGTATCTTGAATATCATGGTACTTATGGCTGGGTAGCTCTGTGATTTGTATATCTGGCTGTGGAACCAAAGGTTGGGAATTCAATTCTGCCCTGTACCTCCTATTAATATAGCCAGCCTGTGTGCCTTGGACAAGCTCTACAATCTCGGGGTATCCTCTTGAGAATAGTATAGTAGACTACTTCTGAGTACTTTGTACCTGGAAAACTCTTGGAACAATCACCAGAATTCAGAATTGACTTAAAGACACACTATTATTTATTTATTTATTTATTTATTTATTTAAAGCCCCTACCTTCTTAAAAGTGTGTGAAAGATTTCAGTGGAATTTGTATGGGCAAGACACCTGAGCACAAGGAGCAGGCGACAGAAAAGCAGTAACAAATTCATTAAAATATTTGAAGGAACTGAAACATAGACATTATGTGGACTAACAGACTTAATGAAGCAAATTCATCCAGAGCAAGAATTGTGATTCTTGTTCACTGGGGTCATTTTAAAGAAGCTAGGTTCAGAATATAGTCAACCTAGCCATAACTTATACCTTTCTGTGGGACTTTGGAGTGCTGTAATTGCTCCTCCAACATCCTTCAGACTTTTTTTCTTTATAAAATATATTTCCTCCTACTGAAGAAGCATCCTTGTGTCTTCCAACTGGCTGAAAACATTGTTTAAAAATTAAAAGGTTGGAGTTGGGGGGCACCTAAAACATATAGAACTGCTGGATAGCTCTGTGGCTTAGGTCGGTGGTCCCCAACCCCCGGGCCGCGGACCGGTGCCGGTCCGTGGACCGGTCAGCACCGGGCCGCCTGGGGAGGCCGGGGAGGCTCCTCCCCTTTTCCTCCGCCGCCCTCCTCCTCCTCTTCTCTCCCGCGGGCAGCCGGTGGAGGAGGAAGGCTGGAGGAGCGCAGGAGGAGCCGCCGCCGCCGCCTTTGCCTCCCCCCTCCCCTCCCCTCCCCTCCCCTCCTCCCGGGCCGGCCAGCCGGCGACTCCACCCCAAAACGCTGGCGCCACGGCGGCATTGGCGGTGGCCGCTTGGGCTCAGCCAGGAGGGACGCGGTGGCGTTGGCGGCGGCCCAGAAGACCGGGCTCTCCTCCGTCCGTTGCTCTCCTCTGGCGGTCGGACGGGGGTGGGAAACACTGCGAGCGAGCGAGCTAGCCCCGCGGCTTGCAGGCAAGGCTCCTCCTCACTCGCCGCCTGGGTCGCCTCCCTCCTCCTCTCCTTCCCCTCCGCCTCGACGCTTTTGTTCTCCCCACCGGTGCGGGGCAGAGGAGGAGCGCCGCCGCTCCAGCCACGCGCTCTCCGGCGCTCCAGACAGCAGCCTCCGCTGCGAAGGTCCTACAGGAGGAGGAGGAGGAGGAAGAGAAGGCGAAGGCGCCCATCCTCCTCCTCCTCCCCCCGGGATCCCGCTGCTGGCGCCCCGCTCGCTTTCCCGGCGGAGGAGGAGGCCCACGGCGGCGGCGGCGGCAGCAGGAGCAGCTCCTGGCCCCAGCGCCCCGCGCGCGGCACCCGCCCGGCTGCGCCGGGAAGCGCCCTCGCGGCACCGACGAGCCTCCGCCGCCGCCGCCGCCGCCTCCTGCTCCGGTTCCTCCTCCTCCTCCTCCGAAGGAGCAGCAGCGAGGGCAAATGCAGAGGGGTGGCGGCGGGGGGGGATTGCAGAGGTGCCCCACGGAGGCGGGCCGAACCCGGGCGGCTGCCGTGGCCGCCTACAGGAGGAGGAGGCGGGGGCCTGCCCGCCCAGGAGCCCCGGGCTCCCCCCTACCCAGCCCGTGTGCGCGGGGGGGGAGCGGCATGCCCGCCGCCCCCAGCCGGCGAGCGCCGCCGCCGCCACCGCTCCCATGCCCCCCCGCCACTCCCCCACCGGCCTCCCTCCCCTCCCCCCTCCCGCTCGCCCGCCCGAAGGTCAGGCCCTCCAGCTGGGACCCCAGGGTGGGAGGAGAGGCTTGGCGTTCCCACGGGGGAGGGGGGCACCAAGGAGCGCCATGCTGAGGTGCCCCTGCCGCCGCCCAGGCTGGCGAGAATGTCTGCCTTGCCAGCTGCAAGGAAGCCACCTCCGTGCATGGGCAGGCACAGGCTCGTGAGAACAGCCCACCACCACCACCTCCACACGTGATGGGCCTGGGGAATGGTTGCTGTGGGAACAGCTACCTGCCTCCCGAGCCTTTCCTCGTGGCGCCTGCGTGTGTGTGGCTGCTCGGGTCTTGACTCAATCTCTCCCCCCCTCAGTCAAAAGTCCTGTTGCCAGGAGGCCCTGGGGAACCGGACCCTCTGCCCGGGGAGGGGCGTGCCTCCGACCCCCCTCCTCCACGCCTCTGGGTGCCCACGGGCATCGCGAGGTCCTGCGCGAAAGGTTTCACGCGGGGCAGGGTCGGGGCGCAGTTGCACGCCACCCAGCCGCTCCCGTGGCCCCCCCCGCAAGGCACACACGCGAAGCCCCCCACAACCCCTCCCACCCCCACCCCAGCCCCGGGCCACGGAAAAATCATCAAATATTTTCCGGTCCGTGGGGACAAAAAGGTTGGGGAGCACTGGCTTAGGTCACTGGCTTCAGAGCCAAAGGTAGGGAGTTAATTCCCTACTGTGCCTCCCAGGAAGGGTCTGGACTCAATCCATAGGGTCCTTCCAGATCCACAGTTCAAAGGTTGTTATTGTATTATTATGATTGCAGAAATGCTCCCCGCTTCCCCTAAAAAAACTCAAAAGGACTTTCCAAAGGGAAAAAAATAATAGGTTCCACGGAATATGTTTTAGCCTCTGGGGCTGCATGTTGCTGATCCCAGTGTGGTTATGTCTGAGTGCAACCATGATTGAGTTTTGACGGTGAAGAGAGGATTTGAACTCAGGTCTCCTGGGCTTGGTGCACTATTCACTATACTGCATTGACTATAATCTTAAAATGCATGTTTAAATTATTAAATTGCTTCTGGAAAAATTCTACCCCCTCCTCTGTTCCTTTTTAAATGCGAAAGAACACTGGAACTATTTTGGGGCCGATGAGAACCTTGGACCTGTAGCTGTCAGCATCAGAAGAGAAAAACCTGAAGAAATCAAAGAGAACGGGTCTCAGTACAACTACCGCATCATTTTCAGAACCAGTGAGGTAAGAAGTAGCTTGAAAATATTAAAAAAAAAAGAAGATTTTTTTTAAAAAAGTGACAATCCTAATTTTTTTAAAAATTGCAAATGTGTCTTGAGTTACGGTTCTCGCCATAATTTTTGCCTGAGCTGCATAATACATGAATTGCTTAATATTGTTGGACAAATAAGTTAAATCATTATGCAAATGACTGCCCTGTTTCATGCAGTGGTTTTTAATTAGATGTGGGAATGTGTATTTCAAAAGAAAGAGAGCTGATACTGCTATACATTTTATAGTTCCAACTCTTAATGGTGCAGCCTAAATGTTGGAAGAACAACATGTTCTTGTTAGTGAGTTCTATAAGGTTTATATATATATCCTCTGTTTATACACTGAAAATATATAAATCTGGATATAATTTTTTCCCTTTCAGTTCTAAAAAAAAAAAACTGAGGTGGAAAAATAAAAATGAAAAGTACTTAGTTATGTGGCTTTAGGGCTCCTTAAATAGCGAAAGACAAACACCCCCTCGCTGTTCTTCAGAGATGTCTTAAGAAGTCAATTATAATCCCCCAAAGCTTATACTAAAACATATCTGTTCGTTTCAAAGGATGCTGTAGTATTTCTCTCTCCCCCCCCCTTTGTTTTATTTTTGCTGAAGCAAACGAATACAGATACCTTTCTGGAAAATTTCTTAAGTACACAGACCTTTAAATGACTTGGCAGATTGTAGGTGGGAGATGCCAATTGTACTGGAATTTCATAATCAATTCTGAAGGCATGAAAGCACAAGACTCGTCAGTTATTTCAAGATATTTCACATTTTCAGTTAAGACATATTGTGATCAGCTGCTGATAATAGTTTTCAGGCATAAATAGTAGCATAAAATCCTCTTTATTGAAGTTAAACCTGTTGGCCAAAATTGTACTGTGACTGTGGAAAGCAAACAGCATAACTCACACTGGCATCTACATGCTTATTTGAAAAGTCCCTGGTTGGATTCCTTGGAGTCAGGTGGGTTGGCACCAGGGATGTTGACATGTCTTTGATGTGTCAAAATCCAAGTTTTTGATTCTGAATCGGAATCTTTGGTACCAAGTCTTGAGTCCCAAGCCTCACATCTGAGACCCTATTAAAAACAATATTTTTTCCCTCAGGAAAAAAAAGGAGGTGGTAGTTGGGTTCTGAGTTGTGTGTTAAGTAAGAGTCACTGAAAGAAAACCTGAGTCGTGTTGCCAGTACAACTTAAGACCAACTTTATAGTGAGTCCTGCAACTCAAGTCATCACTCCTGGTTGGCATAGACCCAAAAGCCAAAGCAGGATCTTAACTGCCAGTGAGAAGCTACCACAAGTTATATTTGCCTCTTACAATTTGCCTTGTGAGTTTGATTTTTTTTTAAAAAAAATTTATTTATTTATTTATTTATTTATTTTTACATTTTTATACCGCTCCCATTTCCCTGAGGGAACTCTGGGCAGTTCACATAAAAAAACAAGTTAAAAAGATGTACATCAATGAGAGGAGATATTAGGCAAGAGGCATAAAAATTGATAATAAAAATGGTAAAAATGACAATAAAAAAACGAACAGAAATTAGCAGAGGAAAACACTTTGGTAAATCCTATCAATTGCCAAAGGCATTCCTGAACAGCCAGGTCTTAAGCGATTTCTTAAAGGCTGCCAATGAGGGAGCCTGGCGAATCTCGCTAGGGAGTTTGTTCCATATTTCTGGGCCAGCCAATGAGAAGACCCACTTGCGGGTAGCTACCCTACTGGCCCCTCTAGGCGTGGCCACCCGAAGCGAGAGAGCCACAGAGGATCGGGTTGGTCGGGACAGCTCTGATCGTAGGTCAGATTTACATAAGTGTTACATTGATCCTCATGCCCATTCCTCTCTAACTGTTGTCTTTATGTGCTGTCAAGTCAGAACTGACTTCTAGTTCTTTCAAGGTAACTAAGTTACCGTATATACTCAAGTATAAGTCGACCCGAGTATAAGCTGAGGCCCCTAATGTAACCCCAAAATACTTGGAAAACTTATTGACTCAAGTATAAGTCGAGGGCTTTTTTTCATTATACTTGAGTATATATGGTATACCGGCCGAGCTCTAAAGGGGCTAGGGGTAGTAATTGTCAACATGTGCTGGGAGTGTGGAAGCAATTAGGGAGTTAATACCATAAAGTAAACTCTCTGATTGCCTCCAGGCTCCCAGAACACTTTGCCAATTACTACCCCCAGCCCCTTTGGAGCCTCATAACTAAGTCCCCTTACCCCCAAATCTTTCCAGAAGATCTTTCCAAATTTTCCCTAAAATTGCTTCAGGAAGGTATCCCTCGCTATTCTGGAGTCCCAGAGGAAGTAAAATTTGATTGCATATTTTTAAAATAATTTTGAGTGCATATAAGAAAGTGATTTTAGGGAACCCGTTGAAATTTGGAAACATTGGGGGGATAAGGGGGCTGAGTGATGAAGTTCCAAAGGGGTTCCCCTAAACCTTCTCATTGGAATTATATGGGAAGCTGCAGCAACCTTATCTCCCACCTGATCAGCTTCGGAGTAGGTTTTTTTCCTAGGGACTTGCCCTCCACCGTCTTCCCCAAGCCCTCTGAGCACCTAATATTACCCCCAAAACCTGGAAAACTTATTGACTCGAGTATAAGTCGAGGACATTTTTGTCAGCCAAAAACAAGGGCTGAAAAACTGGACATATACTTGAATTTATACAGTATTTAAGGAGTGGTTTTACTAGTTCCATGTTCCCAGTGAGTTTCCATGGCTGAGCAAGGGTTGAAACCAAGGCCTCCCAAGTCCTACTCCTTCAGTCTGTCCACTGCTAAAGCCTTTTTTTAAAAAACAGATTTGTTTATATTTGAATTTTGGTCAATGCGCCTATCTTACTTTGCTTTTCCAAAGACATAAAGCAAAGTGTTCTGCGTATATACTGCCCCATAGTGCTTAAAACACTCTCTCGGTGGTTTCTAATTTATTAATGCAGGCTACACATTCCCCAACCCCCTCTATCCTTCCAAGCAGAGCTTTATTCATTTATTCATTCGTTTGTTTGTTTGTTTGTTCGTTTGTTTGTTCGTTCTTTCATTTATTAACATGATTCAATCATGATTCTTGACCATCATGACTTCAGATGTGAAGTCTGGTTTCTTGACAATCATGATTCAAGTCCCACCCAGCCTACAATTTAACTACCTTTAGATAAGAAATTAATTAGTTCCTTGACACACTTCGTATCGTGAAAAAATTCATATCATGGATCAGAATGGGGGGTTGTGCACCCTGGAAATTGAAGTATTTTTGTATCTTGAGTTTTCCCATAGGGAATTTTCGTATCTTGTGTTTTTGCGAAAGCTTTTCAGAAGGCTTCCATTCCCAGGGTGCATTAAGAGCTCTTTAAATAGGGAAAGACAAACAACCCCTAGTTTTCCTTCGCATCTCGAGTTTTTCATATCTAGGGGCATTTGTATCTAGAAGTACCAATGTAGCTTTAATTGAAAATGGGATTGATTCAGGATGTATACATTAAATGTTAAATTTGTTAAGAAAAGGAATATTTGGTTTGGAAAAGAAAGGGGTACATGTGCATATATTGCGATAAAACAACAAGAATAATAGAGGGCAACAATGGAATTAAATAGGAAACGTTCTACTCAACAGACAAGTTATGGTTTATAGTACAGCAACCTTTATATGACTGACATAATAATTTAGCACACATTTAAGCATTCATTAAATTTTCTTTTCTGTTAGTGTTGAACTGTATAGAAATGATGCCCTGCGTCTCCAGACGTTCCTGGAGGAGAACCATATCCTGGATCCTTTCCAATCTGGGTTTAGGCCGCATCATGGGACTGAGACGGCACTGGTCGCTCTGCATGATGATCTGTTGAGGAGGGCTGACAGGGGTTGCTCTACCCTGCTGGTCCTTCTCGACCTGTCAGCGGCTTTTGATACCGTCGACCACGGTATTTTCTGGGGTGACTTTCTGAGGTGGGGATCGGAGGCCTGGCTTTTCGCTGGCTCCCCTCCTTCCTCGAGGGCCGCTCCCAGCGTGTGAGCCTGGGGGGTGTTTTGTCGTCTCCCTGGACACTCTCTTGTGGGGTGCCCCAGGGATCGGCACTCTCCCCGATGCTCTTTAACATCTATATGAAGCCGCTGGCTGAGATCATCCGGAGTTATGGAGCTTGCTGTCATCAGTATGCTGATGACACGCAGCTCTATTTCTCCTTTTCCACAGATGCAGTGGAGGCTGTCCAGACTCTTGATCGCTGCTTGGCCGCAGTTTTGGACTGGACCAGGACTCACAGACTCAGGCTCAACCCTGGTAAGACCGAGGTCTTGTTCCTTGGGGGTGGCCCGGAGGGGTACTGTGGCCCTCTTCCCAGTCTGGGTGGGTCCGCCCTCCAGCTGGCGCAAAGAGTGAGGAGTCTGGGCATCGTCCTGGATCCAGATTTGTCCCTGGATTCCCAGGTGGCTGCCGTGACCAGGTCGGCCTACTACCATCTTAGGCTTATCGCCCAGATTCGCCCGTACCTCGATGGGGACTCCCTCAGGACAGTGGTACAGGCGCTGGTCATATCGAGGTTGGATTACTGTAACGCTCTCTACATGGGGCTCCCCTTGAACCTTGTTCGGCGATTGCAGTGGGTCCAGAACGCGGCGGCCAGGTTGGTGGCTGGGGCACGTAAGTTCGATCACATCACCCCCATCCTGGTCCGTCTGCACTGGTTGCCCGTTGCCTCCCAAATAAGGTTCAAGGTGTTGGTTTTGGTTTACAAAACCCTCCATGGCTTGGCCCCTGTCTATCTGGCAGAGCGTATCTCCCGATGCTCAGATCTGTCCCGACCCACCCGTTCCTCCGAGGCCCTCCGAGCCACGCCGAGGGAAGCCCATAAAACAACTACTCGTAACCGGGCTTTCTCGGTCGTTGGTCTGTCTTTTTGGAATGCCTTGCTGGTCGAGTTGCGGCAAGCTCCATCGCTGGCGTCCTTTAAGATAGCCCTAAAAACATGGCTATTCAAGGACGCCTTTGGAGACCTCCTGGGGCAATTATTTATTTATCTATTTTTTCCCCTCCCCCCTTGTCTTTTGCCGCTTCGCCTAGTTTTGGCTTGCCGTCCTGAATAATCTTGTTCATGGTTTTTAGTGTTTTTATCCCTTGTATTTATTATTGTTTTGTGTGAACCGCACTGAGTCCCCTTCGGGAAATAGGCCGCGGTATATAAGCTTAAAAATAAATAAATAAATAAATAAAGCAGACATTTTCAACAGGGGCCCACAGACTCAAAGTAGTTCTTCCATACATAACCTTATAAGGTTCATTATGCAATTTACACAATCCTAATTCAGTCTCTTTTTTTCTTTTATTGTGCTTGTGGCCATGGCCAAACATGGTTGAGAATCGCTGCTCTGAAGTACCCATGGCAAAAGTCTTGATTAAATAAAATATACTGTAAAATTTGCAGTTGTATTGCCTCTCCTTCATGTGTTCAGAGAGGAAAAGCTACAGTTCTTAATAATTCAGTATTATCCAGTGGTTTTAGGATTTATCACTTGAAGCTTTAAGAGAGAGCTTACTTATTCAGTGTCACTGAACTTATTGCTTGTATTGCTATAGTATATGACATTTGTGCATATTGTGCAACGATAGCACAGTTGCCATTCTCAGCTATTTTAAGCCTGGCTCGGCTCGGTATCTCATGCTTTAATTTGATTAAATTGTGATCAAATACTATATAATGTACAGCTGGGACTTTTTTTTCTCAATGGAAAACTGAACCCCAGTCCTGCCAAGATCTGTATTCACCTAGCAAATCAGATCTAAAGTATGATTCATATACTGTATTATAGACTATCTGTGCTGAGGAGAACATAGCACAAGTGATTTTTGTTATGACCGATAAATGAATAGAGCCAGTTAACAGGCATAATAATTTTTCTTCTGTTTGCTCTTGCCAAAAGGAACACATACCATACTGTGCACGTCTTTTGACAGACAGGAATTAATCTTCAAAAGGCAGCCACTACAGTCGTCCCTTTTATAGGACCCCTCTAACCTGAAGAAAAACTTAACACTTAATTGTTTAAAGAACTGTTAAATGTCCAGGAGTCTGCTGGTGTAAATTTCAGTGGTCAATTGCTACAAGTTAAGAAGTGAGCATAGGTACAGGACTGGCTATGGCATACAGGTCACATTACTCAACATACGACTGCATATGCCCTACACTGGCTTGCAGCTGTTCATCTCTGAAATGTATTCTGTTGGAGCTATGTTGGATTCTAGATATAATAGGAATTTCAGTCAGTGTTTCATTTTCCCCCAGGTTGCACAACATACATTTTGACTTAAAGTCTTTGTAATGTTGTTTTCAAATCATATCCGAAAATGTGCAACACCAGAACATTCTGAGTGTTGACTGGTTTCATAAGACTCAAGGAAGGTTCTGGGCATAGCTAACATAGCCAGAACCTATCAGGTACCCAGACAAACTTTTAGTGGAATTTTTATCAGAAAAAAATCAAAACAAAAAGAAAAAAATAAAGAAGACAAACAAGTTGTGATTCCTTCAAGGCTAACTGCTGTATTTTAATGTGAGCATTCGTGGACAAGTCCACTTCCTCAATATTTTATCAGAGAACACAATCGTTGCCTTTGTTCTGGTTGTTGATTCTAATCTGTTTTTCAGTTCCGCTGCCACAACCATGTTGACCCAGAATAGTTTATGGACAAATTTTCTCCATAGGAATACATAAAGGACCTTGTTCTCACATTACCTCATGAAATTCAATTTGTGATGAAAAACAGGGCTGGGAGGTCATGTGTCCATTTAACATATTAACAGTAAAATTAATACTTTTGCTTGAAATGAGAGGAATGTCATGTCAAAATCAGTGTAAAGATTTTGGAGTTCAGTGTCACTAGAGATCTGCTGAATAGTCTAGAAGCTAATCTCTTGTTTTCCAGGATATGCCTTCTACAACTAGTTCAATGTTGATATATTTATTTCAATGTCCTTTCATGATAAACTAACATAACTGTTCTATATACTTCAAATGCAAAACACTCTTGGGTATATCACCATTTATGGTTTATGTGTTTATATAACATGTATATGTTTAAGAACATAAGAACAGCCTTGCCAGAACAAGCCGCAGCCCATCCAGTCCAGCATTCTGTCTCACACAGTAGCTCGCCATTTGCTTCAGGGTATTCCCAAGAAGATGTCTTCACATGCTTATGAGTCCTCACAAATGGTATTGAGAAATATCCTGCCTCTCTCTCCAACCTGGAGGTTGTCCTTAGGCCACCATAATGATAGCCATTGATATCCTTGTTCTCCATGAACTTGTCTAATCCTTTCTTAAACCTGTCAAGGCTGACAGCTGTCACCACTTCTTCTGGCAGGGAGTTCCAGAGACCAGTGGTCCTCTGGGTGAAAAAGTACTTTCTCTTATTTGTTTGAGATCTAGCACCCAAAGTTTCATGGAGTGCCCCCTAGTTCTAGTGTTTTGCAATAGGGAAAACAGTTTTTTCATATCTACTTTGTCCACACCGTGTATGATTTTATAAAACAAAAGCAAAGTGTTCTGCTTATATCAGGTCACCTCTTAGGTGCCGTCGTTAAGGAGTAAAGAGGCCCAGGCATTGCAGCCTCGATGGTAAGGAAGGTGTTCCAGTCCCCTAATCATTCTGGTTGCCCTCCTCTGTTTCTCTTCATAGTGCCTGGATTGATCTTTAATTTTTGCCTCCGGGGTACCTTCCGCTCCTATAGATTTCGTTTAAGTGTGAGACAAAATACTAGGTTATGTTCCAGGTCATTTGGTTATTACTTGTTTCATTAAGATCAGGAATGGGCAGCTTTCATAAGTTTGGGGATTGTAGGTACTCATACCAGAACCTTGTAGAACATATCTACTCCCACAGCTCTCAAGCTATTTAATTACAAAAAAGTTGTTCTTTAACTTAAAAAGCCTTTTGCACTCTACTGCCCATATGGTGGGATGCTGGGGGCTCTCAGTACATGATGGAATTTCTACCATGCCCTCTACGGGGCAGTATAGGAGTTTGGGGGACAATTTCAAAGAAACCAATTGGAGATGATGGGGAGCTGCCTCTGGGCCTGCAGGGATGGAGATGCAGCTCACAGGGTATGTGTTGCTTAGCCCTAATAAAAAAGAATACTTAACCATACAAAATGTTGATTTTAGAGTGCAGGGAGATAGTATTGTTATTGTCTTACTGCCGCAAATAGATATAACTAGAAATGGGAATGAATTGAAAGAACAAATTACCGTATATTTTCTGATTGATTTGGCTGATTTATCAAAATTGGTTGATTTGTATTTGTCTTAAATGATGTCCCCTGATGAACACAAATTGATAAACTTTTAACAGTTTTTGATTTGTTAATTTGCTGGGCCATAAAATGGCCTCCAAGACACCATGAGCCACAAATTTGAAGGGAAGCCTCCTCTGACTTCCCTCTACAATCCCCAGGTTTGATGAAGATTGGGTCTCCCCACCCCATTTGCTACAGGGCACTTTCCTAGAGGTCTCCGCTGAGCATAACACGGATGTCTGAAATCCAGTCTTCACCAAATTTGGAGGGATTGTAGAGGTGAGCTTGGAGAAGCCCCTCTGCAGGTCTGGTGACTATAGGTGCCTGTGGGGCTCTCTGGGGATGCACAGCTCAATTCTCACCTTGTGATTCAGGGCTTGTCAAGGAGAGCCAGAGGATCCTCCAAATATGAGGCCTCTAGGTACCTGGGGGTGGGGTGGCATTTTATAGCATTTTAAAGTGGAAATGAATTGATTTATCTATTTAGCATTGAAATTCATCGATTCATAAACCCTCGAGAATCATGATGTATCATCATTTGTTTTATTTGTGTCCATCATTAATAACCACAGTTGTATCCATTACTGGAAGAAAGCAAAAACTTAACACATGAGTGACTTGTGCATCATAAGAACATAAGAAGAGCCATGCTGGACCAGGCCAAGGGCCCATCTAGTCTAGTTTCTTGCATCTGGCCTTTGAAGTACCCTGTTGTTGTTGTTTTTTTAAAAAAAGAAAAGCCTGGAGTTTACACATCCCCATCATGGCTCGTAACCTGTGATGGACTTTTCCTCCAGGAATCTGTCCAATCTCCTTTTGAAGGCATCCAGGCCAGATGCCATCACCACATCCTGTGGCAGGGAATTCCACAGACTAACAACACACTGAGTAAAGAAGTATTTTCTTTTGCCTGTTCTCACTCTCCCAACCTTCAATTTGAGTGGATATCCCCTTCGTTCTGGTATTTTGTGAGAGGGAGAAGAGTGTCCCTCTATCCACTTTACTCATGCCCAGCATAATTTTTTATGTCTCAATCATATCCCCCATCAGGCACCTCTTGTCCATAACTCAGGATAATATATGCTGAAATAATTCTTGGATATCTCGGTTGGAAAACTGGATGTTGTTCTTGTGGAGTAGCACTCATATTGAGTATGCACACATGCCTATTCAGACATTAGCACCAAACGGAACAGGCAGGTGCACACCTGAATAATTTATGTATTGGCTTTTTAAAAATTTTCTTTAAAAGGCGTCCATTTCAAGAACTGGGCTTTTTCATCCTCCGTCAGTTCTTCTTAACTGCTATAGATGTCCTAACGTGATTTTTGTTTCCTAGCTTACAACGCTCAGAGGGTCAGTCTTGGAAGATGCCATACCTTCCACTGCAAAGCACTGCACAGCCAGAGGACTGCCCTTGAAAGAAGTGCTTGAACATGTGATTCCTGAACTGAATATCCATTGCCTCAGATTGGCCTTCAATACTCCTAAAGTCACAGAACAACTTATGAAACTTGACGAACAAGGGGTAAGTTCCAAAGAACAAGCTTCAGCCCTTTAGTAGGTTATTGTTTATAGTAGCAGACTTATAAAGTCAACTTTTTTTCCCGAGAGTGGCAGCTCGGTTTACGAAATTAATTCGTTCTGCAGGCCATTTTGT
Source organism: Phrynocephalus versicolor (assembly GCA_023846285.1). Classification (NCBI taxonomy): domain Eukaryota; kingdom Metazoa; phylum Chordata; class Lepidosauria; order Squamata; family Agamidae; genus Phrynocephalus; species Phrynocephalus versicolor. Next base: position 31,596,039 of record JAHTLZ010000016.1, on the reverse strand, counting down.
ATTGCGAAGGTTTCGTAAACTGAAACACAGTTTCTGATAGGAATGCATTGAAAACCATTTAATCTGTTCCCTTTTTAAAAAAGTTTTTCCAACCTCTGGAATGGATTATTTGGTTTTGAATGCTCTCCTATGGGAAAGCATGTCTTTGGATCCTTGCTGTGGTGCTTTCTGCTCCCTGCCACCCGCCTCCTTTTCGGGAGCCGTCTAAGTAAAAGCACCAGGTCACACCGCAGGCAGGGTGGTTGTGCCACAGTGGTTGCCAGCAAGGCACTCTTGCTGGGGTCCAAGGCGGCGTGACCAGGCAATGCCCGCCACCTTTGTAGTTTCACAGAGATTCAAGAGACCTTTCACTGGCTGCACCTCAGGCAGGGTGATTGCAGCTGTCAAAAGACTGGGGAAGCCTTTTCTGGGGAGGGGCAAAGGTGGCGGGCATTGCCAAGTCACATCACTTCAGACCCTGGGAAGAGTGTGTTGCCGGCGACCACGGCAGCACAACTACCCTGCCTGCACCACTATCCGGCAAAAGGTCTTGTGGATCCCTGTACTTCAGGGCTGTCCAACAGGTAGACCGTGGGCTACTAGTAGTCCGCAAAGGGTTCCAAAGTAGCCTGCCAGACATGAATTAAAAAATGTCAGGGGAATAAGTTCTCCACCCCTCCCTCCCCCATCCCAAGGATCACGACTGCCCCAGCAAAGTTCTGGGTCTGCCAGCCCACTGTTTTAGCTGAGCGGGCAGTTCAAAGGCCATGAGCCTGTGCTCGGAATGGATAAAATTCGTAAGTAGAGGTATTAGTGTAGTAGCCCTCAGGCACTTTACGCCTGAAAAAGTAGACCTCAGCCTGTTCAAAGTTGGACAGCCCTGCTGTACTTCAGCGTGTCTGTCAGAAAGCAGAACACAGCAAAGAGGGGAAGCCTTTTTGCCGCTTTGCCGTGTTCCACTTTTTGACAGTCACCTCACCCCCCTCAGCGCATGTTAGATTGTGAATGTCTTGAGGCAGCAACTTGTGGGCTTGGACAAGTTTCACACTGGTTGCTTGACTTTCATAGGGCGAGAGAGATTTTAAAACGAAGCTGAGAAAGAGGAGTCCATTCTAGAAAGATCCTCCCCATCTTCTTGCTTCGGACCTGGCAGACGTAGACAGAGTGGGCTCTTCTTTCTTAGCTCTGTTTTTAAATCTCTCTAGCAAAAGCAAAGCACAAGCAAAGTGTTCTGTTTATATACCACCCCATACGTCTTCAAGTAGTCTCTGAGCGGTTTACAGTTTTTAATTAAAGTATGCAGGCTACGCATTGCCCCCTCCCCCCAGCAAGCTGGGTATTCATTTTACCGACCTCGGAAGGATGGAAGGCTGAGTCAACCATGAGCCTGCTACCCGGGATTGAACCCCAGGTCGTGAGCACAGTTTTACCTGTACAGGCATTTACGGTAACCACTGCACCACGAGGCAAGCCACTCTCAATTTAACATGTGCTGGGAACCCATGCAAAGGGGGCACCAAGCGAGGGAATGGTGCATAAGAGAGAGGCAGCCATGGGGAAGGAAAATCCCATTGAAACCAACCAGGTCTTACAGACAAGTACAAGCGCCTGAGAGAGAGAGGAAGGGGCAATTGCGAAAAGTGCCTCCACGCCCCTGGATCCTGCAGTAATGTTTGTGGAAGCGGAAAGGAGCTGACGCTGAAGCTGAGAAGGAGGGGCCCGTGCCGCCTGCCTAGAATGTGTAAAACGACCCTCAATTTTTAGCCTAACAATTTTAGGGAAAAAATAGCATCTTATAAATGAAAAAACACGGTACTTACTTGGATTCATGTTGATGATCATCTCCCAACTTTTGACTCCCTTGAACATTTTGCACAAGACAGATAGTTTTCTATGCCCTAGTCATTTCCAGGCTGGATTAAAGGCGTTAGCCAGTTTAGAATTTGATAGCCAGATTGCTGACATTACTCCAGCATTGCATTATTTGCACTGGCTGCTTATTTCTTTTTCAATGAACGATTTTATGCACTATTTTTAGCATTTTAAAGCACAAAATGGTTTGTAGTCAAGTCACCTAAGTGGTGATCTGTTCTGGTGGGAACCTACATGCCTGCTGAAATCGGTGGCCCTATCCTTATATGGAATCAGATGGATATACATCAATTAAATGACCAATCCTTGAGGATCTACTGTTCCTAATCTCTTTCCTATTTATTGTTGAAATCTTTTTGGTGTTAATAAACTGTCAAATTTCGAGTTTTTCTGTCATTTGCTGTGCTTGATTCTTAACCTGTTATTTCTCTGCTGCAGTTTCAAATTGGCTATCACTCAAAACTTAACTGTTGTACTTGATGTTTTAATTATCATACTGTTTCTAATGAAATTAAATGCAGTGAAATGGTACAGGATATTTGCAAGGATCAGACTCAGCCATTTCAATTTCAGGAACCAAATAGGTCAAATCTGTTGAGGTGAAATGGCGTTTTCAAATGGATATCCTACTAACAGCTATCAAAATGGCAAACAATGTCAACTTAGTAGGCCCATTAAAATCATTTTGGGCAGCTGAAGGATGTTGATATGTTAAAAACTGTCCTGATTACATGGGAAAAGAATTCTGATAAAGGCAACATCTACATCAGGGGTGTCCAAACTTTTTGCAAGGAGGGCCAGATTTGGTGAGGTGAAAATGTGTGGGGGCCGACCATTCAGCTGCATTTAGACCTCTGGCCAGACTTTGGACCACTCTCTATAACATGCAAGGAGGCAGGGAGAATGCTGCAGCAATGGAGATGGGGGTGGGTAGGCTGGGCAGGTGGCTTGGGGGAATGGACAGAGGCAGGGAGGGCAGGCAAACCATAAAACTACAAGCTAACACTTCCGTCCAGTGTGGGGAGGGGCCAGCTGGCGGGGATGCGTGACAGGCTGAGCCGGTGGGAGAAGAAGGCGTGGGCCACTCAGAATTTCAAAACGGGCCACAGTTGACCCCGGGGCCTGACTTTGGACATACCTGATCTACATCCTCCCCAAAATCTCACAGAACTTGGCGGTTATTTATATAGAAGGATCTGTCATTGTAATAAATGTGTTAATCTTCCTAAACGAAGGTTTTTTTTTTTAAAAAAAAGTAGTATTCACACATGGGAACCAGAAACTCTAGTTGGCGTAGCTTATTCGTGGTGGAGCATACTGCAGCTGTAAAGTCACACATGCAAGAGCTAAAATGTGTCTGCAAGCAGAGGAGACACTGAAGCTGCTGATACTTAATTTCACAGCATGCCATTTCACAGAAGTACCTCTTCTCTTAGATCCTTTAAAGATATCAAGGGATACACTTAACTGATAGCTAAAACTTGAAACAATATCCAGTAGAAAACACTGAACTCTGACTTGTTCTACCTTTGTTTTACAAAAAATTAAGTCTGTTGGGTTGTTACACTTCTGGGGTGGTGTTTGAAATGTAAAGCAGAATTAAATGATGCCTTTCAGTATGATGAATACAGGCCATCCGGGCCAGTTTCGACTCCGGTTGCACTAGCCCACCCTCGCTCTCCTCGTTTGGATGAGTTTGGGCCTGTTTCCTCTTCAGAGGCCTCCAGGGCGATAGCCCATTGCCGGCCTGCGTCCACCCCCTTCGATCCTTGCCCTGCTTGGCTGATAAAAGCTGCCGGAGGGAGCAGGCCAGAGTGGGCGTCTGCCATCGCCACCACCTCCTTCCGCAAGGGGTTTTTTCCCTCCCATCTGAAGGAGACGGTGGTAAAGCCCATTCTTAAAAAACCTGGCGTGGCATCAGACCAATTGGCAAACTATCGTCTGATTGCTAACGTCCCTTTTATGGGCAAGGTTATCGAGAGGGTGGCCGCGACCCGGATTCAGTCTTTTTTGGAGGAACAGCAGTGCCTTGACCCATGCCAGTCCGGGTTCAGGCTGGGCCGGGGGACCGAGACAGCTTTGGTCGCGCTGCAAGAGGACCTAATCCGGGCGGCTGACAGGGGTCGCTCTACCCTGTTGGTTCTCCTGGATTTGTCAGCGGACTTCGATACCGTCGATCACGGGATCTTACTGGACCGGCTCTCTGTGGTGGGTATCGGGGGCACTGTTTGCATTTGGCTCCGGTCCTTCTTGGAGGGCCGGCCCCAGTATGTGCAACATGGTGGTGAGCTGTCAGCGCCGTGGATACTCCCTTGTGGGGTTCCGCAGGGGTCGTCTCTCTCCCCCATGTTGTTTAACATCTATGTGAGGCCACTGGCTGGGGTCATTAGGAGATTTGAAGTCTGCTGTCATCAGTATGCTGATGACACACAGCTCTATCTCTCCTTTCCACCTCTGCAGTGGAAGCTGTCTGGACTCTCGACCAATGCCTGGATGCGGTCCTGACATGGACCAGGGCCAACAGGCTCAGGCTCAATCCCGAGAAAACCGAGGTGATGTTCTTCGGGAGTTCCCCATCTGGATATGAACACCCTCTCCCCTGTCTGGAGGGTGTTTCTCTCCAGCTGGCGGATAGGGTTCGGAATCTGGGCGTGGTTCTGGATCCGGCGCTTTCCTTGGAAGCCCAGGTGGCTGCCATGACCAGAACCGCTTTTTACCATCTTCGTCAAATCGCCCTGATCCGCCCATACCTAGATGGCAACTCCCTGAGAACTGTGGTGCAAGTGCTGGTGATTTCGAGTCTGGACTACTGCAACGCCCTCTACATGGGGTTGCCCTTGACTCTCCTCTGGCGTCTGCAGCGGGTACAAAATGCGGCAGCCAGGCTGGTGGTGGGTGTGCGCCGTCATGACCACATCACCCCAGTCCTGGCTCGCTTGCATCGGCTGCCCGTTGCGTCCCGGATCAGATTCAAGGTCCTGGTTTTAGTTTATAAAACCCTCCATGGCTTGGGCCCGGACTACCTGTCAGAGCATGATCGCCCAGCGATCAACCTTGGCCCGTCCAGTTCGGCAGTCGCGGGCGCACTCGCTTCGGGTGGCCACCCCTAGAGAGGCGCGTAAAACCTCTACCCGGAACCGGGCCTTCTCGGTGGCCGCCCCTTCTCTTTGGAACAGTCTACCAAGCGAAGTGCGCTCTGCAGAGTCCCTGTTGGCCTTTCGCAGAGCGTTAAAAACTCTGCTCTTTTGTGAGGCCTTTGGCGACCTGGTTTAGTCCCCCCACCCCACCATCTGCTTGCTAGCCCAGTAGCGAAGAGCTGATTGCTGAGCTATTTGTTTTTTTTCCACGGGTGCTATAGTCGGGTTTTTTTTTCTGTTGTCACTTTTGTATTGTATTGTCAGCTGAATTGTTCAGCCTTTTGTAAGCCACCCAGAGTTCCCTTGGGAAGATGGGCAGGGTAGAAAATAAATAAAATAAAATAAATAAATAAATAAATCACTCCCTATTGCATTCCACAAAGAAAATATTTTTTTCATGTCAGAGAACCTAAGTTTTATTGCAGCTGAAGCTTCTATTGTTTCAAGAAACAAATGGTGTTCATTTGTTTTTGAGAAACATTCTGGCATTATTTACCCAACAGCATTTTTATGTCTATGTGTCATGCTGTGGCACAGTAGCAGATTCACAGGGGAAATGTAGACATGGGGGACAAGTGTAACTCTATGGGTACTAAATCTGTGCTTGATTTACATATGTGGTTTCATTCTTAAATGACAGATAATGTATGATGGAGTTGTGCTTAGCAAGTATCCGAAAATGTAACAGTAGGAACTTGCAGTATTATGTTAGCCTGGAATTCTCTTGGATAATGTTTTAGATAAGCTGATATTTTGGGTGTGCACATGCTACCACCTTGCTGCTTTGCCTGGGGATTATATCCTGTGCTCGGAAGAATAGAAATTAGAAATAGAAACCAGCGGAAACTGTCCCACCTTGATAATCCCTTGTAGAGATGTTTTCAAAATAACATGTAAGAATCTGAAGGCCATGCTTATTTTGTGTCCACCTAAATGGTAGGTACAGTATCTACACAGCTCTGACATTTTTAAACAGAGCTGACCCAGCCTAAGAATCTAGGGAAGAAATTGTTATGAACCAGTGCAGCAAGCAAGGTCACTAAGTTCATCACAATTCTTTGGCACATGTTTTGTTTTCTTCCTTGAGCAGCTTCAGTTGATGTGGACTTCTGACACAGTTGTCTCTGTCACAAATCTAGGTATCGTATTTTCCTTCTATAAGATGCTGCTGTATAGTAGACGACCCCCACTTTTAAGACCTACATATTAAGAACATTAATAAATCCTCTTTGAGCCCTCCTCCGCCTTGCCCCACCCCATGATGTTTCCTTTACTTCTTGTGTTTTGAAGACTCTTCTCTGTTTTTGCAAGCAAGGACTGGAACTTTTATTTTTGCAGGGAGATGCTTGGGAGCAACCCATTAAGAAGTTTATTTTCATGGAAAAAGAAGGTTTCCACTCCTACAAGAACAAAGCAGAGAGGAGGGCAATCGCATACTCCTGGAAAGAAAAGAAAACAAAGCAGGGGGTGGGAAACAGCAGGGTGTAAAGTGGAGGAGAAATGAAACAGCCAGGTCAGTTCGGATTCTCCTGTTTCTTTCTCCTCCATCCGAGCCGCTGCTGTTTTGTTTTCTTTCCAGGAGTGCTTGATTGCCTTCCTCTCTGCTTTGTTCTTGTAGTATCTGACCCTTCTTTTTCCTGTGAAAATGAACTTCTTAATGGGTTGCTGCATTCCCAAGCATTTCCCTGCTGAAATGATAGCTCTGGTCCTTGCCAAAACAAAGCAGAGAGGAGTCTTCAGAACATGGAAAGGAAGCAGCAAAGTCAGTTTGGCTTCTGCGTATACTTCCGTATACACGGTGTATACGGAAGTGTATACGGGTGGGCTTCTTCCCACCCCAGAACATGGAAAGGAAGCAGCAAAGTCAGTTTGGTTTCTTCCCACCCCACCCCAATTCCCAGAAAGGCTTACTTCCGTGCATATAACACCCCTTAATTTTTAATGCCATGATTTCAGAAAAAAATAGTATTGTATACACAGAAAATACAGTAGTTTATGTACCATTGTGGAACAGGCATTATCTTTCAGGGAAGAACTATGTAGGCTCTCTGAAAGTTGAGTCATGGCAACTGGACTGCTTTTTTTGAGAGAGAGAGATTGAAACATATGCTACCTGTCAAAACAGTTTCATCAATATGAAAAAAGCTAGTTGCGAGTCCTCCATTTTATAGCTTACTTTGTCACCCTAGTCTGAAATAGGCTCATAAGATGAACAATGGCTTGAAAAGGCTCATTATGTATACAAGAGACTTGATAGCCTTAAGGTGAACAATGTCCTAAAGTGCTGAAACCCATAAAGTATGGGGCGTTTGCTATGGCCTTGGTGATGAAGGCATGAAGTATTTTTGATTTGTCAAGGTATTGTTGAAACCACAGCCTGATGAGTGGCAGATTGTGCCTGAGCCCCCCACCTCTGTTAAGAGAGGGGTTTTCAGTGCTCACATGAATGGTTTCCCTGACCCCTCTCTCAAATCACCTATCTTCTCTGTCTAATATATGTAGATTCTCATCTTCGAATGAGTGCCCTTTGTCCTTCAAGTGGAGGCGTGCTGCTGATTGTGGTCCTGAGCAGTTGCTCCTCCTATGTTGGGCCATTCAGTTTAATGGCTGTTTAGTTTCTCCAATGTAGAGGTCTGCACACTCCTCACTGCATTGGACTGCATATACAAGAAGAAGGAAGACAGGTTCCTGAAGACAACACTTAAGTCCTGTGGATATCTTTGAAGATCCTTGTGGCGCAGTGGTTAAATGCCTGTACTGCAGGTAAAACTGCTCACGAGCTGGGGTTCAATTCCAGGTAGCAAGCTCATGGTTAACTCAGCCTTCCATCCTTCCGAGGTCGGTAAAATGAGTACCCAGCTTGCTGGGGAGGCAATGTGTAGCCTGCATACTGTAATTAAAAAAAAAACTAAACCGCCCAGAGACTACTTGAAGTGGTATGGGGCGGTATATAAGCAGACCACTTTGCTTTGCTTTGCTTTGCTTTAAAGTGGGCCTTCAACAAAGCAGTGTGCTGACCCAGAAGAACAATGGATCAGCCTGAGACCCACACCTCCATTTGAAGGACAATGGGAACTCATTCAAAGATGGGGACGTACACATATTACATAGAGAAGATAGGTGGTTTGAGAGAGGGTCAGAGAAGTTATTCATATGGGCATTGAAAACCCCTCTCTCAACAGAGGTGGGGGACTCAGGCACAGTCTATCTGCCACTAATCAGGCTGTGATTTCAATAATACTTAGACAAATCAAGTGGTACTTTTGGCCATTGTTCACCTTAAGGCTATTGAGACTGTTGTCTACCTAACGAGCCTTTTCAGGCCATTATTTATCTTATGAGCCTATTTCAGACCAGGGTGACAAGAGGTCAAAGTTAACTATAAAATGGAGAACTCGCAACTAGCTTTTTTCAGACTGATGAAGCTGTTTAGATAAGCACTGAAACGTTTCAATCTCTCAAGAAAAAGAAGTCCAATTGCCATGACTCAACTTCCAGATAAACTCACCTGGATGACTGAGAATCTTCACAGACAGCTATGTAGGTTGTAGAGTAAGAGTTCCTTTTCCTTTCTCATGATATAAGGAATCTTTTCCGCAGTGAACCTAAAAAGAAGCTTTCCCATCACAGTTTAAAACACTATTTTAATTAAATTTTACATTAAATTTTACACTAATATAAATTTATGGTGCAAAAGCTGTTTTTAGATCAGTCATCTTCATTCTTTGACCTTGAGCCACACTATTAATTGTCCAGAGGTCTTAGTAAGCCCCTGTAAGACAGGGATCTTGACACTGCTTTGACAAATTATTTTCATGGGAAAAACTACATTTCTAGTTTCAAATTATGTTCAGACTCAAAGATAATAGTAATTTCAGGAAACAGGTTTTTAATACATGCTGTACTAAAAAATTTAGTATGTCTGTAAAGCTAGGATTTATCTTCATAGCACTTAGTTTCTTTTTTTTTAATATTGCCTCTATTTTTGAGTCATTTTGAGAAAATGAAATTAGGAACACCAACAGCAGCTGATTAGCATTGTGGCACAATTTGAGGTTTGGTGTGCCGTCCCCTTCATGTTTAATATTCGTAATCTTCTAATTGGCAAATGAGCAGATAGAAGGCAATTTCGGAAGCCGTATCCTTGTTAACCCTTGTAATGTGGCACAGATCCTATATAGTCTGATAAGAATGTATACCTTAAGTTTCTGTTTCTGTTTACAGCTAAGCTATCAGCTTAAAGTGGGGATCATGTACTGCAAGTCTGGACAAAGCACGGAAGAAGAAATGTACAATAATGAATCAGCAGGTCCAGCCTTTGAAGAATTTCTTCAGTTACTAGGAGAACGGGTTCGTCTCAAGGGATTTGAAAAGTATCGTGCCCAGCTAGACACCAAAAGTAAGATGCTCTTTTATGTAGATTAATGGGACACTGAAACTATGCACAGCAATTAATTTGACATCAGAATGTTTTGTAAATGTAGGGAAAGTTATGAAATTGTCTTTTTCCCCAAAACTTATTTGAACTGTGCTATCATGACAGTTGTCACTCATCTATCTTATGAAATGAATTCTGAAAAACGAACTTCTTTGACTTGATGCTGTTTCTGGACTTAAAGTCTATTTCATGTATAGCCTTTCCTGTTTTATTACAGAAATTAAACTTGTTTATTTGGTAATATCATAACACAGTGCCTGCTGCTTTGCTATGGACTAAATACATTACATGAAAATCTTCATTCTACCCTTTCTGTTGCCCCAAAGAGCTTCCAGAATTACTCACCCCTCCTGAGTACATTTGGCTATGCATTTCCTCATAAACTCCACTGGCTCCTCCTGTTCAAACAGTGGAACGCCTCTGTTGGATATTATTTATTACATATTTATTTGGCTGATATACCCCCCCCCCATCTGACAGTGTGGTCACTCTGGGCAGTTCAAAAGCAAAGCAAAGCAAAGTGTTCTGCTTATATACCACTTCAAGTAGTCTCTGGGTGGTTTACAGTTTTTAATTACAGTATGCAGGCTACACATTGCCCCCTCCCTCAGCAAGCTGGGTACTCATTTTACCGACCTCAGAAGGATGTAAGGCTGAGTCAACTATGACCCTGCTACCTGGGATTGAACCCCAGCTTGTGAGCACAGTTTTACCTGCAGTATAGACATTTAACCACTGCGTCACGGGGCTCCTTCACAGCATATATACACTGTTGTGTTTTAGCGAGCGATATTGAGGCGTGGGCGGAGCCACAATGGAGTCGCGCGTTTGACGCGACCCAGCCAACCACGAGTAATTGTGGGAATGCGGCAACAGCCAATGAGGTGTACGCCGGGGCAATTATGCGCCTTTTTAAGCAGGGGGTTGGGCCGTCAGGAGCAGCGTCGTCTGCAGGAAATAAAGTTTGGAAGCGACTAGATTGTCCTGCGTTGTTCATAGACTCCAGCATTTAATAGTGGCGACGAGGATGGGATTTTTCTGAGCTGCCGTATCCCCGTACCGGGGCTGCCACGTCGTCTAGTGATGTCCTCTCCGGACCGGGGCGCCTCTCGACTGCCGCCGCCCCCGCCCTTCCAGGGAGTAGCCGCCATTATGCATGCCCTGGGTGAGTTCGACCCCCGGCACCCCGAGCATTGGGAGGCATACATCGAGCGCCTCCGTTTTTTACTCGAGGCCCATGGCATTACGGAGGACCGCCAGAAGCGGAACATTTTGCTGGGTGGCTGTGGGGCGGCCACCTACATAATTGCTAAAGGGTTGGCCGGCCATAACCCGCTGGACTCTTTGTCGTATGATGAAGTGGCGGGATTGCTCACCAACCACTTCATCCCGAAGCCATCAATAGTCTCCCGGAGGCACCGTTTTTTCCTGCGCTCTCAAGGCCCCTCCGAGTCCACCGCGGAGTACCTTGCAGTGCTCCGTTCGTTGGCGGGAGAATGCGAATACCCTAATTTGGAGGAGATGATCCGGGACCGATTCATATGGGGTTTACGTAATGAGAAGCTCCAGACCAAGCTGATGGCGCGCGAGACCATCACCTTGAGCGCGGCCTACAGCGAAGCTTTGGCCTACGAGCGGTCAGCCTCCACACACGCCAACAAGAAGGCAGCGGAAGTCCACGCCACGGACAGTACGTCGGAGGAAGAGGATACCAGCGTCCACCGCAACCTCAGCAAGTCAGGTACGAGCCGGCGTCTGCACAACACGACCGCACCCTTGCACGTGCGCTCTACCGGCTCGGCCCGAGGAGACTCCTGTTTTGGCTGCGGTGAGGATCACGATCGTCGCTCCTGCCCGTTCCGGGATGCCACGTGCCGCCGTTGCGGCAAGGCCAGGCACATCCGCCGAGTCTGCCGTTCTAAGTTGAAAGGAAACCGGACGAGACAGCGCGTACATGAGACTCGGGAGGAAGAGGAGTTGCAGTCGATCACCGCTGCCACGGTAATGCAGGTCTGCACGCGCACCCGTAAGCCCACTAAGGTCAAGTTGGAAGTCAAGATAGAGGGGGCCCCTTGTGTAATGGAGATGGATACGGGCTCCATGTATTCTATTATCTCGGCTAAGACCTTTCGGCGCCTGTGCCCCAGGGGTGGCCCCCCTCTTCGCCCCTCCCCGGTGATCCTCAAGGATTTTCAGAGGAATATAATAAAGACTGTGGGAATGGGCACGTTCCAGGTCCAGTATGGAAGGGTTTCCCAGCGACTGGACCTAATAATTGTGGAAGGCCCTTTTACCAGCCTCTTGGGCTTATCATGGCTGGAGCCTTTGGGAATTGGGTTTACAGGCATTCACAGTCTCTTTTCCAAGATGGGCCCGGAAGAGATTTGTAAGGACTTTCCATCCGTTTTCGACGGGTCCTTGGGACAGTATAAGGGCCCCCCGATTTCCCTGCGCTTGAACCCAGAGATTAGTCCCATCCGGGTGAAGGCCCGCCGGGTCCCATTTGCCCTCAAGCCCAAGATTGAGGCGGAGCTGGACCGCCTTGTTGCGCAAGGGGTCCTAGAACCGGTAGACTCGGGAACCTGGGAGACTCCCATAGTCACCCCGGTCAAGCCCGACGGGTCGGTTAGGATTTGTGGGGATTATAAGTGCACTCTCAACAAAGCTCTCCGCGACCACGCGTACCCGGTCCCGGTCGTGAGCCATGTTTTGGCCACCCTCGCCGGGGCGAAAGTATTCGGAAAGTTGGATTTGGCACAGGCCTACCAACAACTGCCGGTTGACACAGCTACGGCAGATGCTCAGACGATCGTCACGCATAAGGGGGCCTTCCGTGTAAATCGATTACAATTCGGGGTGAGTGTAGCCCCAGGACTTTTCCAGAATATGATGGACCGCCTCCTTAAGGGAATTCCCGGAGTAACTCCGTTTTTTGATGATGTTATAATCGCTGCTCCATCTATGACGGACTTTGGCGCTCGACTCCGAACAGTGCTAGAGAGGTTTCGGGAGGCGGGCCTTAAGGTGAAGAAATCAAAATGCCTGTTGGGAGTCGACAGCGTGGATTTCCTTGGGTTTCACGTCGATGCAACGGGCATACACCCAGCCCGGGACAAACTTCGCGCCATCCGCGAGGCGCCAGAGCCCAAGGGGAAAGCGGAGCTACAGGCTTTTCTAGGACTTCTAAATTTTTATCACGCCTTCCTGCCACATAAGGCGGCCGTCGCGGAGCCGTTGCACCGGCTCCTGGATAAAAAGGCGCCCTGGGTGTGGGGCAAGAGACAAAGGAAGGCTTTTCGTGGGGTGAAAGATCTGTTGGTGTCAAATTCTGTACTGGCCCACTTTGATGAGTCCTTGCCGGTAGTGTTGGCTTGTGATGCTTCCCCGTACGGAGTGGGCGCCGTTCTGGGTCATCAACTCCCGGACGGAAGAGAAGTTCCGGTGGCGTACTTCTCTCAAACCCTTTCGTCCGCGGAGAGGAACTACGCCCAAATCGATAGGGAGGGGTTAGCCATTGTGAAAGGGGTCAAGAAGTTTCATGACTTCTTGTACGGCCGACCCTTCACAATAGTCACGGACCACAAGCCGTTGTTGGGCCTGTTTGCCGCGGACCGCCAGACCCCCCAAGTGCTCTCGCCACGAGTACTGCGGTGGTCCATCTTTCTGGCTGGATACAATTACGAACTGCAGCACCGGCCCGGGAAGGCGATGGGTCATGCCGATGCCCTTAGCCGTCTGCCGCTACCGGAGTGCGGCCCGGACCCTGCTCCCGCCCACCAGGTCCTAAGGATCCAGGACCTGCCGGATTGTCCTTTGCACGTCCAGGATATCGCCGCCTTGACCCGACGCGATCGAGTGTTGGCTCGTGTTTTGGATTGGGTGGGGAGGGGGTGGCCCAAGCAACCGGGCCCGGAATTTGCGGCTTATACGGCCCGGAAAGACGAACTCTCGTCACACAGGGGGTGTGTGCTTTGGGGTGGTCGGGTGGTGGTCCCCCCTTCTCTGAGGACTAAGGTATTGGAGGCCCTTCATGTCGCCCATCCGGGCATTGTCCGCATGAAGGCACTCGCCCGGAGTTATGTTTGGTGGCCGGGCATGGACGCTAAAATCGAAGAGTGGGTGAAGGGGTGTGAACCTTGTCAGGCGTCTCGGCCCGAGCCATCTAAGGCCCCCGTACAGGCCTGGGAATCCACGCAAGCCCCTTGGTCCCGATTACATCTAGACTTTGCCGGGCCCTTCCAGGGCCAACATTTTTTAATAGTAGTGGATGCAAGGTCCAAGTGGCTAGAGGTCGCCCCTACCTCCACCACATCCACAAAGGCGACAATAAATGTTTTGAGGCGGCTGTTTGCCACCCACGGCTTGCCCGACACAATCGTGAGTGACAACGGAACGGCGTTTACTTCTGCCGAATTTCAGGAGTTTGTCGCTCTAGCGGGTATCAGGCACATTAGGTCCGCCCCGTTTCATCCGGCCACTAACGGCCAAGCAGAGCGCATGGTCCGTACGACCAAGGACGCGCTCAGGCGGATCATACAGGGGGACTGGTCTTATCGTCTCTCACAGTTCCTGTTGGCCCAACATGTCACCCCTAGTGCCGTAACGGGGCGTAGCCCTGCAGAGATCCTCATGGGAAGGAGACTGACGACGCTCCTTGATCGTCTCCATCCCGACAGGGCACTCGATAAGAGGCCCTCCACGGAGCATAGGGAAGCTCCGAGAGGATTTGCCATAGGCGACCCTGTATATGCCCGAAGTTACGGCCTAGAGCGACGATGGGTTCCTGGAACGATAGTGGCCTGCTCGGGTCCCACATCTTATGAGGTGGGTTTAGAGGGGGGGTTGGTGTGGCGGCGTCACATCGATCAGATCCGCGTCAGAACAACTGTGGCGCTGGTGCCCCCGGAAAATCTAGCCGAGCCAGAGCCCGAGGAAGCTCCGGATTCTGAGCCGGAGCAAGTCAGTGACTTTGAGTCCGGGGAGACCAATGAGGTGCCGCCCAGACGGAATGCCGAGTCCCCGGTTGCTAACGGGGTACCTGCTAACCCGGAGACACAGGCACAGCCTGATATCCGGGAACTAGCGGTCCCCGTTGCTCCCACATCGCCACCTAAGCTGCGGCGGTCCCAGCGAGAGCGTAGAAGACCGGCACATCTGGGGGATTATGTATGTGACTAAAATATTAGGATTGATGGTAATGTTGGTTGTTACTGTGTTTGAACCATGGGGGGAGGAATGTTGTGTTTTAGCGAGCGATATTGAGGCGTGGGCGGAGCCACAATGGAGTCGCGCGTTTGACGCGACCCAGCCAACCACGAGTAATTGTGGGAATGCGGCAACAGCCAATGAGGTGTACGCCGGGGCAATTATGCGCCTTTTTAAGCAGGGGGTTGGGCCGTCAGGAGCAGCGTCGTCTGCAGGAAATAAAGTTTGGAAGCGACTAGATTGTCCTGCGTTGTTCATAGACTCCAGCATTTAATATACACAAAAACATAAATGCAGATAGACAGAGTAATAGCAAATAAATCAATAAGCATATCAACATCATCAATACAGTTAAATGCAAATTTAAAAATTACAAGTAAAAACAGTTTGGCATGGTGAGATGATATTATTGTGGGTATACACTGAAGTCATGTTCCAGCCTGTGGGAATGTCTGTGTGAGCATCCAAGTCTTCAGTGCTTGTTTACAGGAGCTCCGAGGGGGGGGGGATATCCCCCACTGTCCTCTAAGCAAAATGGTATGGAAGGCAAAGGGTCCTGTAGCAGTAATTGTTTTCCTTTAGCACAAGCTTTTTTGTGAATTATTGTCCACTTTTTTTCAAAGGCATTCTAAGACGTGGCTCATTATTCTGGGTAAAATAAATCTGCTACTCTTAAAGATGTCACAAAGCTCCTTTGTTTCTTTTTCTTTTTCTTTTGACACAACTTCCTCTTCGAAAATAGGCAAGGGAGGTTGCTGCTTTGTTTCAAAGAGCTTGCAACACCTCCTTGGTGAGGCCCTTCCTAGTGCTCCCTCAACAAAACAGGCTTTTCCAAACAGTGTTGCAGGCTTTGTTTTATATGACTTGCATTTTGAATTGTAATAGAAAGGTGACCTTTTTATCAGCTTGGGTGAAGAGGGGAAATACATATACTCTGCAGAAGTACAGTGAAATGATTCCTAAGGCTGACATTTAACATGCAGTAAAACCTCCACTGATCCCTGCTAAAACAAAAAACAAAAAACACCTACACCTGTGACCTTTCTTTCTTTGTTGTTTAGACTGACCCATATGTATGGAAGACCACAGCTATCTCATTTGCAGCATAGGAAATTAAAGTAAAGAATGTGTCGTGGAAGTAGAAAAGCATTTGCAAACAGCGCTGTGAATTTCCTGTTGCCATGGTTTTGCTATTATTGCTATTTTGACTGGAGGCAGCAGCAGGAGAAAATATTAAAATACGAAATACTGGAGAGTGTTTAAAAGTGGATTCGATATATTTAGAACTGTGGATCAAAAGGACAGAATTGAAATTACGTACTTCCTTTCGAATTTAAATGACCTGCCCATCTCTAGTCCAAACCAGTCAATTTGCTTTATTCTACACAATGTTAGTGACAGGAGGTGGGCAAGTATTTAACAAGGTGGAGATGAGAGGAAAGTCAAGTACTGTTTTTTCTATTTTTATTGAAAGGCTGATGTCCTTGTGAAAATTTATTTATTTATTTTATTTTATTTATTTTAATACTTATATACTGCCCGTCTTCCAGACGGTTCATTTTTTTTATTAACATATAGCAAAACAACAAAAACAAAACAGTGGTTTGTAGCTTCTGTATGAACACAAAGAAAACTGAGTGGATGTTTATATCTACAGTTTATATTAATGGATGTATTAATTGGTGCTTGGAACAGTTAGTATGTTTATGACAATTAGTATGTATACTTTGCTTTTCAAATGGAGAGGGATGCTGGAAATATGTTTGTTCAGAAGCATTTCATTTCAGCTATGGGTAGGATCCCAGCCTGTTTTTTTAAAAAAGCAAGCTAATATAATTATGATACGTGTTTTTGATAGTGGTGGTAGCCATTATGATAGTCATTATGATAAAATGCCCTTGCTCTTTCCCCCATGTTGAATGTTTACTTGAATAAGTTAGGCCAATACCATTTTCTATTTGCAAAATATTTTTGTAAACATATTAATTTGGTTTACATGCATTCTGAGCACTGGTACATCTAACTTTTGTTCACTACCAAATTCAGATTTGTTAATTTTCTCCTGCTCCTGAAGTCATGGTCATATCTATATTTATATCAGAGATGGGGGTCGAACTGCCAAAATGGTGGTTCATCAGATTTGGCCAGTCCTCTGCTTCAGATTCAGCTTTACAACAACAGCGCTGCTGGTTCCTGCCTCATCTAAGATTGTGCCTGCCAAAATTCATAACTTGCCAAGAATTTGACATCACAGGTTAATCTCCTGGCAAATCTCATCTTGCCATGTTTGTACTTTTGGTACTTGCCTTGAAGAAGTGGAATTCATCCATGAAAGCTCACATGTTGAATGTTTATTTTTTTTCTTATTCTCAGTGGCCTATAAAAGTATTGCCTGTTGCCTATTCTTTCATTTGTGCTTGGTAATGCCTACACGACTCCGCCCTTTATTTAAGTGGTGCTATGTTTTAATGTAAGATTTTGTGGAGAAATCCACTACTTCAGTCTAGTATACACTGTCATGCTTTATTGCCTTTACTTCTGCTTGTGCTGCTCCTACAAACAAGTTTTACAGCTTCTCCTTTCCTGCCAATGGGAAGAAGGAATAACTAGGGCCCCAGCTTCAGCAAACTAATTATCAGTTGATCTCAGTATAAATCAGAACTCTTTTCTAGCTGTTACAGTAAAGTTGGCAAACTGCAAGACCACTAGAAAGTTAAATGGGAGTATCTATCTCCATAATAAATCCGAGCAGGATATACCTTAGACAAGTAGTTCAGCTATGTTTCAGAAGCTAGTTGCTGTGCAGAAAGAGGGCTGCTGTTCAAGAAATGCAAGTTTAAGGAATTTCTGGCACCTTTTTGTACCATGCCATTGCCATGGCCATAAAATGATGTTAATAAAATATTGTAATCATTACAGTGTACTTAGACGGTATGCGCATTCAGAAATCTAGTTAGTGTTTGTATTGTTACAGTATGTTTTGACACGAATGTTAATGAATGCTAGCCATATTTGTGTTGGGTCTGACAGGCACGTATACAGCTTTGCAGATAATATAAGGGTAAACTGCAATTGTAAACTGGATCTTTCTTTTTGTAATACTTAAATTGCAGCTGACTCAACTGGCACCCACTCTCTTTATACAACATACAAGGACTATGAAATCATGTTCCATGTTTCTACCATGCTGCCATACACACCGAACAACAAGCAACAGGTAGGACCCGTTTTCAGAATGTAGAGAATTTCACTGGCCTGTCCAAGACACGTCCTCTTTTAAAGCTACGCAAGTGAACAGAAACAAGCCTTAGGTCAGGGATTGGCAACCTCCAGGGCATACATCCATCTGTGGACCATAAAAGGACCATATTTACTCCTCCCATCTGTGTGTGTGTGTTGTGTCATTACAGTCACTCTTCGGTCACGACTGTAATGACACAACTCCATGTCCATGGAGTTTTCTTGGCAGGAATATTAGAATGGTTTGCCTACAGCACCTGGTATTCCCTGGTGGTCTCCCATCCAAGTACTTACTCTCAAAATACTTTTCTTTTTTTAAGGGGTTTTGTAAACTGAAAAGGCTCCTTTGTGCCCTCTAGTGGTCAGCTTTTTTTAAAAAAAAATGACTACATTCATGTATGTGTGGGGAGAACATGACTGAATTGCTTCCCATGGATCATCAAGGGCTCAAGGGAATGTTTTGAGAACAGCTTTTTAAGACAGTTTTGGTGTAGGGATGCTGGGAGCCCCTGGGATGTTACCAATTAAATCATCCTGATGGCAGCAATTTCCCAAAGTAGAGAGTTCCCTTGAGCCTCACATGGCTCACAATGTCTTCTCAACAATGAAAATGATTGAAAAAAATCACCACTGTTGATGACCTCATTGGCCTTATTTGGCGTAATATGCTCAGTAAGATTTCAGCCATTTCAATTCAGAGTTTAGAGATCCATACTTGGATGTTATGTCTTTTTTGGTGGAGAAGTATAATTGTTGGTCATTCATGGATTTAACATTTGACTGCATTTTTAGTGTGCCTCTGGAAAAAAATTGTAATTTAATTGCTCAAACATGGTTGCACTTGCTTAAAATTAACTAGTTTGTATCACAATGGCTAATTCTTATCAATATTTATCAGTTGCATGAGCTAATATAAAAATATTAAAAGCCCATTGATTCAGTAGAGATTTGGTGAGTCATCTCTGTAAATTCCATTGATTCAAATTAGCCTATATTCTAATTGTGACTTACTGTAGCGTAGTGCTGCTTACTGTGCTAAGCAACAGGATTTGAGGCATTTATAAGAATTTTTAACATGAATTTTTAACATACAAATAACATTCATAACAAGGCACAGGAAAAATGCTTGCTAATACTGCCCTTGTCAGATACAAAATACATTCTTAATACAGTGAAGGATATTGCCTGCTTTATAACTATTTGCATTTTTTAATGTTTGGCAGAAAATCCCAAGTAGGCATACAACATAAATTATATTACCATAAATTTGATTTTAGTGGCAAACGTCTACCCCATACCAAGACATTTGTATTAAAATAGATCTGAAGTTGTTATGGAAACCAGGGTTATAAAATACTAGCAATTTGTTTCATCATGTCAGAGGCTGGCAAATTTCTCAGTTATTTGCACAGATATACTGCCAGTTAATCCCACAATAGCTTTGAATGGGGGGGGGGACATTTTATGAGTGGTGATTCAGTTAAAGAATTAATAAAGTGGAGTAGCAAACAGTGTGATATAAGAAGATTGGTATAGCATCACGCTAAGATTTCCTGCCTTCGCTCGCACAGCTCTTAAGAAAACGACATATTGGAAATGACATCGTGACCATCGTTTTCCAAGAACCTGGAGCGGAGCCATTCAGCCCAAAGAATATTCGTTCTCACTTTCAGCATGTCTTTGTAATTGTCCGAGTGCACAATCCTTGCACTGACAACGTCTGTTACAGGTAACGTATTCTTAGGATAATATTTGGCTTACATTGATATTCATACACAGTGGCTGACTGCATACTGGGGTTGTTTTTGCTTCATTTTATAATGTCTTTTGCTACTAGTTATTGGGAAAATTGTTGAAAGAGTCACACAGCACTTCTAGGCTTCTCGCAGGAAAATACAATAAGTAATATATGGTACAGATACTTTAAAGCCAGCAGTAGCAGCCTGACAATGAGACAGTGCTTTAAAAATGTTTGAGCGCCTTCTGATAAGTTTGTTTTTCATATCTTGAGTTTCTCCCAGTAGAGAGACCAAAGGCAGTGCCCAGCTGTCTAAAAAACAAATATAACTGAAAACACAGTATGGTATAGTACTAAAATCAAATTGCCATACTGTATAATAAACCAGTATGTTGTAGTTTCACATTAAAACTAAAAATAGCATTTAAAAAAAATTTAAAACATTTTTAGAAGAAAAACGGAAAAACCACTTTCTCTGCAGCTTGTTGCCTGTTGCCAAAAATCTGCTTCAACAAAGAAGTCTTTACTTTCCAATAAAAGATTGGGGGCCAGCCAAAGCTGGGGACCTAAAGCATAGGTGCAGTTCTTAAGTAATTTAGGATGTTAGATTATCATCTTAACTAGAGAATAAGTATGAAGAGTGTGGCCGAAGGTAATCACATTCCTTCCCAGCTGCTGCTGTTCCACTTCTTCCCATAGCTTGTTCCTTCTTTCCTTGACTTCTGTTGTAAGTTATCCCTGTGATCTTACTGCTAGGCATGGATGCAGCAGAGGGGAAATTAGTTCACTTGTCCTATCTGCTCCTTTACTTGGGACCTCATTTGACCTTTGCCTAGTGCTGTTTCCCCCTAAATTAGCAGGTTAGCATTACCCACTTTTATAGATTCTTGGGCAGAGAATTTGAGTTTTTTTCTCCCCAATAAAATCTTGCAGCATTTCCCACGTAGAGTCAATTGCTTCTTCTTTCCTCTAAACCAGTGCTCCCCAACCTTTTTATCGCCGCGGATCGGTAAATGTTTGATAATTTTTCCCTGGCCCACTTGTTTTGATTTAATAAGATAAAAAAGGTAAATGCCCCCCCCCGGCCGCTGACGCACATGCGTGCTAGTCGTTTCCCACTCTAGGGGGCGGTGCTCATCTCTGTACTCAAGCCGAAGAGCCAGTGTTGTGCGAGTCCTTGGCATCGCTGCAAGGAAACACTGTTTTTACTTCCTCGCGTTTTTTTCCCCGGGGGCGTCTCTTTATCTGACTTGCATTTCACATGCTTTCGAACGGCTAGGTTTGGAAGCATATAAACGCAAGGAGAGTGGGGGGGGGCGGGAATTGGTGGCCCAGGGAATGAGATGCTGTTGGACTGGCAACCCTGTTGTACATCCATTGTCAACTTCAAATTCACATTCTTTGAGTTGTGCCCTCCAAAAGTCAGACAGCCATTGCCCCAGTTCCTAAGAAGTCTCTGCCTGCTTCCTGATAGAATGCTACACTCTGGAGGCCCAACATATTTTTTTATTTAATTTATTTAGTTTATATACTGCTCCATCTATCTGCACAGCTACTCTGGGTATATATCATGGAATCTTTCAGCACTCAGACATTGTTCTTTGGGTAAGTCGTTTGTGGCTAGGGATTTCTGAAAGGAATTATTTTTTTGCACATAACCCATATTTGAATATATTTTGCATGTGTTTCAAATAACCCTAAGGGTGGAGAATACATGTGAATAAACAAAAGAGAATCTGGCCACTTGTTCTGAGGAGAACTAGAAGGGTCTTGCCATCCAAATGTGCCTTTAGAAAAAGGGAACCCCTTGAAGCTTGAACACAGTCAATGCCCCGAGGGACGCTTGCAGGGAGACCTCGGCCGCTCACAGGGAAGAGGGAGGGAGGGGAGGGAGGGAGAAGACAGTCCGTTCCTACGGTGGTGGTGGTGGTGGTGGTGTGTGTGTGTGTGTGTGGTCAGTGGGCAATTCCTCCTGACGGAAGATAAGCCTCGGGGCGAGTGGGGCGGGGGGAAGGGGAAGGAAGATGTTGTAATAAGACGACCCTCAGTCCATTCCCCCCCTTTCTCGATAGTCGAACTTGTCCTAATTGTTCTGGGCTGTATAGCTTATCCCTCATTGACGTAAGCCGCCTTGGGGGTCTTTTCCAAGGAGAAAGGCGGGGTAAAAAAAAACACTCTGAAATAAAGAAATAAATAAATAAATAAATAAATAAATAAATAAATAAATAAAGGAAAAGGGGAGGCAAGCTGTCACCCCGGGTGCTTCGGTGGCCACAGCGAGGCTCCTTCCTGTGACCCCCCAGCCCTCCCTCTCCGCCCTCCACACACACACACACACACACCCCAAGAGGGAGGAGAGCGAGAGCGAGAGAGGGGAGAGGCTGGCTTACCGGCGTCCTGCCTTCATCCGTGCCATGACCGAGAACCCCCCTCAGCGGCCTCCTCCTCCTCCTCCCTCTGCCGCCGCCACTGGAGTCGCCGCCACCCCCATGGCTGGCAGGCCGGTCGGTGGGTGGGTGGGCTGCCGCCGCCGCCGCCACCATGGTTGCTAAGGGTCGCTCCCACCTGGCGGGCAGGTGCGCGCCGCCTCCGCCTACTGCGAGCCCTACTCTTCGTTGTTCCTCCTCCTCCTCCTCCTGCTGCTACTGCTGCTGTTGCTGCCGCCGCCGCCTCCTCCGGCCCCTGTCAGGAGGAGGAGGAGCGACAGCACCATTAGCGACTGCGGCGGCAGCCCCCGCAACGCAACAAGCCACCCGCCCATTGGGCAGCAGGCCACCCCCCAACAAGCGCAGCGCTCATTGGCTCCCCTGTCTCCTCCTCCTCCCTCCTCGTCCTCCCGGGGCGCGTGCTGAAGAGATCGGGGATGGAAGGGAGGAGGAGTTTCCCTGGTTTCCTCGGGCGGCCCGGTGCCGATTGATCCACGAACTGGCACCGGTCCGCGGACCGGGGGTTGGGGAACACCGCTCTAAACCTTTTCATACATTTCTTGCATTCTTAAGTTATTCAAGGTCCACATAATTCAGGTTAGTGATTCCTAAGATAGAAGGTCTGTTACGGTCCTGAAGCAGTGATGAAGTACGCTAATCACAGGCATTTATATTCTGCCACAACTGAAGAGAATAGAAGAGCTGTTCTTCAGAACAAAAGTTCAGATCACCTGACTTGACAAACAAACAAAAACCCAGAAGGAGTGGCTCCCAGACTTTGGAAATCTCTTCAAAGAGAAGGCCGACAAGGGCTGTGTCTGATGACCCTTAGGCCAACAGGCAAAAATGTTTCTGTTAGTCTTGCCTTTGCCCCTTGACTGCTTCTTTGAATTTATTGTCTTTGCTTTGAATTGGTTGGCTCTATTGTCTGTATTCATATTTTCATAGGGTCTTTTTGCTTAGGCCAGAATTTTGCTTGGGGAAAAATGTTCAGAAGAGTAATTGTGTAGTGATGTGGGATGTCCACTGTGCAGCCAGTCACACAGCAGTTGCAAAATCAATCATGCAACAGATACCCTGTCAGAGGAGTGAACTGTTTTTTACATGGTTAATTTTCTATGTGTTTTTCTGCCCCCAATAGACATCTTGGTACTTTATTGGTGTTTTGTTTTCCACTAATGTAAACCACATTATTGTTGTCACATTGAGCCATCTAAAAATGTTTTCTTATTGAAGGAGTAGTATTTCAGTTCAAACTAATAAGAAGGCAGTACAGTTGTCCCCCGCCCTTTCACGATTTATTTACTGTGGTCCCAGTATATCACGGGTCCGCAGTATATGGGGGGGGGGAACCCTGGGGTAAGGAGGAAAGGCCTTCCCAGGCCCGTTAGAGGCCCCAAAAGTGCTTCCCCACAAACCGGAAGTGACTTCGGGTAAACCAGAAGTGACCTTCAGATCACTAGAAAGCACTTTTGGGGCCTCTGATGGGACTGGAAAGCCCCTTGCAGGCCTGTTTGGGGTAGCACCAGGCCTGGGGTAAGTACAAGAGCCCCCAGAGAGCCCGCCCAGTCCCAACCTGACCCAGCATCCGCATATTGCGGATTTTCAGTTACTGCACGTCGGGTCAGGTCCCTAACCCCTGCAATAGGTAGGGGTTTGCTGTAGATGGTTTGCTGACGAATAAGTCCCTGCTGGAGGACAAAAAAACAAAACAAAAAATTGTTAATAATTTAGGACCTTGATATATGTTGGGATGTGTCTCCCACAAAACTGCTACACATCCCACCAGTTCTGTACAGTCCATGGTGTTAAAAGGGTGACACTAAAAGAGGCCAAAAGAGTCAACACAAGGAGACGGGCTTTTGTTAGTTGTGCCTTTTCCATTTGGCACAAACTTACAACACAGCCCTGTCCACATTCTACCTAACCGAGATGCTCAAATCAGTTTTAATTTGGTTAATTTTATTGAAAGTAAGATTCTCATTTTGCACTAGAGTTAGGGTTTTATCTATTTGTGTGTGTAATAAAAAAATTAAGTGCTACAAAAATGTGTCTATATGTATACAGTGGTCCCCCGCCCTTTCGCGGTTCCGGTCCCGCGGTCCCGCTATATTGTGGGACCACGGTACCAGCAAAGGGCTTGAGGGAGGGGGGATCGCACATCCCCCGCAGGAAGTCCGGGCAAGAGGTGTGCGATTTCAAAGTCGCTTCCGGCTGCGGAGCCCCAGCGCTGGGCTCTGCGGCTGAAGCGCCTTTTTCCGATAGCACGCCGCACGCCCCGAACTCCTCTGCTTACGAGTTTATCCATTCCAAATGCATACTCATAAGTCGAATAACTCATAAGTAGAGCAGCTGTATCTATAAAATAAAAAAATTAAATAAAAAGTAAAAAATTGTAAGTAAAGCACAGCTAAAATTTGTAAGGCAGCAGTTAAAATGGCAACGGTTTTCCGCTTTTAAGTCAAATTGCTCCTAAGTAGAGCCAATTGTAAGTAGAGGTACCACTGTATATTGTTTATTATAACAAAAAGTGAACATAAAAAAGTGTGGGTTGGTTTTAACTAGACACAGGGTTTTATGTATTTATTGTTGCGGATTTTATGTGTTTATTGTTGGGAGTGGGGTGGTATACAAAGAGAAATAATAAATAAATAAACTTCAGTCATTTATAAATGGCCAGTGGGAACCTGTAAGATCTAATTGCACTGTATTCAATAAATAATAGCATTAAGTCACATCTTGTTTATATTTCCTAGTGTTGCTGTGACAAGATCCAGAGACGTGCCATCGTTTGGACCACCAATCCCGAAAGGCATCACCTTCCCTAAATCAAATGTGTTCAGGGACTTTTTACTAGCTAAAGTGATCAATGCTGAGAACGCAGCTCATAAATCAGAGAAGTTCCGTGCCATGGCTACCCGAACCCGTCAGGAATACTTGAAGGATCTGGCAGAAAAGAATGTCACAAATACACCAATTGACCCTTCTGGAAAATTCCCCTTCATCTCACTTGCCTCTAAAAAGAAGGAAAAGTCCAAGCCTCTTCCAGGAGTAGAACTCCACAGTTCTGGTGCTGTTATTTGGAGTCTTCGTGCTAAAGACTATAGCAAGGGCATAGATATAGATGGTCTCCTGGGCATTTCTAATGAATTTGTTGTTATCATTGAACAAGATACAAAGAGTGTTGTGTTCAATTGCTCCTGCCGAGATGTGATAGGGTGGACTTCAACAGACACAAGTGTCAAAATTTTCTATGAAAGAGGTGAATGTGTTTATGTGGAAAGTTTCAAAAACCCTGAAGATATCAAAGAGATTGTCAAAAGGCTAGAGGTTAGAGATCTTCCTCCATTCCTCTCTCTCTGTCTCTCTCCCTTTCTGTCTTTCAATATTTAGATCTAGTCTGCAGGCAGGAATAAACTCAAATAACTGCCATGAAAACAGATAGAAATTGATTAGTTCCATTTTTGCTCCCAACAGCCAAGCAGAACAAGAAAATCCACCAATTTGTCATTGAGTTGTATTAGTAATGGGGGTTTTCCGATCCCACTCCCCAAAATTACAAACCGACAATGAAAAGTGTTACTCAATGCTCCCCCCCCATATGTAAACTGAGGCTTTTGGATAATGTTATATTAGTACCTGCTGTCATTCAGCAGATGTTTGTAGAAATTCTCATAATAAGAAAATGGCATGCTCTGTAGCATGAGGGAAAACATTGCCTTTCCCCCCTTTTCTGTTCAGAAATATTATTAGCAAAATCCTTTAGGGAAATGGAACACAAATACAGTAGTCAGTAAAAGAGGACCATAGCCAGAGTCCTGTGGCAGCACAGCCAGAGCATAATGTAGTGTTCGTAGTGCTCCACAATCTCCAGCTGGCTGTAACACCAGTTGAAAGGCTGTCCATTTGTAACCTGTAGGGCATGCATTTATGCCAGAAGGCAAGAAAAGCCTCCTTGTGCAAGTTCATACAAGTGGAATTGCTTGTGCAACGCTTTTGTTGTGCAAACTAGGCAAATGGATTCCATGAAATAGATGGTGTAACACCTCCTTGATTATTTCATGTTCTTTATTGTTTAGATAATTAAATTTCATTCATAGAGTCTTGGAAGGGGCACAGGATATGCCAAGGGGGTCACATATGGCCTCCAGGCAACACTTTGCATACACTTGTCCTGAACCAAACATCCCCAAATTCAATTTCGTCTTTCTTTATTTTCAGCTTGTAACAAAGGGCTGCGAGTCAGTGGAGATGACTTTACGACGAAATGGGCTCGGCCAACTTGGTTTCCACGTGAACTATGAAGGAATTGTGGCAGACGTTGAACCCTATGGCTATGCTTGGCAGGCTGGTTTGCGGCAGGGCAGCAGATTAGTGGAAATCTGCACTGTAGCTGTAGCTACTCTGAGTCACGAGCAAATGATTGATCTCTTGCGGACTTCTGTTACTGTGAAGGTTGTTATTATCCCACCACATGAGGATTGTACCCCACGAAGGTATGGGGTAGTCAATGAGTTAATGTCTAGTACTGGCTTTCTCTGGGTTATCTCGCTTAATAATGCAAAATCTCTATTCACCCTGTTTCATTGACTCCCTCTGAGCAATTTAGATAAAAGAACCACCTTAGCTGTACAACCTTCTAGTTCAAATCCATAGGTATAGTAAAATTTATAAGATGTTTTAAATAATCCAGGTTTTGGTGCAACTTCCTTTATATAAAAATTGGTCCCCTTTTACATTCACTTGACACCAAGACAGAATTGAAAGTTCTTATTGCGCCTCTTTTTTAATCTGGGAGGCTTGTAAATCTAGGGTTCTATGGGATGTCTGTGGAAATTCTCAATCATCCAAGTGAGGTGATCTGGGAGTTGAGTCACGGCAACTGGACTTCTTTTCTTGTGAGATCAAAATGTTTCACTACTCATCCAAGTAGCTTCTTCCATCAATTCTATGGGATTCTGTTCTGTTCTATGGGATTGTTATTTTATCGTGTTATTTATACTTTGTATCCTACTAAATTGCTTTTAAAATTGCCTGCTGACATAATAAAGGCATGCAGCCTATGAATACTCTTGAAATAAGATAATATAGTAAAGTAGAAAGGTGTAGTATTTTAATTAATTAAAATATAGTTAATAGAAGGGTGTAGTATTTTAATTAACTAAAACTATCAAATGCTTATTTTCTGTGTAATATATTTTCCATTCCTTCCTGCATGCTGAATTAGATGATTTAGCCTGCATGATCAGTGGGATTACTGATTAAGTAGGGATATATGGGATTATATGTTAGCCCAGATTTCCTGTTCTCTAAAAAGAGGCTGTCAGTGGAGCATAATATAATCCCTCCTTTGTTTGTTTGCTAGTTCAGTTTAAAAAATTAGACCACCTCTAAAGATGGAACCTTTTAAGACCTCATGTTGCTAGAAAGAGTTGTGCCTGTTCCTGAGGTGTCTTAGGACCCGTCCCTGAAGAACATATTTAAGAGTTTTGGGGAGGGTGGTGGTGGTAATGCCTCACAGACCTAGATTAAAATGGTGCAACAATAAGAACTCAATAAAACATAAACATACTTAGGAAAAGCAGTCAATTAATAGTCTTTTCATAAGATCTTACAAGAATATCTGATTTTTTTGGTTTACACCTGCCAACAAGTACTCTGGATACCATGTCATTAGCTTTCTGGACCATTTCCTCGTTATGGGATAGAGAATACATTCTGAGGAGGGTGACAAGGGTGATCATGGGACTGGAAACCAAGCCGTAGGAGGAAAGACTGAAAGAACTGGGGATGTTTAGCCTTGGGAAAAGAAGCCTGAAGGGCAATATGCCGGCACTTTCCAAAAAGTTGAAGGCTTGTCATACAGAGGAACAGCAGGATCTGTTCTCAGTCATTCCAGAGTGCAGGGGCGCGCAACAGTGGATTCATGTTAAGAGAACTCAGCTTTTAGATGAATATCATGGAAAAAACTGGTTAACTAGTAGAGCAGTTACGGCAGTCCAAACTTTGGCCCTCCTGATGTTTTGGACCACAATTCCCAGAATTCAAAGCCTGTGTTTCCAATGGCAAAGGACTGTGAGAGTTGTGGTCCAAAACATATGGAGGGCTGAAGTTTGGACATGCCTGAGTTACGGCAAGGGAACCAATTACCTCAAGAGGTGTTGAGTGCTCCAACACTCGAGGCATTCAGAAGAAATGTGGACAACCACCTGGCAGGTATATCCTTTAATTTGTGTTCCTGCATGGAGCAGGGGTTTGGACTTGGTGGCCTCATTGGCCTCTTCCAGCTTCACTGCTCTTATGATTCTATGAATACTATGTTCTTCTCTGTGGAGGCTTCCTGCCTTGTTTTTCAGTTGCCTTGCTCTTTCTTTTCAATTGACAGAAGTTTTTCAGAAACTCATCGTATGCCAGTAATGGAATACAAAATGAACGATGGCGGAGTTCCTTATGAGTTCAAATTGCCCTTCAGGAATAACAACAAATGGCAGAGAAATGTCAACAAGGGACAGGGGTCTCACGTACAACAGATGCCGTCACAGATGCAGAGTCCAATGACCACACGAGTTGCCTCAGGGAAAAATGAAGGGAAAATGCCTCCTCCAGAGCGAGCAGCAAACATTCCACGAAGCATTTCTAGCGATGGGCGCCCACTGGAGAGCAGGAGGTATGTAGGTGTTGTCTCTCCTCTAGTGCAGGTTACGCAAACGGTAAAGGATATTTTTAGTAACATTGAAAGAATAATAATAATAATAAAATATCTTAAGCTTATAGATAAAATCCCGGGCAAGCCATCATTTGAACACAGGGCTTCAACATGATGATCTAAACATGAAGGGAGATGTTCCAGGACAGTCTTTGCTTCTGTTTCCAGAGGGACACTCCACATTTGTTTCTAGGGAAATACCAGTATGTTTAAGGTGCCAACAATGTTGTTGATGAAAGATTTCAGCGACAGAATTCAACTATTTTGAAAGTGTGGAAAAAAAATGTAAATGTCTGGAGGGCGTTTGCTGTGTTTTTCTCCTAGTCACAATTAGTATAATGTATAAAAATACAAATGACTTCTATTTGTTCCAGATTTCCCTCAGAATTGATAGGCTATTGAGCAGATGTAGTCTGAAACATGTTATTTTTGTTCTCTGTCATGGACAAAAAGTGCATAATGTTGCAGTGGCCCTTTATTTCTGATGGCTCTGTACTAGCTACTTGTGCTTACTGACATTTTGTCCTGTCATTGGACACAGATAGTTTTGCCTAAAGGTATGGCCTATGAGCAAGGTTCATCTGAGAGTGATATAAACAGGCTCATAAGCCATTAGCTGTCATATGTTTTGCCCAGAATTGTGGTAAAGCTTGAATTCTACCAAGTTCATTTTGGTGGAAGAAAATACTACTGAGTTTTATCTGTCTTAATCCCTTTCTCCCACTGAAAGAGCTGGGAGTAATATAAATGTTACTTCTCCCCTCATTAACCAGTTTTAATGATCATTTTGCTTCTGTTCAGGCCAGCCATTTATATTTATTTGATCATGGCTCCCTCAAAGTTTCTTAGTTTGCCCGTCTCCTATGTGATCCGTACCTTGTAATTTGTTGTAATTTTGCTGTTGCTGATGAAAGGTGTAACTTTTACTATAATAACAAACCTGACAACGAGACAGATTGAAAAATGCTTTGTCAGCAGTGCTTGCAGTGCCAGGCTGTTTCTCTGGGAATAAGCTGTGGTGAATACAGTTGGTTGTTATCTAGTGGTGTTAGCAAAAAGCACTTAAACTTGGACCACCAGATGGCCATCATTTTTTTTACCAATTCATCCTAAGGATTTGAAGTCTTCCCCCTTCTCCCAATAGCTACTTATGATAACTGGGGGATTCTCTTAAAAAAACTGGACACCAAATTATACAATAGGGAATGGAGAGATTAAAAAAAAAACAGGATCCCAGTTTTGTACAAGGAGGTTTTCTTTTTCACTAAACTAGCACAAAGCTACTGTTGGATATAAGCCATTCGAACTTAAACTTGTCAGCTGTAAAACACTAAACCAGGAGTGTTCTCCTTTAACAATACACTTTTGATTTTCCACTGCTCCTTGTGTACTGGTATCTATAGCTTATTATGTAACTATAGCTCAAGAACAGTTCAGAGTAGGGATGCTACTTACTTACTTACTTACTTAGGTGCTTGCCTGCTTGCTTACTTACTTATCCTTCCCAAATAGTTAGGCTACTACTCTGGGTGGCTAACATAAGGAGAACACAGTCATAAACAATGGCACTAAAAACAATAAACCAACAGTGAAGAAAAGGATTCAGACATAACTATATTATAATCTATGCAACAATATATTCCTCAGGTACAAATGTGAAGCAAAAAGCAGTTGCATTTGGGGTAGAGATGTCCCAAGTAAAATAAATATGTAAAAGAAGATTAAGCAGAAGAAATACACTGTCAGATAGCATGTATTTCAGAACAAATGATTTTTTTGTATATATATTTCTTCTAGTTTGCATTTGCAAAGTTTGGAAACTGATTTCTGTGAATGTGCAGACAATTTGATTTAGATAATTATTCATATTGTCTTGTTCATAGTCATAGAACTTTGACATTTATGATTTTGCTGCTGTAAAATTGGTTTTCTCCTCCAAGAAATTGGAGAAATTGGCTGTAGAAATGTTATACAATTCACTCTGTTGCAGCCAGACAGTCTCTATTTAATGACTAGCAGGCAAGGTATTTAAGACACAATCTACAAGACCGTCATCTGGTTATAACAACTTTCTGTCAAGGCACAGAATATTGATCTGAGTAAAATAGCAGTCGTGATTTCCAAAGAAACCAAATAACCAGAAAATACCCTGATCTTGGTATGGATTTGTTGTGTATTCTGTTTTTCAAGCGGACACTTGTCAGTCAGTGGTTTCATCTTATTTAATTTAATTCTTGGCAATTGCCCATCAAAAATTCAACTGTAGCAGCGCAGTCGAGGAGCACTGTTTACCTGGCAAAGAAAAGGAGCAGCCATTACCAAAAGCTAGATGGTTAGACAAGCACCCAATATGTGTGGCAATGAAATCTTGTCTTAGTCAAGCTCTCCCCTGGGTATTGTATAATCCTGTCCAGTGTTTATGTAATACAAAAAAGACTTTTGCTTTCAATCCTTAGATAGAGAGAGAGAAAGAGAAAGAGAAAGAGAGAGAGAGAGAGAGAGAAGAATTCGGAGAGAGGAGTACCTATTGAGGGTTTTTTTTTTGTTTGTTTCTGAAAGGTATGTGAGAAAAGGCAGCTTTATAGAGCATGAAAATTTAACAGCAACCCAACCTTTATTTTACATTGTGCCCAATGGGAAATCTAGTTTCAGTTTACAGTGGCTTATTTTACAACAGTCATCAGCAAGACAGTAAGAGAGCAAGACAGCAGACCCTAATGTAGGATCTGCTGTACTCTACTGAATCAGGATTAGACCCCTGCCCTAGCTTCTAGCTCACTTTGGTCATCTGTATGTAAACCATAGTTTAAAAAATAGGTTCACTATGCGCACATATCCAAAAGATGACTAAATAAATACACCAGTGCGAAATGGCTGAATATCTAAGACTTATGAGTATATTCTGTATTTTCTTCATGTCCATTTTCTCTTTAAAATTTCTCACACATGGAAACAATGAAATGAGATTCTGTAGCCTGAGTGAAATCCCTTGTCGGAAAGGTGTGCAGCTGCAAGAACCAGAACGGGTTCCACTCCCATACCTGGGCAAGTAAATAGAGTCACATGAACCCTCACATGCAGTCTAATACTTGAATAATTTTAAGGCGCTACCCCAATACACAATGCCATCTGTCAGTCACTGCAGTAAAGTGGATCATGGAACTCTCACACATGCACTATAATCTGCTTGCCATGGAATTGTGGTTATTAAATAAAGTAAATAAATAAATATTAATCCATCCATTCATATGCTTCATACCCCATTTTCCCTCATAGGAGCCTAAGGTAGAGGGTAAGTGGCCTAAACTCTTCTACAGTCTAATCTGGGAAGTGGAGCATCTTCACATCACATGGCATGGGAGTTGTTTCCCACGTGTGTTCCCTGATGCAGGAGGCACCTCCTATACCTGTTTCTTCTGCCACATGTGGTTCTTTGGCAGCACTTCTCTACAGTAGGGTGGGCCCTCCAGGAGCAATAGTTTTGGGGAAATGATGCATTTGCCACCCACAGCAATTCATCACCTGATGTTGTTGCCTAACTGAGCGTTATGGTAGTGCCAGCCTTGACAAATGGCTTTTGCATAAAGCAGAGTGAGGAATAGTAAATTAAATGGTCATCAGGTGTCTCAGAGGACACTGTGGTAAATCTAAACTGTGCTTAAACTGAATCCAGTTGGATCCTTTCATTGGACAGTATTCACTATCAGTCAAGTCAAAATGATCTTGCAGAAAAGCATATCCTTTTCCCAAATGGAGAGAAAAAACTCATGTACTTTACAAGATGCGATTGTACCCTATAATTGTATGTGGTAATATATGTATATATGTCAGTCTCACTACAAATTAATTACTTGTCTGGTGCTTTGGGGAGGGAATGGATATCAAAATGCTACCGGCAGTGCTCTTAAACTTCATGTTTTCTTTGAAAGGTAATATTTTAAGATGTTTGCCTATCCAGGGAAATTGAACAGTTTGTACATTAAGTGCTTTAGACTAGCGGGGTGGGTGGGGTTGACAGTGTGCCTCTGAGAATCGGAATATCAACTCTGATCCCCCCCTGTACATATACACTTTTCAATAAAAATGTCCATGAATATTCAGCAGCACTGTGACAGAATATACTGTATGTTTGTGTACACACACACACACACACACACACACAGTGTCTTTGATCTATATATCTATCAAAGATGAGTCTTGTACTATGTGATTTTGTTTCTTAGATGTCCAGTGCAATAAGCAAAAAAGCTTGTTGCAAAATACTACTACAGTGGACCCTTATATAACAAACAGCTTGTATAACATAAAATTTGTACAACATAAAAAATTCCGGAGATAGGGGAAATTTGCTTAACACAATCGCCTATGGGAAGAATCCGTACAACATAAAAATGGGATCACTCCGTTTTCAATGCATTCCTATGGGAATTTGTATAAAGGAAAATTTGCTTAACATAATTTCATTTGGAACGAATTAATTCCTTTATACAAGGTACCACTGGTACTTGATATAGTAGAGTGGTGGGATTTTTCATTTGGTACTGCTTAATAAAACAACAAAAAATGAAACAAAAACATAATACTGAATACAAAACTTTATTCAGAAATTACATGGACGAATCACATCTCTGTTTAGAATTTGGATGAAATGTGCAATGAGTTAATATTCCTTGGTTACAAATAGTAAAAGCAATTCAGCAAGTTTATTTTTAGAAGGTCTCAGAAGCAGTCATTTCTCTCCTTTACCTCCCACCCCCAAAGTTTCACCACACTGTTCCATAGGGAATAGATTAATAGAGGGAAACACTTACTGCCTTCCAGCTGGCTTCATTTTTTACTTTCTCAGTGAACAGACACTGCTGATGTGGCAGTTCCTATAACTGCTTTGTTGGGCTTTGCATTGTTTTGTCTTACTGAGCTTTGCATTGTGTAATTACTTTGGTAAAGTACTATTTGGCATTGTTTGTATTCAACAGATTGTCTCCTGGCTCTGATCTTTACGTCACTGTATCATCCATTGCCTTAGCAAGATCACAGCAGTGCCGTAACTCCCCCAGCAATTTGTCATCCTCAAGTGAAACCGGCTGTGGTGGAAGTACTTACAGACAAAAATCAATGCCTGAAGGGTAGGTTCTCCTGTGTTCTTCATCTTATTCTTTGTGTCAATATTCTTTGTTGCTTTTAATTGGGTGCCTGACACTGGCTACCAGTCATACCCCAAATGTTCTTAGCCTTAATTGTTCTTGAATTTCTGCATATAGAAAAAATGCACGTTTCTTGTATTTTGGCCCAAAGGAACAGTTGAAGCCACTCGTCCACACAGATGTTTGGCTCTTCTGTATTTGTCAAGGACTGGATGCTTCATCAGATGCAAACTTATTGTTGAATGTATATATGCTTCCCTCACTACAGCATAATCCTGGTGCAGAGTTGTACTGTATCAAGCAAATGGGGCACTTGTTAGGGAATGTTAACAACCTTTCATTCCTATCATATCTCCAATGCTGGATGAAGTTTGAATTATGTGGTGTATTGGTCTTCATATGATCATTACATTGTTCTTCCAGTGTGCGCTAGACCTGCAGAGAACAGATCTAAAATATTGTACAATTGTACCCCTGAGGTCTTGCCTACCATAGGCAGTAACTCGCTATGTAAAAAAGAACTCTCATCAAACTGACACCTCTTTCCCTCAGCTTGATGCTGTCTTCAAGCAGATAACTTTCCCATTTCATCTCTTTTTAGACTATCTTGTGATGATTATTTGGGAACATTCTCCATTACTTTCTCTTTGACTTAGGTAGGAACTTCTCTGTATGGGAATGATCACTGGCACAAGCAATCAGTGTGGCATGAATGAGCCTCACTTCTTGTCTTCATCACCACTAGAAACTACTAATGGTTCCAGCATACTAAAGTTTTCTCACAGGCCCTTTATTATATGTAAGACTAAACATGTCTGAGTTAACAGTGAATCATACACATGCAAGGATCAGTACTGAATTATCTCTTGTCCAGTCTTCGCACTTTGAAGGACTTGGAGATAACATCTCTGATAGAAATATTTGCTAGTAATTTCTTCTCTCTGGTTATCAGGACCTTGCTTTCAAAGCCTACTGGATATTATAGTGACTATAGCCTTGAGGCTTTGGATACCACTCCTCAACCTGCATCGGTTTTCCTCCATTTCCCTTTCCCTCTTATGACCAGTGTTTGAGGGAAATTTGAGAATGTCACAGCACAATCAACACTTCTTATTCACTCACACTTTGTTGCTTTTACAATATCTTGTTGGGAAGGAAGGTCAGTGCAATACAACAGTCTTGATCAATGAGGTACACATACCTGGAACTTGGTGCCTGATTTCAAAGCTGCCATTTGACTTACAGTAATACCTCGTAACACAAATTCCCCTTAAGATGAAATATTCGTAAGACGAATGTAATTTTCAAGGATAGGAAAAACTTGTAAGACGAATTTTTCCTTCCAGTTTTCATTTGTCTTAGGAGGTACCATTGATCCTTGCCCATCCTGGGCTGTTTGCAATGGAACAGCACAGATTGGATGAGGATCACTGGGTCCCTGCTTTGCCCACCAAATTGGTGGGCAAAACAGGGTCCCATTGATCTTCGCCCAGCCCGTGCGGCTTGGAAGGGAAGTGGTGGTGCCGATCTGCTGCTGCTGCTTGTCTTCCAAGCCTCTCTGGCTGGGCAAAGATCCATTTTAAAATGTCCCGCCACAAGCGCACTGGCCCCAGTGGTGGGACATTTTAAAAAGTCTCCAGTCAAACGACTATAGACTTTTTAAATGTTCTGCCATGAGCACTCCAGCTCCTCCACACAGCCAAGACAGACACATGATTTTGACAGCTCTGAGCTGTCAAAATCAGCTGTCTGTCGGCTGGAGGGGGGTGGCAGCCTTCCACGGTCCCTAGATTTATAGGAATGCATTGAAAACCTATTAATCTGTTCCCTCTGGAACGGATTAATTGGCTTTCAATGCATTCCTGTGGGAAACCATGCCTCATAAGATGAATTTTTGTAAGATAAATTGACTCATAGAATGAATTAAATTCGTCTTAGAAGGCACTACTGTATTCATAAATGAACCCCCTGCGACTCAGTGGTTAATCTGCAGCACTGCAGCCAAAACTCTGCTCACAACCTGCCTTTGATCCCAACAGATTCAGGCATCTAGCTCAAGGTTAAGCAACTGGGTCTCCTAGCAATTTAAAAAGTCTTTCCCCTCTGCCTAATAAAATTGTGTAAAAATTCAGGAACTGTGCAGTAACTGGAAGCACAGCAGAACAATAACATATATGTGTAATTTTGCCTTAATGACAATAGCTATGTTCTGTCAATCACTTGCTACTTATGACAGTCTTTTCTAGGGGATTCTTATTAAAAAGTAGTCAGAAGGTTTACTATTCCCTTATTTTGGGGTGCTTAGGAGTGGGCCAGTTGTCCAAGGTTACACAGACTGGCTCTTCTCCTAGGAGTGGGGAATTGCATGCCTGACATTTGGCTTCACAGCCAGAGACTCAACATACTGATCTATCCAAGTTAATTTTGCTTTTAGATGGCTCAAAAACAGAATCTGTACCTGAGGTGTAGCTTTAATGTAATGTGGTCTATTAATGCTGTAAGATGTCCCTCAATTTCCTGTTCTCAATACTTGAACATGTTTTAATTGGACTGGACTGTATATTATTCCTCATTCTGTAAGCCGCCTTAGGTCCTTTTTCCAAGGGGAAAGGTGGGGTAAAAATACTCTAAAATAAATAAATTTCCTTATTTTTCCTTTTGCTGCAGACATAACTAAAACAAACCCCTTAGTTTGTGTAAAACAAACTAAGTGGGTGTGGGCATGGGGCTTACTAAACAGATACTTTGAAGTGGAATGAATGCTATTATTCAAGCATTTAATACATCTTGTGTGCCTACTAAATGTGCAAAGGGTGGGGGGAGGTTCCCTGTTCTCTGGCCTATTTTGTGTGGGAAGGGCTAGGCCTCAAGAAAAAAGATGCCAGTATCAGTTTTAGAACTACATTTCGGAGTAGGTTTACATTCACTTGGGGAACACCCACAGACCACAGACACTGTCTTCCTCAGTCACCCTTCATGTGTAAAAGAGCGACAGAAAAGATGGCAGAGGAGGCAGGTCTTTAAAATGTTTTAATTTGGGTATAGTGATGTGTTTATAATCTAATCATTTACATAAACTGTGTGGGACTTTTAGAAACATTTTTTTCAATTAATTTTTTTTCAGAAATTCTTTAGAAATTTTCTGGAGGAAACAACCAAATTGCATTGGCACCCTCTGGAACATGAAACCTTTAGATGTAATAGTGAGGAAAGGTTGATGAGCTTGCTTTTTATAATGTAGAAATTAGATAGAAGAATGGAATATTTTGTGTGATAGTCCTTTTATATCTTGCATGTAATGCAAAAGTTGGATAGCTCTCCCACATTGCAAGTCTTCCGCCTCTATTTTGTAGAACTGCTTTCTGGTATGATATTAATATGATTGGGAGGTGTTAAAAAGTAAGTGGGGAGCATTTTGAGGTTTTTCATTGTTCAAACATTATATAACAGCTTGTTAAGTCACGCTGGTTACTTTCCAGTAAATACTAAAAACTGAAAAAATAATTAATATACTGTACTTGTAAAAAGAGCAAGAAAAATGATGAGCATAGATTTTGTCATATTTTTAATAAAACCTAAAGAAAAACTAACATTGATAACAATTGCAGTGGAATAAGCGTTGGAATTTTCATTTCCTGGTCTCCATTGCATTTCTTTTAAAGCTGCATTCTTTAATAATTCTTATTTAGGTACTTATTTATCAGTGTTGTGTATTTCCCCAATCACTTCTGTCCCATCCACCCCCAACCCCAAAACATTTCTTTTTATTTATCTGGTAACTGTTTCAGCAGCAGTGAAACCTCTTGGTGCTTCACAAATTACTGTACTTAGCAGCCATTAAAATATTTTGTTTTTAAATTATATAGATAAAATAAAAAATAGAGAATATTAAGCCCCCCCCAATTGATATTTTATGGCATTCTTTAAAAGGATAAGAGTTTCACAGATACCTAGAAATTATGAAAACCATTTGATATTACAAATATGTTGGAGGAAAGACAACCCCCCTTCTATTGGATTGAAGAATCCATGCAAATTTGTGCTTGAATCTCTCCCTCCCTCTGGGGTGATTATTTTAAAATAGAACTAGACCAATTAGCAGATAATGCAATTGCCCCCCACCCTTTTGTGGTTCATATAATGCAGTCTTGGTATATTGCGGGTCCACAGTATATAAGAAAAGGCCCCCTGGGGTAAGGAGGAAAGGCCTTCCCAGGCCCGTCAGAGGCCCCCAAAGTGCTTCCCTGCAAACCGGAAGTGACTTCTGGTAAACCAGAAGTGACCTCCAGATCATTAGAAAGCACTTTTGGGGCCTCTGGGGGACTGGAAAGCCCCTTGCAGGCTCCTTTGGGGCAGCACCAGGCCTGGGGTAAGTACAAGAGACCCCATAGAGCCCGCCTAGTCCTGACCTGACCCAACATCCACATATTGCGGATTTTCAATTATTGCGGGTTGGGTTGGGTCCCTAACCCCTGCGATAGGTGGGGGTTTACTGTAAGGCTATAAACAATTGCTAGAGATTGACTGTCTCTAAAATCAGAAGCCTCATTCCTCTGGATACCAAATAAGAGCAAGAGAAGACTGTTGTCCTGGTATCTTCCTTGTGGGCCTCCCAAAGCTCAGCCACCTCTGC
Organism: Phrynocephalus versicolor; assembly: GCA_023846285.1. Taxonomy (NCBI): domain Eukaryota; kingdom Metazoa; phylum Chordata; class Lepidosauria; order Squamata; family Agamidae; genus Phrynocephalus; species Phrynocephalus versicolor. The sequence goes on along the minus strand of JAHTLZ010000016.1, from coordinate 31,557,521 downwards.
TAGTCACATGCTAGTCACTACTGATGTTCTTAAGGTGAAAACATGAATACCCAAGGGACACCAATCACCGTCAGAAAAATTTCTGATCACCAGGCCAACTGATCTTCATTATTCTAGTTCTGTATATTCTTCTTCTGTCAACTCACCTTCATTCTGTGTGTAACTATGTGTTAACCAGTACTGAAGCAATATTTCACAAGGATTATATAATGGTTTAAAATGAATGATACATTTGATTGCAGCTACGGTACCAATTCTGAATGGTGCAAGTGATTGAACTCTATTGGTTACAAGTCTTCACATTTTATATTGTTAGTATGTACCAAATTAGAGTGCAATTGTTTCATACAAGTGGCAATCAGAAACATTCAGTAGTCCTGAAATATGTAAAAGAGAAAAGAGAAATTCACACCTATTTGATAACTGAGGCTGTTAATGATCAGCTGTGAACCTCCCAAAACTATTACGACAAAATGACAACTTGGCAACGTGGGACTGAGATGATTTTCAATTATTTATATTATAGACCCCTTTTTGCTTCCAACAGTTTGATGTTGGATCTCTTTCGGTGCCAGACCTCACTAAATTCCTTTACAGACAAACATAAAGGCAGAATACAGGGCAAGTCAGAGGGTATTTGTACTGTACTGTATATTATCCCAGTAAAGCGTTAATCCCAGAATGAGCACTACCTAGTCTTATTACATGCATGCAATTTCAGGCGCCTTAGCTATTTTTCCTTCCCTGTCTTCCTAAATGAGTTTCAAGTTAACAAGTTGAGAGAAAGGCAGGACATCCTGTCAGCCCATTTCTTTGTTTCTAGGGATGTAGTTATTGTTGGAGTTTGCCTAGATTGAATCATAGAATCGTAGAAAAGTGAAGTTGGAAGGGGCCGGCAAGTCCAACCCCCTGACTCATGCAGGAATACATGGAGATTGCATGATGTGTGCAAAAATTAGTACTGGAGTATGCAAATTATTTCATCATAAATGGACTCCCACACATCAGCTTCATTGTTGGAAGATCTCCTGACTGTATTTTTTCCAGTTCGTGGCACTATTTCTTCTTACCACTTTAATGGGGGCAATTAATGTCCTCGGTACAACATTGAAGCACCCTTTTCTAGCATGGATTTTGTCTTCAAGGACTTTTAAGAACAAAAAATGAAGAGTATTAATTATTGGAGCAGAAAGCTATCACTCGTGTTTCATGTCAGATATAGTTGTTACAAAAGTATTTAAATCCTGGCTTTTACCTGCCAGGTGATCATGGTTTGAAATTGCAAATGATTTTGGGCAGTGGAAATATTCTGGATTCATAATCTTAAAAGCAGTCAGCAGTCAACTTTCACAATAAAAAGTACTGTATGTGTTTGTTTTCCTGTTTTTCCTTTATGTCAATGGTGCCACTATTGTTTGTGCGTACTCCTTTATAAGAAACAGGATTTTTGTAAACAGCATTTTCAGTGCGTAGGATTTAAGAGTATCTGGCATTTCTAAATAGGTTTGGAATAAGTCGAAGATCCCCTGCTTCCATTGATCGACAAAACACAGATACCAGCGGCAGTGGCAAATCCACCCCTAGCTGGCAGAGGAGTGAGGACAGCATTGCTGACCAAATGGGTAAGTTGATACTTCCTTCTGGAATGTAGTAGTGTTCACTGCAAGGTCATTCAGGCAATTCATTCTTCCTCTGTTAGTATAGCTTTTCATAAGAAAGACTTTAATTGTTATGAAATGCTATCTCATTAATCAGAATGAATTATGACCTTTCACTTAATACTGCAGGCTGTGTCCTTGAGACTAGTGAACCAGTATAGAAATATTTTTTCTGGTGAATGCATATGTTAAAATGGTCCAGTCCCGGGAGAATATTTTTCAAAAGCTGTTGTGCAGGCAAACTTGCTTTTTCTTTGCCCTCATCTTCTTTCAGTACTGCATCAGTATAATTTAATTTTCACTTTGTTTCTGGCTCCCTTTGTGGTACACATTTGTGGTATGATGCACATGCAATCTGATGGTTTGATTTTTGAATGTGTGACAACCTCACGTATGAGTTAGTAAAGCATAATTAAACAAAGCTTTAATTGTGTGAAAATTACTTTGCACTGATGGCTGTGTTTACTTTTCAGTATACTTTTGCTGAAAGAAGTATACTAGACAATGCAAATTCTCAGCATTCGATTCATTTATATTCATAAGTCTGCCTTTCGATTTCCAGCACATACAAATGTTTATTTTCATTTGTAGCACTCCACATGAAGTAGCGTCCTGCACTGTTGGATCCTGCTGAGGCATTGTTAGTAATTCTAGTATAATACTAAAAAGCGGGGGGGGGGGGGGGTGAGCCACGTGGCCATCACACAATACAAATGCAAAACTAGGATACAGGTGATGTTTTTATAAGCCACTAATAAAAATTAAAAACATTGCAAGCTTTCAAGTGCGACACACTCTTCTTCAAAGCAGGTCCCAAAAATTCAAACATGACAAAAGATGTGCCTTGCCCGGAAGTTATTCTTAAAGTTCTTGGCTAGATGATGTACACCAGGCAAATAGTCTTCTTAGAGGAAGGACGTTGGAGGGCAATTGTAAAAGCTGCTTATGTTTCACAGCCCTGTTCTTCAAACAATGGCACATGGGTCATACACCCCCCCATCACCCCCTTTCTCCATTTGGCTCTACAAGACTTACAAGCTCCTGTTGGCCAGAGATGGTGGTGGATACAGTGATTGGCTTTACAGATTGCTGACACAGTGTGATTAGCTTTATTCAAGGGTGGGAGTATGGAGTGTGGAGGCTTTATTGTGGGCGGCGTACCCAAGATCTAGACTGGCATTTATTGTTTCTGGAAGATCTGTAACATCATTTCTTAGGTTAATTTCCTCTACCATGAAAATAAAGACAAGCAAGACTAAGACCACGAGACAAGGACATTAGGTTTAGATATTTTAGAAATAAGCCCAAAGAAATGTTGAGGCAAAGGCTGCCAAATGTCCAAAACCAGAGCATAGCACAGACCAGACACAACTTATGCATAAGCCTGTCTCATCCACTTGGAATGTGAGATAAGAGCCTAGGAAGGTATTCCCCCCCCCCCGAAGGCAAACATGTTGTGTGGCTTTTTTTCGGGGGGTGGGTGGTTGGGTGGGTAATTGGAAAGGTCTTCCTGAAATTCCAAATATAACTAAATTCCAGCCCATGGTAGGGGGGTTTCAAGTCTCCTAGGTGACTGGAATATTATAGCATGTCTAAAGAAACCAAATCCGCTGGGATCTTGCTGTGATCGCGTAGTCTGCTACTATGTGAGAAAAACAGGCTTTAAGATCCCAGTGTTCAGTGAATGCCTCAGGAGTTTGGAAAATGAAACACAGTTCTCAGAATCAAAGGACAAACTTTTGTCTTAGTCATTTGTGAGGCTTATTATTAAAACCACCTGGCAATTTCCCATCCCCCACATCGGCTCAACAGGAAAAATAAACCTGTGATTGTACTGATCTCTAGTTTCTATTTTGGCAGAATGGTTTAATCACATGTGCTTTTATACTGTTGAGATGGTAACACCATGTGTACAGTTAATCTTTTGCAGAATTACTTTTGCAGATCCTTTGCTGTATGTTGCTGTTGGCACGTAATAGAGCTGCCCAAAATTTATGCTGTGAAAAATAAAACCGCCTGCATATCAACTTGCAGAAAATAGAAAGTTGGGGAGTTGGGTGTGGGGAGTAATTCTGATGCAAAGAGAAATGGGTCTAGCCCTACCTGTTAGCTTCCACTATCTTCCTTTAAGGCAATTAGAAGTGCTCACTTTCATTTAGAAAATCAAATCAGTTCTAGTAATTAAGGGTGTTGTCCAGTCATGTTTTTCCATTGACTTGAAGCTTTTTTTTTTTTGATCCAGTGGGAACTTCAGTAACCAGAAACAGGAGGAAAACTGTCATTTACTTTAAAAAGCTAAGACATTGCTTATCACCCTCTGGTCCCCCTTCCCAGCATAGATCTGTTGGGTAGGCAAGAGGGACCTTTCAGAACCATGTGAGATACAGCACATGTGGAGAAGGAGGAAATGCCAGAAATCGCCCCCTCCTCCATTGCACAGATGGATATCTCCCTGGGATAAAATAGCTTTTCTCTGCAGAAGAACACCAATGAGATGCAAGCCTTATTTAGTTAAAAATATTGGGACTTTCACACTTTAAACAAACAGGGCCAGGTCAGCAACTTTTATGAAGAGATGCTATATTTGCATTTGGTTCTCAGCAGACGTCCAGCAGTTTCTGGATCTTTTTGCTGTTTTGTGTGCTGTATTGCAGAACCAACATGCCACCTCCCTGCAGTATCAAAAGTGCTGCCATCCTTCAGAGAAAGCCCCACTGGGAGACTGATGAGGCAGGATCCAGTAGTTCACTTGTCTCCGAATAAGCAAGGCCATGTAAGTTCACTTTCAAAATTGTTATTTAAAGTACTTTGCACTTTCAGGAGTTCTTCAAAAGGTAAGATATCCTTTAAAAACATGTTCCCTGAACTACACTTCCTTGTTAAGAGTATGGAGAAAGCAGCCACCCGGCTGACCTGCAGCTCTAACATAAATGTATTAATAGAAACATTTTTCTGCCAACTCAGAAGCAAGGTTTTGCTCCAGTGTACAGTGTGATTGGCTAAGGATTTGTGAGAAATGTTATAATTCCAGAAATAAGATACATGTTCATATTCTTCTAGTGAGTTCCATCTGCTACATGCAATGCAGTAGTCTTTTACAGAGCAGAGTTGAACAATCCGATATGGTTAGTCCTTCAGATCTTCAGAGTAATCTTAATATTTGTATATTTCTTATTCCCTTTCCAGACATGTAAATTCTTCTTCTGAATACTCCATAAAGAGGCCAAGTCTTAAAGAAAAGTATGCTGCTTATATACAGCTCCATAGTGCTGAAAGCACTCTCTGAGTGCTTTTCAATTTATTTATGCAGGCTACACAGTGCTCGCACTCAGCAAGCTGGGTACTCAATTTTCTCACCTCAGCAGGAGGGAAGGCTGAGTGAACCTCAAGCTGTCGACCTGGGATTGAATCAGGGTCATGAGCTGAGTCTGGGCTGCAGTTTAACCACTGTGCCACGAGGCTCCTGGTGTTATGCAAAAATAAAAACAAAAGTTGTGCATTGTGTAATTTAATCTGTTTCAAATATATTTATCCCTTCTTTCTCCTCAAGGCACCTTAAACATTAGCCAGTTTGTTCCAGTATGACCTCCTCATGGACCATGCACATTGTGAAACACCAGAAATGGCCTGTGACCCACAGTAATTTACACTGAAATAAACCACATCCTCTTTAAACTATTTCAGATATTTTAATATTAGTATGTGCTAATAGAAATATAACATTCTTAATTATCTTATAGTAATATTACTGTTATTTAATATGACCACAAGGTGAAATATTTATCATACAATTAAATTTTTTAGAATCTTCATGATCATTTCACTAACTTCACTTGTTAGCATCAGACTCTTAGGATTTAATGAATTATGTCTTCATTCTTCTAAGTATACTGCAAGGCATAATAAACTATACTTCTGCAATTGTTTGAAAAGAATACATTACACAAGACTGAATTTACCTGTGTTTTAAAACCAACCAACGTATGCAATAGTGGAAATGTATTTTCATTTATAAAGAGGGCCTTGATAGACTTTAGAAAGCACTAATTTTGTAATACGAGTCCTGAGATGAGCATTTTTTTAAAAGATACGGTAATGCAGTGTACACTTTGTCTTGATCAGTATGAAATTCTGACTGTATTTTGTTTCCTCTCCAAACCTTGAACTTAATGGAGTATCCCATTTCCCCCCTCCTTTTGTACTGCAGTCCGATAGCCACTACTCCAGCCATTCAAGCAGCAATACGCTCTCCAGCAATGCTTCTAGCATTCATAGTGATGAGAAGTGGTATGACAGCGGAGACAGAACTGAGTCAGAGATGAATAGCTACAACTATCTTCAAGGCACTTCTGCTGACAGCGGCATTGATACCACCTCATATGGCCCCAGCCATGGCAGCACAGCTTCTCTGGGCAATTCAGCAACATCTCCCCGATCAGGACTTGTCAAAGAAAAAGTGACACCTCTATGGCACAGTTCCAGTGAGGTCGTTTCCATTGCGGACCGAACTTTAGAAAAAGAAAGCCACATGATGGACAGAAAGACCGAATCCTCATTAAGTCTGGACATTCATACCAAAAGTCAACCGGCCTCCAACCCTTTAACAAGAGAGAACAGTGCTTTTAGCCTTAGCGATGCTGTTTCCCATGCAAGGTAACCTTTATATGACTGATGCATCTTGATATATCTTTGTAGCAGATGTGAAGCGTGGGTGTTATGGAAAATAACATAACCATGTTTCTTGTCAGTCCACCTCTTTGAATAGAAGGACTGTGAAATGGAAAATAAATTTGAGCATTCCTTTTGTGGATGGGATCCTGTTTTCTCTATTTCACATGCTTAAGAGCATGTGAGTAACTGAGCAGAGTGGGACAACAGTACATCAGTTATTTTACACATTCGGAATGTATAAGGCCAGTGCAAATTTAGGTATGAAAAAAACATTCAAGATACCATGTTCTCAATCTCCCCCGTGCTTTTCCCCACCTACATTCTCATTTCAGTTAGCTTTTACTGTCCTTTCATATTAGCTGGAAAGGAAACCAAATAGTTTGCATTTGGCTTGGTTTAAATGAGGTCTGGGTGGGAGTGGGAGGGCCAAATTTGGTTCTAGGGTAAAGTAGATGGCTCTTGAGGGCTTTGGACTGGTTGCCTTTTAAGAGGCACCCTTTACGCCATTGGCCTGAAGGAGAAGGTAAGGGTGCGAATGGCAAGGCTCCATGAGAACTGCAAAAGATTAGGGGACTTGTAGTCTTTCTGATCATTAGGAGAGAGTTCTCCTTCAGGCAAATAGTGGTTTCTCCAGAAGGAACATTGCCAAGGCACAAGTGAAAGTACTGAAATTCCTCCGCAGACTTAGTGTGGTGGTGGTGTGGAGGGAGGATTGTTCTACTGCCTACTCCAGAATTCTACCTGGGGTAATTCTTGTTGAATTCTAGGGATTGTCGTAAGTCCCATGCCTACAAAGAACTGCCTTTATTTCAATATATCTCCCTGTTGTGTTAACTGTATTGTTTATAGTTTCATTTGAACCATTACTATTATAGTGTAATTTAATCAAGATGGCATCTCTGTGGAAATAATGTAAGCACACACATTTCATGAGCCAAAGGGAGGCAGACTGATATTTTCTAGTCAGACTAAAAATGCTCATCCAGCACCAATTCTCAATCAGCCTCCTACAAGTGGCTTACGCCTCAACAGTGGAGGAAAATGGGTGGGAATAGGGGACAGGAGCATACAAAATGGGGGTTTATGAGTTCATCCCACATCAGCCAATGCCTTGGTGAGATGGTGGTGGTGACCCTTCAATCAGAATGCTGGCAATCAGGTGTTGGTTAAGGTTAGGAAAAAGGCACTAACATGTCCTATTACAGTTTCATCCCTCCATGTAGACAAAGATCTTGCCTGAACTCTAAGACTTTTGTGGGTCACAAACGTGGCAGAGGTGATCGTGACTAAGTGGTTGCCAGTGTCTGCTTGCAAGGCAGGGTTCCAGCATGTCTAAAGCAGGCTATAGTATAACCATTGCTGAAAAAGTCCTTGAATGATGCCTTACTGGATAATTACCAACTAGTCTTCAGCATTCAGTTCTGGGCAAGGTTCTACACCATATGGTTGCTTCTTGGCTCTAAGGGAAGAGACAGATTATTAGGCCCATTTAACCCTGACTCGAGTGTAGTTATGGTGCAGAGCCACCTTTGATTGGACAGGTGGTGTGTGTCCTGGTTTTGCTTGATCTCTTGATGTTTTTATACCATTTACCTTGGTATCCTTCTGGATTGTCTCTCTCAGTTGGGACTTGGAAGCACTGTTTTCCTGTTCTTGTCCACTAACCTACGATGAGTCTCAGGTTCACCACACCCTTCCATGCTCCTGGATTCGGCCCTGTCACTAAATGCCAACTTATGATGGGGGCCAGAAGTGAGTTTTCCAAGTTTTAAAACTAGTGCACAGACTGCACTAATTTCTAGAGAAGTCATATCTGGCATATTATAACAAATGATTCACTTACATTCTCTTTAGAGTTCTGCAGTACATTAGAGGTACATGGAGCTGCCTTTGTGTGTTTGGAATGTCGGCTGGATTCAAATCGCTGCTCTTGGCTGGAGCTAGTTGCAACAGCTTCATTAGCTTCCTCTCTGCTTGCAGTGGTTATGGATGCTGTCTAAAGCCCTCTATGGATAGGATCCAGGCTACCTGAAGGATTGTTGTCTCCCATTTGGGCATATTTGAGTCTTAAGATGTTCAGGAGAGACATTTCTTTCTGTCCCTCATACTTGGCGACAAGAGAGAGGTCATTTTTGGTGGCTCCTCCCAGACTCTGGAACCAGAACTCCTTCCTGTCCTTCTGCTTTTGAGCAAATACATTTTTATTTAAATAGGTCTTTGGTCAGAAAACAGGACCTTATAATAGCATATGTTACTTTGCTGTTGTTAATTTGAGTTAAAGAGATCAAACCTCCTTAGCTGTGTTTTTGTCCTAGGTGTTTTATTTAATACAGTGGTACCTTGTATAAAGGAATTAATTCATTCAAAATGAAATTATGTTAAGCAAAATTTCCTTTGTACAGATTTCCCATAGAAATGCATTAAAAACAGATTAATCCCTAATCGTGGTGGTTTTTCCGTTGTACGGATTCGCCCCATAGGCAACTCTGTTAAGCGATTTCCCCTATCTCCAGAAATTTTCTTCTTTAAGTGGACTTTCTGTTAAACAAACCACTTATTATACGAGGGTCTACTGCAGTGATGGCGAACCTTTTAGAGACTGAGTGCCCAAACTGCGATTCAAAACCCAATCATTTTTTTTCGCAAAGTGCCAATACAGCCATTTAACTTGAATACAGGTGGCTGTGAAGGGGCGATGTCGGGTGCTCACAGAGAGGGCTCTGAGTGCCACCTTTGGCACCCGTGCCATAGGTTTGCCAACACTGGTCTACTGTGTTAAGTTTGATATGAGAAATTATGTGTCATAATTTTAATAATCAACTCTATTGTGCTTCTTCGTTCTCTATTCTTTATTATGTCAGTCCATTTGACGTCCATTTTTTCAAAAACTGAGTATTTTCAAGTCCTGTGGGGTAGACACTACTAGAGAGTGGCAGAAGAGACCAGGCAAAATCTTCTAGGTTTGCTCTGACCTTGCACTACTGAGAGTGATTTCATCAGTGGAAAGAACAGGAGTTCCCCATGTATAATATGCCACATGTAGAGATGGGCACGAAACGAACAATTTTTCGTTTCCGTTTCCGTTTTTTCGTTTCGTTATGTAACAAAACGACAAATGAATTTTGTCTCTAAAATGAAACGAAACGAACAGAAACACCAGAAATTTTGTTGTGCATTTCGTTTCCATTACTGCAACATGAATGAATTGCTTAAAATCCTAAAAAAATCACAAAAAAATGAAATAAATGGTAACAAAATGGTAACGAAACGAACGAAAACGAAAACGAGTTTTTTTGCAAAAATTCACGAAAAATGGAAACGAACCGAAATGGACCTTCCAAACCACAAACGAAATGCCATTTTTTTTTATTCGTGCCCATCTCTAGCCACATGTATAAGATGCCCCCAATTTTCCAGCCGAAAATAACCATTTCTCAACTGCATGGTTCTATCACTGGCTTACTTCTGTGTATAAGACAACCTTCAACTTTTAGTAAAAAATATAGTTTTATACACAGAAAAATACTGTATATCAGGCCTGCCCAACAGGTAGACCATGCTGGGCTACTGGTAGCCCGTGAAGGGTTCAAAAGTAGCCTGCCGGTCATCAATTTAAAAAGTCAGGGGATAAGTTCTCCACCCTCCCTCCCCCACCACTGCCCCAGAAAAGTTCTGGGTCTGCCAGCCCACTGTCTCAGCTGTGGGGCAGTTAAACGGCCATGGTGCACTGAAATCTATTCCCTCCAGAACAGATTAATTGGTTTTCAATGCATTCCTATGGGAAACTGCTGCTCTACTTACATTTTTTTTTACTTATGAGCATGTGCACAGAATGGATAAAATTTTAAGTAGAGGTTTTAGTGTAGTAGCCCTCAGGCACTTTGGGCCGGAAAAAGTAGACCTCAGCCTGTTCAAAGTTGAATAGCCCTGTTGTATATAAATCCCAGTACATATTGCAATTTCTTAAGATATGTTACAGTTTTCATTCAAGAGATTACTTCCTCAAGGTGTTGCCATACCTTAGAACATGTACATACATAACGTTTTATAGACCTGTACATACATAAGGTTTTATAGACCTTGCTATGTACCCGTTAAAAGAGCAACAACAGATTGGGAGTGTTGTGCCATATTGTGTTTGTTTTGCACATAAAAACATGCACACACACAAATATTCCTCTTATCCAAATGTTTCTATGGATAAAAACTATGTCATTCACAGTTCTGTTCTTAAGGTTCCTACTAAGGATGGACTAGGACTGGATGAATCTGCTAATACCTGATGATACATAAGCTTCATAATGCCTATTTTAATAAGGCGGATGCCTACTGTATGTTTACAGCAGTCATGAAAAATCCTTAGGTTACATTGCACACAACAGCAATATGTGTTCTAAATGGCAGAATATAACTTTGGAATCAGTGTAATACAGTGTAAACCTGTACATTTCAGTCAAGCGGTATCTTTTTTTATGCTTCTCTCTCAGTACCATGGGTTCCCGACACTCTGCCAGTCCTGTTGTTTTTACCAGTGCCAGAAGTTCGCCTAAAGAAGAGCTTCATTCTGCCACTTCCCCGCAGCTTGCACCTTCCTTCTCCTCCTCTTCCTCCTCCTCTGGCCCTAGGACTTTCTACCCACGCCAGGGTGCTACTAGCAAGTACCTGATTGGATGGAAAAAACCTGAAGGGACAATAAACTCAGTGGGGTTTATGGACTCAAGAAAGTAAGAGCATTTTGGTTCTACTTTGGTGCACGTTAATCTTTGACATGAGAAAGTCTCAAAAATCATAGTAGCTCACAAGAAACTTGGAAGGACATTAAGAAGAACACAAATTGAAACTAACTAAAGGACTTAGCTTCTCTGACAATTCTATAGAAAGAGACCTCTATTGTTTTTAAGAGGGTTCAAATTTGAATGGAATAGTTACTGTAAGGAATTAAAAGAAAATCATGCTTTACAGTTAATGTTCCCTATGGCAAGATTTCTAAATACATCTAAATGCTGACGTGTCCAATCAAGAATATGTGAGATTTTATTCCTAATAGTTTTAAGTGCTCAAACTCTGAAAGATAACATAAACTTTCAAAAACCTTGAGGGGATTGTTTTATTTAGAAGGAGCAAATTTTTGGAAGCTAGAATCATTTTAAGATATTAGTAGTCCATAATCCACAAATTTTGGCTTCAGTTAATAATCAACTGTTATTAGTGGTTATTACCTATCACCCTCTTTCTGTGTAGACAACTTGGCATAGAGATGAGTCTTACAGCATTGGCACTAGGTTTTGTAGTTGATCCGAAACAGTGGAATAGTTGTGTGCATGCATGTTTAAATCTTCTTCAAACCTCAATACAAATGAATGCTGTGGAGATAAAATCTATTTCTAGATTGGCATCCTACTTCTTAGGACTGGTTAGTAAATTTGCAGACATCTCTTTTTTTTTGGTGAGTTGAATTTCTCCAGATAATACCAATAGTCCTTTGACAGAGTGTGGAGAAAATGTTGACAGAGACCGTATCAACATTGTTTTTCAAATAAAAAGGTGCAGAGAAGTTACTTAACTTTTTTATGAATTCCAAGGAATTCATTGATTATTGCAGTTATGTTAGCTGAATAATCAATCTTCTGTTGAGGATGTTGTAGTTATAGGGATTGCCAAGCTCATCATTGACTTGAGTGTCATACACATGACGTGAAATTAAAATAAGAGAAGCTAGTCACAGGCCAATCTTCAAATATATACCATTGAAAACAGTGTAGGGAATATATTTATCTGGACGTAATGTAATACAAGTAGTAGAGTCAAAACTGTTTTCCAGGACGTATATGGCTGGACTAATGGTTGTATTAGGGGCAGACCAGAGGATGACTACAGCACAATGACCCACAATGATCATTGGCATCATGTGCATAGAGGCATGGACGACAATTTATGCCACGTACTTTAATTAACAGGAAGATACACATTTGTTATCGTCCATGATGATAAACAGATTTCAGTAGCTTTAGACTTAATAGTTGCTGGGCAGTTCTAGGGCAGATGTGTTCAGGGTTGTTGCTGTTATGATGTGTTATCCATGTATAGAAAAAAAGATGTTCCTAATAGGATTTTTCCTTTAAAATATTATTTCTATTTATAGATGTTATAGGAAAATTTAATATCCTCGGTCCCTCTTCCCATCAATGTACCCACTTCCTGTCTCAATATTTATATTTATATTAAATAACTGCAAGATATTGGAGGAGTCCTCTCTTTGGACTTTTGATTACCTAAATCAGTGCCTTCTTTGTTTTAAAAGGCGTCACCAGAGTGATGGTAACGAAATGGCTCATCCCAGATTGCGTGCATCAGCCAGAGACCTTCGAGCCTCGCCAAAGCATGCCTCTAAGTCAAATATTGAGGAAGAGCTGAAGAAACTGATAGATCTAGACAGCCCAACACCAGAGTCTCAGAAAAACTTTAAGGTATGTATAACAGAAATACATCAAACGCGGGAGAAGCCACACATGTCATCCATAAGATAAATACCAGAATCTGTGTTGTAATAATTGCATTCCCTGTGCAAGCTTTTTTAAAAAGTCTCTTTAATAAGCAATATGATGTTACAAAAGGAAGGACAGAGGGAAGCTTAGTGTTAAAACAGAGAAGAGTACATTTTGTAGAAAAATGTAATCAGGCAGCTGCAGATAGTAGGTTGTTTAAGGTTGATTGGCCCCTAGTTTTACTGGAAACAAGAAAGACCATAAAAGGCCATAAAAAGGTATGGACTTTGTGATGGATAGAGACAACTCTGCGTTGCAAAGAATTTCTTGTATTTTCAAAACAGGGATTAAAAGTCTATTACTTTTTATGGTCTTTTTTGTCCCAGCTAAACTAGGGGCCGTTAGGGATTTAACCAACAGCATGCTATCTACAGTTTCTTCTCGTTAGACAGACATACAGACTACTATGCTTTAATATTTGGCTCCCCACTAGCCCTTTCCGAAACATAATCAAGCTGACAAAGAGGGTTCTTTTTAAAAAAAAAATGCTAAAGCTTGCGCAGAGAAATATATAATGCTCTTACTCTAAAAAGTGAATGACGAGGTAAGGTAGCAGCTCTTGTGGCTGGTGTGAGGTGCAAAAGACTATAGCTCAGTCTACACCTTAAAGTCTGTTGCTGTTGAGCGTAAACAAATTTTGGTGACAAGTTTTACACAATAACTGATATACAAGTGTGTTGACTTGAGTTCTTGTAAACCTTTGTTGTGTTGCTAAGGGGCTTCATAGTACGGTGCTTAAAAACTGCAATGCTGCATTTAAGACTGCTCACAACCTGAGTTGGTTGCTGGGCTCAGCTGACTCAAGGTTGACTCAGTCTTCCAGCCTTCCAGGGTCAGTAATATCTTCTGTATAATTAAACTTTTAGACTGCCCAGAGAGTAAGTTAAGCAGTATGGGGTGGTATATAAGCAGCACACTTTGCTTTCTTTTGAGTCACTCAGAATATAATGGCCCAGACATTAATTAGGTCTGGGCACAAAGGTTATGCCAATTTCTTTAAATACTGCAATTCATTTCTGGGATTCATTTTAAAGTCCTACTATTGACCTGCAGATAGCTCCCAGCTCCCCACCCCACCCCCAATAGTTCCATTTGCCTGAAATCTACCACAGTAGATGTGCACACTTCCTGAATGTCAGATGAGGTGAGAGGAGGAAAAAGATTACCTCCTTAGTGAATATCCCTCCATGTGGCATCACCTCCATGGAGATGGTCACAGAGTTTGTTTATTAAACTCCAAACTAAGCTGGCACTCAGGAAAAGGTTGGTTAAGGTAGGGACTTTTGGGTAGGCCCTTTCATAGTAGACATATTTTCTAGATCTAGAGTAATAGTTTACATGAATTGCCACTTATTTTTATTGGGATTTTTATTGAATTGAAGGGGATTAAGCCCTGTTTAGTCATTCCTGCCCTTCCCCCTCAGTTACCGTTTCCATTTTCCTCTTACACGTGGGAGTCATCCACTCTGAAGAGGGAGGCATCAGCTGTCCCCTGGGGCCTCTTCATGTGAGCTGGCACTCAGTAAAAGCAAAGCTGAGGAGTTTTCCTTCAGATTTATCACCCTCCACATACAGAGGGACAGTGGAACAAAGGGATGGGCCCGTTGTGTGATTTTTATACATGGATAAAAATGACTGCATTGTGATCTGTGTGATTGTACATAAATAAAATTCATGGTGCAGAGCAGAATAAAATCTGAATCACTAACTGAATATCCACAGGAAAATGTCTTTGTGATTCGGCATCAGAACAAACACAGAGAATGTTATATATTTTTTTCTTTTGCATAATTTCTTCATCCCACATCACAGCATCTTTCCAGTATCTCCTGGAAACCTTCACAGTGTCATCTGTGGTGACAAGATTGATGCCAAGTCTCTTAACTAGTGCATGAATTTTCCTCATGAATCATAGCATTCCCACTGGCCTTATAGAATAAGTTCTGCACTTTCTAGTTCTTACATAGTTCTTTGAGGAGATTTCAGTACTTTAGCAGCTACACAATCATTAATTCTTCCCCCCCCCCCCCGTGGGGAACAGATAAGAGTTGTTTAAGAGCTACCAATTGCCAGTGTTGCGTTCCAAATGTCACCTTATTCACTTAAGTGGCTTTTCTATTTTCCATTCAGAGTACTTGAATAATAGCATGTTGACATTGAGCTGAAATTTTCTTCAATATTTGAGCCACACTTTATGCATTGCTTCTAAAATTTTGAAAGTGAATACATACACAGAATAAACACAGATCAGTTCCTTCAAGTTTCACTGGAAGTATGAATGACTTAATTACCTTAAAACATCCAGTGAATAAATTTGGAGAGAGAACCCTATTTCTGAGACCTATGTGCTGAAAACCACTGCTTAACATTTCATGGTTGTCAGCAACTAAATGGTTTCCACAGCAACGATGCAAAAGAGGGCACTTGCAACTTCTTGCTCTGCTTGTCAAAACCCAAAGAGGCTTATTAAAACTTGTAAGTGTGAGGCTTTATACACAGATTATTTTTCAATGTTGCCTCAGACCAAAGGAAAATTGCCATAGGCAGATATTCCCAAGCCATGGCCCCCATCAGCTGCATATTGGCTTGGCTGAGAGGGAGAAGATGAACACCTTTTCCCCTGACTCATTGGACAAATACTGTTGTCTTCCTGCAAAATCCTTATTCATTTAAGTGATTGATTATCCCAGTAACTGTTAGTACATTTCTGTTGTGGAAATCTTGGTGATCAATGGAGTCTGTCCTCCCTCAAGTGATTCTCCTTATTTAGATGATAAATGATGGCCACTCCCTGAAGCAAATGACCTGCCAAAGTATGTGAATCTGATCTCTGTTGTTAGTGTTGCCACGACTGTAGGAATGTCTCCTCTTAGTGGGCAAGGGCAGCCAGACTGTCCTTCTTGATAGTCTTGAAGCCACTTACTAAGAAGAGACTTTCGGGGTTCTCCCAGTGGCAAAGCAAACGGCATTCGAAGGGGATACCCGTTCCTTTTGTAAGGACGAAAACCTCCTATGTAACCTCCCTCACTGACATGACTCCCTTTCCCTTTCCTCCTTGTAAAAATTGTGTGGCCTCTGTAGAGAACCAGCCCCCATGTATTGCTCTCATCATTTAGGCTTCCATCTGATTGAGAAGCCCAGGGTTGGGGAGAAAAGGGGAGAGCAGAGAGAGACCTGTGGACAGATGGGCCCAAACTGATGTGGCCTTGTACAAAAAGATTGTCCTCTCCTCTGCCATTTTGGTTTGGTTGAACTTTTTATGTGGATTTGGGTACAGGTAAGCATTAATTTCTGGAAAAAGCATAGAAATCATTCTGAAATGACTCCATGTACAGAAAACACGAAATGGAAACTCGGTCTAATTTGTTTTGAAGGTTTGTCATAACGTATCTTTTTTACTGAAACTTCTGAGATAATATTAGCCCAGTCCAGGTGTGACTTAGCTAGTTCTATCCAAAATACAAGCAGGGAAGTGTGCATACCCCCACTTGTGATTTTTCTACACCTCAAAAGTGATATTTGAACAGAGGAGCTTACTATTCATATATAGACTCTATGCCAACAAGATCCCTGAAGATTCAGGGTCTGGGCTCACGCGGAGAGCCTTCCCCTGAGCAAGAAGGAGTGCAGGGGTGTCACTGTTTGTGTGGAGAAGGGAATGACAGGGTTGAGGCTAGGTACACCCCTGCTTGCATGGAGAGAACTAGGCAAGTAACACCTCAGTAGAGCCATTGTGTTGCCTTGGGGGGAGATTAGGGTAGGTGCTGATGCATTTCTCTTCTTTTATTTCAGTCTCCATTCCCCAGCACACCCACATCAAGGCGTGCCTTGCAGAGGACTCTGTCAGATGAAAGTATTTACAGCAGTCAGAGGGAACACTTCTTCCCTTCAAGAGCTTCTCTTCTGGACCAAGCCCTTCCAAATGATGTCCTTTTCACCAGCACATACCCTTCTCTTCCCAAATCGTTGCCCTTAAGAAGGCCGTCATACACATTAGGGATGAAATCTTTGCATGGTAAGTAGAGATCCAACTTGGGGCTGGGGGGGGGGAGGGATAGAAATTGTCATGCATTAGTTGCTGGTTTCCTGACTTTTCCTTCCTTCCTTAAGTAAGGATAAGCAAGATTCCTTTACACATTTACTGTGCTCCTTAATCTTCTACTTCTGGACAAATACAAACCCACTGTTCCTTCCTCATACACTTTTTAACCTTGATTCAGGCAGCCTCTGACAGTTCAAAAGTGGCAGCATATTCCAGATATAGGAGCAAGTTTCTGAAGGGAGGGATCAGTCTGAGCACAGTTATGCCTGGGCCTTCAGCAACTTTTTCTGAGCTGCAGACCAGAACTAAAAGTGATTGGCGTGACCTGTTACATTCTAAATGGCTTGTGCCCTATATACTTGAACACCAAGTACATGGACTTTGAGGTCAGCAGTACACTTCCTCTTGACTGGAGCACTGATGTGCCAAGTCAGAGCACTGATGGAACAAAGAATCTCATTGTCAGTGGCTGTCCTTCCTTTGGAAGACATGTCAGTTTTAGCCTAACCATTTGGGGGAAGCATTATAAAACAGTCTCGTAAGATCTGCTATGTAATGTAATGTCCAGAGTTAAGCCACCATGGGTAACTAGTTAGATTGTATAACTACAGTGTCGTTGTGAATTCTTGTGAGGGTGCATGGGAATACATTATGAATGTTGGACGGAATGAGTTATTTGTTTTGTAGAGCAGAGAGCAGAGGATTAGGATATGTACTTAGAGTACACACTTCTTGGATCCTTCCTACCCTATCAACCACTTTAAATATTTCACTTCTGTTTAGTTCTA
Organism: Phrynocephalus versicolor; assembly: GCA_023846285.1. NCBI lineage: Eukaryota > Metazoa > Chordata > Lepidosauria > Squamata > Agamidae > Phrynocephalus > Phrynocephalus versicolor. Next base: position 31,539,817 of record JAHTLZ010000016.1, on the reverse strand, counting down.
TTTAATTTGGGTTCAAAAACATCATAGTTCTTCTTAGCTACATCTGTCTTAGTAATGCAGGAAGGCATCCTTCCACAGAAGGACCACAAGTCTTTCTAGTTGGCTATTTCCCATTCCAAGCATCAAAAGGGATAGGCAGCAGACATAAGAGGAAAGAGGGCATAATAGCTCTGTTCTACCCATCCCCATTTCTAACACTATATATAGAGCAGGTAAACATATGAAAGGGAAGAGCCTATTAGGTCTCTGTCGCCTGTCCATAAAACTGAGACTTAAAACTCACAGAATGAAATCCAGTAGCAAGTTGCAGCTAGAGTAAAGTAAGCTAGTTCAATCAGTGGAACCTAGGGAGAAGTTGAGTTGCTAGGTCCCATCTGATTCAGTGGGTTTGTTCTAGCTGTGACTTTGTAGTGCAATTCAGCCATGGAGTTAAAGCAGACATTTCTTAAACTACCTAATCGTGTGGCAAAAAAAAGCAAATTGATAGAGCCAGATTGTTGCCTGGGAAGAATCAGACAGATCCTGCAGAGAGAATGAAAGAACATCCTTATTAGTCACTTAGAGCTGAAACCTCTGAGATGTATCATCAGTAATCTACAGCACGTTGTGAACAAAAATACTTCCATCTCTCAGGTCTTGGGAGGCTGCCTAATACTTGCCTAGAGGCAATTCCCTAACCTTAATTACTGACATATAACAGGTAGCACAACATGGAGATGAAGGCTCTGTTCCAACCTACATGTCAGTTGTGTCAACATCAGACACTTGTTTGCTCGTTCTTCCTCTAATGTCCTTTGTGCTATTTTCTATTACCAGTGTCATTCTGCTTTCTGCATAAGACCAACAGAATAATTCCTACCCAAAATAATGAATAGATACAAATCTTACATCACAATTGGCAACATACTGAAACCAGTTTCAGAATACTCCAGTGTCCCACAACACTCTATTACAAATCTCAAAGTGGCTGTTGTACTAAAAGGCAGTATGAAGGGAGACTCATAAGGGAGATGGCAGGAAATGCCTATATGAAAAAGTTCCAGTGCATCTTGAAGGATCTCAAAAATATCAGGGCTCCTTATTACATTACATAGTTTTATAGCCCAGGTTTCTGGAATATTTTATGGGTATGAAATAGTTGTCTCCCTGGATAGATTCTGACTTGTGTTTCATAAACAATTCTTAGCAGTCCTATCACAACCAAGTCTATTTAGCTTATCTGTTAATTAACAGCCTGATAGTCTCATTCATGGGGTAATAAGCCACAGTCACTTTAGCTGAAATCCTGTTATTTAATGTAGTAAGTTACTGTATTTTTCCATCTATAAGATCCTCCATGTTTAAGATAACTGTTTCCAGAGATAAGGTACGGCTCTCTCCTCAGTTTACTTCCATGTATAAGATGACCCACACATTTTTAGTCTAATGATTTTAGACAAAAATACATGGAAAATATGCTACTCTAGAATTAGGCCTGTTGAATCAGAGGGGCTTTGGTGAGCCAACTCTTCTGTAAGTGCCACTAATTCAAATGGGACTATTCTAGTTTGACTTACTTCAGTGTAGTAAGTTGAAGCTGGAGTAGATCTGTTTGAATCACAGTCCACTTGAATCAAGATTCAGCAGGTCTACTCTAGCATGACTTACTAGGCTAAGTAACTAACAGTTTTATTTCTGCATAAGTTTTAGTAGATTAAAAACGACTTCTTCAGACACAGGATTGCAAATATGATACATGTCTCCTACACTTATTCCATGGAGATGAGATTCATGTCCCAGAGATGATAAAGACAGCAAAGACAAATCCTGCTTTGCTTCCTGTTGGCCAGGGCATTTCAGGATAAAACCAGTTTTCCATCCACTACTCTAGGACTTCCCTTTGTGCCTGAAATGGTGGAAAACCAGAAGGAAGATTCTTAATATCAATGTTGTTGCTTTTTTATTTCTTCCCTATCTTGGTTTTGATTCAGTGTTTCCTCCCTGTTTTTTGTTGCCCCAGGAGAATTTTCTGCCTCCGACAGTTCCCTTACAGATATGCAGGAGCAGAGAAGGCAGCCCATGCCAGATCCAGGTCTCATGCCCCTGCCTGATTCTGCCTCTGACTTAGACTGGTCAAACTTGGTGGATGCTGCCAAAGCCTTTGAAGGTAGATATTTTCAGTTCATTGCTTGGGAAAACCCTATACCTCCCTCTCAAAATAATTTTAGATTTGCTATTTCTTCACTAGCAATTTTTCCAGTTTTGAAACCCAAGCTGTTCCTCAGTTGGAATTTGTAGCAGTCTTCTGTTGCTTGTGTTGTCCAAGTATAGTTTTATGTCTTTTAACATTTTGGGGTACTTCCGATTCTTTCAAAAATTGTAAAAGCGATACAACCTTCCAAGTTAGTTAATTAGTTTACACTCTGTAGTTTCAGGTTTGTTTACATAACATTCTTCCACAGGGCCCTAAAGAGTGGAAAAGCTAGGAAAACAAACAAACAAAAACTCCACAAATGTAGCTGTTCTAGCAATATTTTGGTCAAAAATTAATGAAACCAACAGAGTAACCTGGGGACTCAGACATGCTGATGCACCATCTTTTTCCTAAATGCATTACCTTGTATATCATCAATACTCTATTATTGGAGACCTCTTTCTTTCATCATGTATGATGAAGTTACTAAACACGTTAATACCTTGCAAAACAAAAGATTTTCAGTTTACATATGTCAGGCTTCAATTACAATAGAAACAGGTAACGTGCTTAGTGTCAAAACTCAAATAAAGAAGTCTTACCAATGCTTAGAAATGTCTGTATTCACACTTATAAATGGTCTACTTTAAAACTATGGCTTGAATTTTCAAAAAATGAGAGGCAGTAGAAAGAAATGTATTACTGTTCTTTGACCTCTTGCAGAATTAGTAACCAAAACCAACACAGCAGCTCGATTAACATGTAATATTACTCTATGGCTTTTTATCAAAGGATGATTGAAACTGTTTGCATCTATTTTCAGTTTACTGTGGTTTAGTGTTAACCTTAATTTATTGATCTTGAGAAGGCAACTTTGTAAACCCAGGGAGAAGTTGGCTCGCTTCAGAGAGCAGTATAAAAATATGTAGTGTGGAAGTACTGTATTTCCAAACAGTAGAAAGAAAAAGTGCCAGTTTCCACTTCAAAGCTGTATCACAGTAGGGGAGATGAGAGCACAGGACAATCTCGAATTATGCCCATGAAGTTCTAAGTCATAAGGAGATGGGAAAGTGTGTTACGGTGGATCAAATTATCTTAGCTAGTTATGCTGGTGTAACACAAATGGTATAACCCCTGGGTCTACATTGACTTAAGAAATCACCAGAGGTCATATCTGTTGCAGGCAGAATTGTATGACCTGTGGCACAGTGGTTAAACTGCTGTACTACAGTTATAACTATGCTCACGACTGGAGGTTCAGTTCCAGGTAACAGCTTCAAGGTTCACTCAGCCTTCCATCCTTCCGAGGTTGGTAAAATGAGTACTCAGCTTGCTGGGGGGGGGCAATGTGTAGCCTTCATAATTACTTGTGAACCACCCAGAAAGTGCTTTAAGATCTATCCGGTGGTATATAAGCAGCACACTTTGCTTTGATTCAACATGCCACTGATAATGCCTGTGTTGATTTTTTAAATTGGGGCAGTTTGCTTCTAAATGTTATCCCATTTGCACAACCACACATGATGATTTTTGCCAGTATCAGAAATACAGAAAAAAGAAAGATGTTGGATGTAGTTTACAACTAAAACATTTCTTAAGAAAAGAAAGTGGTGCAAAATCTTGCACCAGAGCCTCTGCAAGTGGAAGGATTCTTGAAATCATGATCGGAATTCCTCTTCTTTTGTTCTTCTAAAGCACTGTGATATTTATTATAGCGAGCTGTTCATCATAATGTGAGTACAGTGGTACCCCGCTTTACAAAATTAATCTGTTCTCCAGGGTGTTTCATATTGCAAAAAAAAAGCATGGTTTCCCATAGGAATGCTTTGAAAACCAATTAATCCATTCCAGAGATTAGAAAAAAATCAGGAAAAAGGCTTTTACCTGTTCAAAATTCTTTATAAAGTGCACTTCAAAGGCATAAATACTGTATAGGGACATGATTAATCAACCAATAAAATTTCAAACATCACACATCAACTTTTAAAACAGGGAAAACATGGCAAACTAAAACAGTTTCTTCACTTTTTGGAAGAGGGAGAGGAGGAGGTTCTTCTTCATGACTAGGCTGTCTTACTAGAAACTAGACATGGGCACGACTTGGCGAAATTCTCATTTCCATTTTCGTTCCTCGTTTCCGTTACGTAACGGAAACGGAAACGACAATTAGGCCGTCAGAACTCGAACTCGAACCAATAAACGATAAATTGGGTCTGATTTGTTGTTGTCGTTCATGGCATCCGCGGCGATCGCGCGATGCCAAGCGGCACAGAAAAAAAGTTTAAAAAATTAAAAAAAAATCCCGATTCCCGGCCAAAAAAGCAGGCGAAAATATGCCTGTCTGAGGGCACCTACCAAAGGGGTGGTTTCTGGGGGGGGGGTCCCGGCCTTCTCCCCCTCTCCTGTCCTGGGCTGCTGGACCTGGTACCAGGCTGGGGGGGGCATCAGTCTCGTCGTCTCCATTTGCCATGCGGTGCGGGGGGATCCAAAATGGTGACCGCAATATTTTTTTTGAAATCGTGGTCCAAAAACCCACCAAAGCACCACAGAAACATGCGAAAATTAGCTATTTTAAATGCTTGAATTTTTACAGTAGCAGCAGTGGGTTTTTCTAGCAATAAAACATCTCCATTGATTTTATTTTATTTTATTTTTATTTTATTTTTTACACCTGTGCAATGATGGGCTGGCCATGGGATGGGACCATGCAAATTTTTGGACCAATTCTACCAATCGCATGGCCAGGTTTTGACTGACACTTCTGGATGTGCCAGAGGGCATAAAAACCCGAGGCACTCCCAGAACAGTCGCAGTCCGGGCTTGGATGAGGGTGGAGGAGGGCTGTGTGTGTAGCTGGCTGCTGTGCTAGTTTCGATTTTGCGGAGCCTTTAGATTTTTCAGTTAGACAGGCAGGGAGGGAATTGATTCAATTGAATTTTTAGGAAATAACTCCTTTCATTCCCTGTCTGCTGCGGGGAATAGCAACGCAGTTTATTCTTTTTTATTCTCCTACAGTTTTATTGTGAGGATTTCTTTTCTGATATTGCTTCAAAGGGGAGGTTTAACTGGGAGGGGAGGTGTGGATTTATTTTAAATATATATATTTATATACTACCATTTATTTTCTATTTTCCAAAGTTCATTTTGGCAAGCCAAGGTCCTTTCATACCCTGTGGGGGGGAATAGTCTGGGACGTCAAATCGCGCGAAATCGCGGTGGTAACGACAAACGACACAACGAAACGACAAATTTTTAATTTTTTTGCGAAAAACGGAAACGACCCGAAACGGACCCATCCCGACCAACGACAACTCGGGGGGAAAAAATTTCTGGTCGTGCCCATCTCTACTAGGAACCTTTCCATTGTCTGCTGCCTTTGCTTTACACCCACACCCAGGCTCTCAGTGCTCCACTCCAAGAGCCCCAAGTTTATCTACACAAGCTGATGAAAACCCCCCAAATCTGTCCATATGAGCTGGCATGGAAACCACCCCACAATGCAGAACACACAGAGAAAGGCATTCACAGTAGAACCCACACACACCATGCAGAACATACAGTAAAAGGCATGCAAACGACGAAGTGGGGTTTCCCCTACAAGGCTTTGTATTTCCTATGGATTTTCCTATCATAAATGGAAAATTTTGTGATCTGAGGCATACATAAACCAGGGTACCACTGTATTTTGTTTTTTAGATTAATTCTACTTGTTGTAGCTTTAGTTTGTTATATATACGGTAGGGTTCCCATATCATTGGGGACCTTTCCACTGTCGACTGCAAATGGCTGAAACTGCAGATAGTAGCCATCCCCACTGATGTCCAAGCTAGAGGCACTTGAACTTTCTAATTCCATTTGCCTCTGGGTCTTGGACTGTGTGTCAGACCACTCTCAGAGGGTTAGAGTAGGGTCCCACATGTCCACAGCCCTTAGCCGTTTTGTCAAAGTTTTACAATAATTCTTCTGCACTCTTCTCTTATGTATGAAATGTTAAGCCTACCATACCAGAACAAAACCTTCCATTACTGGAAGCCTCTATATCCACTCTTTAAATTTTAATTCTTGAATGAAAAAGGCTTACACGAGTTAATTAAAAACAAAACAGCCCACAATCATTGGCTTTATAATCTGAAAGGCATGACACAAAAGGAAAAAGGGATTAGGAGGGGAAATATAAAGTAAAGAAACCTAGGTAGAAGTTCATAAAGTTGCTAAGTAGTTTTTTCACCATAACAGTGTTGGCGAACCTATGGGACGGGTGCCAAAGGTGGCACACGGAGCCCTTTCCATGGGCCCCCGACACCGCCCCTTCACAGCCACCTGTATTCAGGTTAAATTGCTGTATTGGCACTTGGTGAAAAATTAGTGGGTTTTGAATTGCAGTTTGGGCACTCAGTCTCTAAAAGGTTCGTCATCACTGCACTATAATGAAAGCAGTTTGGCCAGAGAAGGTATCACATGCACCTGATCTCTCAACAAGTTTCAGTGCCTCTAGCTTTCTTTCTAAGGCAGCCCTACCAGAAGAGTGTGTGTGTGTGTGTGTGTGTGTGTGTGTGTGTGTGTGTGTGTGTG
>JAHTLZ010000016.1:31487037-31521368 GCA_023846285.1 Phrynocephalus versicolor | reverse complement strand
ATCATCATCATCATCATCATCATCATCATCATCATCATCATCATCATTATTATTATTATTATTATTTATTATTATTATTATTATTATTATTATATCCCATCTTCCTAGCTCTCTGGGTAGCTAACAACTATGAAAATACATAACATAAAAATAAAAATACATAACACCAATATGAAATCCAATCCAGCATAACACAGGAACATTGTAACAATGTAACAAAAATCATATAACACAACATATAGACTGTCTGTGAAGACTCTCAGTCATCCAGGTGAGTTTATCTGGAAGTTGAGTCATAGCTACTGGACTTCTTTTTGAGAGATAGAAACATTTCGCTGTTCATCCAAACAGCTTCATCGGTCTGAATACAGCTAGTGCAATATAGACTATTTAAATACTGTATTAAAATGCTAAACAGCAGCTGTTAAGTTGGAGGTGGCTCAAGGAAAACCTGCCTACAAAGCCAGTTTTATTTTAAGCGATCTTTTAAAGGAATCTAGAGAGGATGAATCTCAGCCGGGAGATCATTGCAGAGAGCTGGAGCTACCTCTGAGAAGGCACAATTTTTAAATTTTAATGTTTCATTATATTTTCATGTTTAGGGGGTGCCACACTGGACTGACGCCTGGTTTCATATATCTTGATTTCAAGAAGGCAACTGTTGAACTGAAAACATCAAAGCATCTTTTAGTACCATCAAGATAGATAAGTCTTATATTTGGCAATATGATTTGTGGACTGCACTTCATCAGATGCACTGAATTCAGCCTTTGTAGGATATGAAGTGTGTGCTTGGTGCGAGGGTGTAATGAGGCCAGGAAACTGAAATTCACCAAGTGCAAACTGCAGTAGTTAACACTCAGTAACTAGGTGATAATTTTGCCAGATAAAAATCTGGAATGTACAATGTTGGTCTCTGTGTGCGTGCGTGCATGCGTGCATGCATGCATGGACTACACTTCTATTCTGTGAGTTTTCATGAATGAGACAAGCCATTATTGCTAACATGGCTCTAATTAGAACAGAACAGCCCCTTCAAAGACAAATCCTGCAAAGTTTCCCCAAGACAATGGTGGTATAATAAGTTCTTATCCATCATTAGCATCTGATAAATCTCTGAAGCCTTTGTGGGGAATTAGTTAGCACACAACAAGATTCTAAAGCTTTCTCCATTATCTGCCTTTTGTTCGCAAGCCTAAATTTAAGGATTGCAAGGCCTCACCCAAACTGTTCCCAAATTCCCTCAAATTTAAAGCCAATAGAGTATTTATCCCCTTGGTTTGTATGTTCATTTCTCTCATTGGTTATTTGTTGTCACTTTTCTGGTGAAAGATACTTCATATCCTGGAGCGGGGAAAAATGGGTAATCTTCAGAAATTAGTAAAGGTAAACTTTCCCCTGCACTTGCGTGCTAGTTGTGTCCAACTCTAGGAGCAGTACTCATCTCTGTTTCCAAGCCAAAGAGCCAGTGTTGTGCAAGTCCATGGCCATATGGCCGGCATGGCTGAATGCATTTCCGCGCACGAAACAGTTTACCTTCCCGCTTTTTTACAGTGGTACCTATTCTACTTGCATTTTGTTTTCAAACTGCTAGGTTGGCAGGAGCTGGGGTTAACAGCGGGAGCTCACTCCACTGCGTGGCACCCAGGATTCGAACTGCCCAGGTGACGACTTTGCAGCCGACATTTCAGTGCTCTAGTCTGAAAATGCTTCATATCCTCAAGTAGAAAAAAAATCAGACAATCTTCAGAAATTAGAGTGAGTCTAAAGGGTTGTACATGTCATTTTATCTCAGGCAGGCAGAGATTTATGAAAGTAAAAAGGGATGCTTCTGGAACAGGCAGCAATTTCCCCATTGAATCTTGGCCTCTGAAAATGGTGGCCAGGAAAACAGGAGACTAGCAGTCAACAGCTCAGTTACAATCCAGAATAAACCCTTACAAATGGGCAAAGCAGTCCTCACACCTGAACTTGTTAAGTGATGGAACGGCTCAGTTCACACAGGATTGTTGACTTGCCCAGATCAGGGGTTTTGGGGGGGCCTTGTTCTTTGCGACTGAATTCCTGTGGCTTAGCTCTTTCAGAATCCACCAAGTGTTGAAGCCCTGAAACACCTTACTACTAGAAGGAAGTGGGGAGTATGCAGTGATGTGACAGCATTGCCTCAAGGAAGGCGATGCTTGCAGTGGAAGTTGTGCGTCAGTAGGTTACACACCTTCTGTAATGTAGAGACAAATAATTACAAGCCAATTAGTCTAGAGCAACTCATCCTTAGCAAAACCATCAATACTACAGTAATAATAGGAAAAGACTGACTCACTGGAATAGGCTCTCACCTGTGGCCAGGAAGACTGGCTCTCCCTGTTTGTGTGGCTCTGGGTGAACCTTGCTCTGAATTCCTGCAGTGATACTAACTGCAACCACACTGTTTACATTGGGATTCTGAGGACCTTTCCCCCTTTGCTTCATCAGCACGCGAGAGATGGGGAGACAGGAAGTTTCTAAACCAGGAGCAAACTCCTGTGTAAGCAAAGGTTGCTAGCACCCCCTGGTGTTGGTTTAGGCACACACACAATCCCAGCCGTTCTTCACTAGAGCAATCATAAAAAAGCAGATTTATTTTAATTGTGTCTGGCTGGCTAAATAGCTCGAACCAGCTAAATAGCTTAGTGAGTAGAGGTTTGTCGCTTAATTCTCCACAGTGCCTTACAAGAGAACAACCAGGCTGTGTGACTTTGAACAACGGCAATGTCCCAGGGCACTCCCAAGAAAAACTAGATGGCATTCTATGCCTATGGAATGTGGACGTACAGACAAAAGAAGATACCTTGGACAGCTAGAGTCACTAATATGGCTGTATTACAGTGGATGAATAAAAAGTTAGAAATCCTCAATACTGTAAAGAGAAGAAAATTGCAATATTTCAGACACATAAGGCACAACAAGAAATACCATCTGCTGCAGGTTATCCTTCAAGGAAAAATAGATGGGAAGAGTGGCCCCAGGGTATAGAAGAACATTCTGACTTAAGAACTTAAGCCAATGGTCCACAGTGAGCACAGCTGCTCCATTTAGAACAGCTTTAGATAGAAACCAGTTCAGGCTACTGGTCGCCAACATTCTACGAGGATATGGCACTTGAAGAAGAGTCAAGGCCTAGAAAATAGTCTAATGAACATTTTAATTTGTTTTCAGGTTTACCTGTATTTTGCATAAGTCCATATTTTTACATTTTGCAACACTCTGATATGAACAAATAAAGACTAGAAGACCACCAAAAACGGGCCACTGTAAGACTTGATGTACCTGAGGATGACGATGAGGATGAGGATGACAGTCATATGTGGGCATATTAGTGTTTTCTGGCTAATGACAGCACTTCTATACATGTTCATTCCCTAAGACATATCTCCCATATCATTGGGAAGTCTGATTGCATGCCGAGCCTGGGCTACTAGCAGGGTCATCCAAGGTGGAACGGTCGTAGCTGAGATGCCATGCTAAGATGCATCTGCCCACTTCAAAGCAGCTGCTGGACAACAGGAGCAACTGAAGGTGACACTGGTGGAGGAGGTGATGTCCTTCCAGCTTTAATCTAATTGTACCCGTAGTGCCAGTGCCATTCAACTAATTCTTTATTTTTCTCCAGTAGATGATTGAGTGCTTTCAAACCTGAGAGTCTCCTTTTCCAGCACTATCTCTCATTTCGTTTTATACTGTTTAATGATAGGATTTTCAAAGTAAGAAATGTTCAGTAGTGGCTTGATGCCTTCTTCTGTGCAATATTAACTAAAGTTAGCTTGAGTGTCACCACTGTTGCCTGTGAAAGACCCTCTGCCAGTGTCACCTTGGGCTACCTTCGGTTTTGAGGTATTTTGGGGCACCCTCTGCACTTCAGTCTTTCACCCCAATACACCTAACAGCCTGACCCTGGTCAATTGATGGGACTTGTCCGTGTGGGGCCCTTAGGCTCCAGCTTAGTCAGCCTTATAAATAATAGAGCCCAGGGCAGGATCCCAGGGTTCTAACATGCTATTTGGATTACTTAGCAGATGAAACCCTCAAAGTGCTCACAGAAATTTGTACTGTGTGACGATTGCTCTTCAGAACCAAACATGTTTTGAGAGCAGGGAAAGGAATCGTGCACAGAGAAGATGGCAGGTGCATCATTCCCCTCACCCCACCCCTGATGGTTTCATTAGAAGACCACCCCATCTTGCTGAGTGCTATCAGTACCTTCTCAGGGTACTGAGACTCATTCAGCTATTACTGAGGCAACATCCATGGTTTGCTTTGAGAAGGTACCTGGGCATTGAAATACACACATGCTGAAGAGTTAGGCAGAAAGCCATACATTTTAGAACTTCTGCAACGGTTCACATATAAAAGAGCAACCAACCACACCGTTTTGACCCTTCAGTGTACAGATTATGTAAACTGAAAAATAGTTATCCTTCCCCAGTGTTTCAAGTGGTACAAAATGTCTGGGGTTAAATTTTACTTCCATTGAAATCAGTGGGGCTTGTGCTTGTAGTGAGTTTTCATGAACTCTGTTATGGTCAGGCCCCACCTGGAGTACTGTGTTCAATTCACCTCAATTTAAAACGGAGGTTACTCCTGACGGTTACTCTCCAGAAGTGGAGTAAGCTGTCACGGAGGGTGGTGGAGTCTCCATCTTTGGAAGTGTTTAAGCAGAGGCTGGATGACCATCTGTCGGGATAACTTTGATGAGGGTTGTTGCATGGCAGGGGGTTGGAATGAATGGCCCTTGAGGTCTCTTCCAACTCTATGATTCTATACTCTGTCCACTGCATGGAAGTGGCAATTCCTGTTTAGCATCAGTTTAATTCAATTTATACCCCACCTATCTCCACGTAGCAAGACTTCTATGTGTTTCAATAAGTGTGCTACAGTTAAGATTAAAATTAGATCTAGTCTTCATTTCTGCAATACTGACTCCAACCGGATCTCACTAGTCACATGTAAATACTGTGGTTTCTGAAGAAGGGATAGAATGTGGCCATCCAAATGCCACCTTGACTTTGTGAAGACTTACTTTTTGGAACTATAGCTGCCATAATTCCCTCACCACCCATGGCCAGAAACGCTGCCATTCAAGTGTGGGCTGAGGGTTGTACTTTTGATAGTTGTACACTCTTGGCGTTAACACAATTCTTCTATCCCAGCCTTTCAATAACCTGTCCGCAATTTCTTTGAAAATGTTGTAACGGCAAGCAACATGTTTCTTGACACAGCTTGGGCTGGAATGGCCGCCCCACATCATTTACCAGAAGAAGAAGAAAAGGTCCCAATTAGTTGTGAGGAACTCCATGGGTTATCTGTGACAACTGACAAGCTCTATGTTAAGGAGTCCCTGATAAAATGCCCTCTGGTAGATCTCTACTTCTGTCTCTGGGTCTGAGCACTTTTACATGGGTGCAGTGTTATTTAGTTATTCATTTATTAAAATTTTATGGACAATCCTTAAAAAGTAACATAAGTGCTCATTTCCCAACACCTTCTTCTTCTGTTCCTTGTTGGCTCAGTCAATACATTTCCATATTTATTCCACAACTCATTGTACAATTTCCTCCAGCTTGTTATAACCTTAATAAACAGCTGACCAATGTAATGATGGATTATCCAGCATATTATTTATAGCATTTTGTTCAATATCTGAGACCAGCAGAGGGTGCCAAATTTTTGTAAAATTATCCATCTTTGTTTCTCCTCTTTATATTATTGAATAGTCAATTTTTCCATTAATGCAGTTTCCCATGCATTTCCTAAATATATTTGAAGAGAGAGCCCCTTAGCATCTTTCCAACTATGTGTTACAGTATCCCCCACCATTTTGCATTTCATATCCTGTGGTCCTGGTATATCGATCCACCTCGGCCCGTCCTATTTGGCAGGTGCGAGCGCACTTGCTGCGGGTTGCCACTCCACGAGAGGCCCGGAAGACGGTCACCCGGAACCGGGCCTTCTCTGTGGCAGTCCCTTCCTTATGGAACTCCATCCCCAGCGAAGTGCGCTCTGCAGAGTCCCTGCAGGCCTTTCGGAAAGCCTTAAAAACCTTTTTATTCTGAGAGGCCTTTGGCAAGTTTTAATTTTTTAATATACTTTTTTTTATCCCGCCATCGCTACTGATTTTATTGACCTATGGATTGCTGACTATTGGTGCTCCCAATTTAAATCGTTAGGACTTATGCCTTCCTGGGGTGCTGGGATGCACTAGGATTTTATATCCTATATCTGTCTTTACACTGTCTTTATTGATGCTGTTTTTATTAGATTTTGTTGTACTTTACTGTTGTTTGCTTGGCGCTTGGCTCGCCCTTTGTTCGCCGCTTAGAGTTCTATTTTAGAAGATAAGCAGGATACAAATATAATAATAAATAAATAAATAAAAAATATCGTGGGACCACAGTATATGAAGGCAAGGCCCCCTGGGGCAAGCTGTGTGGACCTGTTTGAGGCCTCCTGCACTTACCCCAGGCCCAGCGCTGCCCTGAGTGAGCCTCTGACAGGCTTCCAGGGCCTGTTGGAGTCCCCGAAAATGTATTCCGGTGAACCAGAAGTGGCTTCTGAAAAAATGGAAGTGCCTTCAGGATTGCCCGAAACCACTTTTGGGGCCTCCAACAGGCCCGGGAAGCCCGTCAGAGGCCCATTCGGTACAGTGCCAGGCCTAAGGTAAATGTAGGATGCCCCAGACAGCCCCCCCCCATCCCAACATGACCCAGTATCCGTGTACTGTGGATTTTCCTTTATCACGGGTTGGGTTGGGTCCCTAACCCCCACAATAAGCAGGGGATTACTGTATTTCTAATCTGGCTGCTCCTGTAAAATCTCCACTAATGCTTTATTTTTTAGATTTTCATTTCTATCTGTACATAAAGAGAATAAAAGATTTTCATTAACAGTTATTTTTTGATGTGTTAACTTTTCTATCCATTTTATTACCTCTTACCAGAATACTTCCACTTTGGGGCAAGAAATCCACCTGTGTTCGAGCGATCTTTTTGGGTGCAGTGTTATGTTAGACAAGCGATGGCCAACTATGGGTATCCCACATATTCTTGGACTGCAGTTCCCAGAAGCCTTTGCCACCAGCTGTCCTGGTCAGGATTTCTGGTAACTGCAGTCCAAGGACACCTGGGTTGCCCAAGGTTGGGAACCACTATCCCAGAGGGCAGAGGCATTGTGGGGAAATGAAATGACTCATTAGGCACACTCGCCTGGTACTACTGAAAGCATTTTTCTGGAAAAGGAGCCCTAGGAGAAGGGAGTGGTGACTCGTGACCCCTGTCCAACAAGCCAGGTTCTACAAGGGCAGAGACAGCGCTGTCTGTGGTGATCCAGGTTAACACAAGCTCTGAGATAAGCACAGCACTGGGCGGCTTGACGATTCTTTTCTTCCTTTAAAAAGGCAGTTGTGTTGATGCATGTTACATTTTTACCACTAGGTGGAGCCATATGCTGCATAATTGTGGACTGCCTTTCCTTCCTACCCCTTTTTGTTACACTACCCCATTCCCACATTTTTGTTCTCAAGTGCAATTACTATGATTATATAGGAGAGTGTTTCCTTAAAGAAAAGCACTGACCCCACTGGAGGAACTAAGAGTAGAAATCACGCCGTGGACGTCATCGCAAATGGCGTGGGAAGTGGCAATCTGTGGAACACCTTGCTGGGAGGAACATGACACTTCTCCTCACCTCTTCTGCAATGTACAGCTGCGTGGCTTCCTGGTTCTGTAGCCTGGAGGCAAAACCACACCAAGGCAGAGGGAAGCAGGCAGCCTGGATACTGTATATTGTGTAGTGAACTAGAATGGCATGGCCTCCGTCATACATTCGCTCAGTGGTTTCGGTATTGTATTTGGCTGCAAAGACAGAGGTTGCGAGTTCAATTCCCCACTGTACCTCCTTGACACAGGCCGCACTCAGTGACCCATACAGTCTGTTCCAGCTCTGCAGTTCAAACATTATTATTATTAAAGATTATTAGACTCAGCTAGCAGCTTGTTTAACCAAAAAAATAAAATGTCGCCATTACTGCTCTAGCAGACTTCTTTTGTGCAACAGCTACAGGCAAAAGCATTGTTTTCAGACCTTTATGGAACACTAGATTCAATTAAAAAGGGCCCTGCTTATACTTGTATACTGCATCATAGTGTTTAATGGACTCTCTGGGCAGCTTGCAATTTAATTATACATTGCTGCTCCAGCAAGCTGGGTATTCAGGGGCATTTGTGCCATTCCAGGGTGAATCAAGGATCCACAGTTCACTCCCCAGGGCAGGATATGATCCTTCAAATTCCTTTTGGTATGCATAGGGTTAAAATGATGATCAGTGACTCAAATTCGGGAAAGGGGACATCACAGATAATGTCGGGGACTGGCACCTAAGGAGGGGGTGAGTGACAATCCCAACGTGTCCTGGACCCACCCACCCCCTCAAATCCCTGAGTCACTATGCTGGGCTCAGACAGAGGCCCCGGTGTGGCTCACAGGATGACCTCAAGGAAGTATACAGGGCTCTCTTCCTCCCCACTCTATCTTCAGAACGACCCTGTGAGGTAGGTCAGGCCCACGATCGCCAAGTGGGGACTTGAATCTGGATCCACTAAGACCCAGACCAGCACCCTGAGGCATGTTCCTTTTCAAATTTCACCTTGGCCATGAACAGCCATGAAACTCATGCAGTGGCCTCATATATCTTCTGTAAGTAAGCAGCTGCAAATAGAATCATAGAATCATAGAATCATAGAGTTGGAAGAGACCTCAAGGGCCATCCAGTCCAACCCCCTGCAATGCAGGAACCCCATCACAATATTTCCGGCAGATGGCCATCCAGCCTCTGCTTAAAAACCTCCAAAGAAGACTCCACCACCCTCCATGGCAGCACCGCCGAATAGCTCTGTCATGAAGTTCTTCCGAATGTTCAAATGGAATCTCTTTTCCTGTAGATTGAAACCATTGCCCTGAGTCCTAGGGCGTTTATACACGACCCATAAACTCCGCCGCAAATGGCTGCAAGCTCCGGAGCTTAAAAATGTTTCCCCACCAGCTCCGGAGTTTGCAGACAATTAAGTGCGACCCCGCCCACCTAAGTGCGACCCAGCGCACTTTTCTTGTACCTGCTCTTGGGAGGTGAAAAATATTTGATGTGGATGTGCTGGGCTCTCCTCGCTTCTTTTTGTTTTTGTTTTTTGCCTCCCGCCCCTTTAAGAGGAACCAGGAAGTGACCGGGGCTCCCCCAGCAGCTTCCACCAGCACCGGGGAGGTAAGGCTTTATTCTTTTGTCCCTTTTTTTCCTCCCTCTCCTCATGCAGCCAGCAGCCACAAAGTACGGAGGGGTGGAGACGTACGAAGAGCGACAAACCCCTAAGATCTCTGGTCCGAATTTAAGGGGCCAGCGGATCTTAGGGCTCTTGTAAAAAGGCCCCTAGTCTCTGAAGCCATGGAAAACAAACCTGTGCCCTCTTCAATGTGACATCCTTTCAAATATTTAAGCATAGCTATCATATACCCACTCAGCTTTCTTTTAGAAAGGCTAAACATTCCCAGTTCCCTAAGCCATTCCTCATAAGACTTTTCCTCCAGACCCATAAGACATTTCCTTCAGTGATAAGAGCTGTATCAAAGGGTACTAGAGGTCAATCCACACCACCAGGGAGGAAGTCTTAAAACCCTTGTCTCTGACCCAAGTCTGCATTTTCAAACTTGCATTGAACAAAGGAACTGGAAGAGCACATTATTACTGGCTCTTTTCTGTTTTTTTCCAGCACCATCCACAGCTCTGATGTGCCCAGGGTGATGAAGAGTCAAAAAACTGGTCTAATGAAAGTATAACCCACCCTTCACTTTCAGTCACATTCAAACAGAACTCTCAACATTCTGTGTGTGCTTCCTTTTAAACATTAGTCAAAGTGGGTATGAACTGCATGGCTCTCCCCGAGACTTATTTGCTTTCTGAGCAAGTGATTTATCAGCACACCAGTGCCTGCATCTCTCCAAACTGTTCTCATGACTCAACACGCCACTCCAGATCTATTAATCCTGATTTTCACCCCGCCGATTCTATATGCAAAAAATGGCTTTCAATTAATGGGGCTTTTCCGAAGTCAAATTGAGCGGACAACCGTGCGTCAGCATTTGACAGAAAGCAAACATCTCTCAGGGAAGATTGACATACAATTTGTGAGAAATACCTTCCCCTCCCAGCTATGATGCCCCCCCCAATCCCTTCCCTTTCCTCAGGTTGGGGTTAGGGTCGCCACCCTTCCAATAAGACTTGGAACTGAGAGTTAGAAAATTTGGGGCCAGCAATGGCGATGGGTTGGATTCCTCATCAATGAAACTAAATTCCTTTGGGTGAAAACTCCACTTACAGAATTCCTGTTTTGTCGGAAAAAGGGAAGTGAATTCCTCACCCTCGTGTCGTCATCCCCCTTTCACTCACTTGCAAGCCACATGTGGACTCCTGAAATTTGGTCCAGAAGGATGGAAGAATTGTGGGAGGTAGTGTGGTGTAAGAGGTGTGTGTGTGTGTGTGTGTGTGTGTGTGTGTGTGTTGGGGTCAGCCTTCCCCTCCTGCAAGGGGCAAGACTGTTGTTAGGGCAGGGATGTTGGCAAGTGCTAAATTGCAATCTTTGGTACCAAGTTCCAAACATTTACAGTAATACCAGATAACGAGTGCCTCTGATGACCAGAGCCGGCCTGTCCATTAAGGTGAACTAGGCAGTTGCCTAAGGCGCCAAAATGGACAGAGGGTGCCGGCCAGCCTGCTGACCCCCCCCGCTGCCACCCCCCCCCCGCGACTGGCGATCGCTGTCCGTCCCCCCGCCGCCCCCTGCGCCCATCGCCGCCCACCCCCATGCCTGTCGCCGTCCGCCCCTGCCCCCCGCTGCCGCTGGCCACTGCCATCCGTCCCCCCGCCCCCTGTCACCCCCACCCCCTACCCCGCCCCACCCCGCCCTCACCCCCTGCCCTGCCCCTACCCTGATTCGCCTGTTAGAGCCTTCCCAGGCCTTCTGGAGACACCAAAAGGTCCTCTCTGCAAACCAGAAGTGACTTCTGATAAACCGGAAATTATTTCTGGGGCCTCCAACAGGCCTAGAAAGACTCTCAGAGGCCTCAGAAATGATTTTCAGTGATCTGGAAGTCACTTCCGGTTTGCAGGGAGGCCCTTTTGGGGCCTCCAGAAGTCTCAGGAAGGCCCTCACAGGCCTGTTCGGGGCAGCTCCAGTCCTGGGGTAAGTATGGGAGGCTTGAAACAGGACTTTCCCCCCTTACCTTAGGAGGCTTTCTTTCATATACTGTAGTCCCACAATATAGTGGGACGACAGTATATGAACCATGAAAGGGCGGGGAGACTACTGTATCTCTGTCTGAAAATATCAAAACAAACAAACAAACAAAACCTAGAAATTTGTATTTTCATGATGCATTTATCAAAACTGGCCACTAGAAAGAGGCAGAGACCAAGTTAGTACTGTATTGTTGTTGTTGAAGACTACATAGTGTGGTTTCTGCTTCTCTCTAATGGTTAGTTCTCATAATATACATAAATAGGCTTGTTTTTCTGGAGTTTTGTCTTTTACCATGCTATGTATGTAAACTATCCACACTTTCCACAGTTTTCAGCAACCACAGGGGACAAGCCTAGAACCAATCCTCTACAGATATGGAGGTCTGTACTGCTGATGGGTAGTGTCTGTTTTATGTCACGTGCAATGTCACTGGATTGTTTCATTGCTCATGAGATGAAAAGCACTCCTTAGTAGAGGAGTCTGTGGGGCAGACACAACTGCAGCTGCTTTTTCTAACAGATGCATAATCCAACAGTCTTGCACCCATCTCTCCAGTGTGGCATTTCCCTACTGCACTGTTAATATAGGAAACAGACAAAGGAAATCTCTGTGTGTGTGTGTGTGTGTAGGGGAAACAACCCACACCGCTATGTAATTTCTTTCAATGAATCCTTCACTGAAGAGCTTCTAATGAGACTGACCTTTAGAAGCCAATTAGCCTCGGTAAAACAGCATAATCACATTTAAATAATGTTTTCTTCTTTAGCCAATAAGCCAAATGAAGCTCTTTGTCATTATGCAAGTTTAAAGAGCACATGATATTTAATTGTTCCAGGCAAGGAGGTCTGTTCCCCTCCTGGGCTGAGAAAGCCTCTAGGTGGTCCTTGCCACAAAAACGAAGTCAGAGGTAATAGTTGTCAGTCAGCACTGATTGGGGTTACATTGGTTCTCCTAATTTAAATTACTGTGTTGAAATTGTCTCAAGAAAAATTATCATAATCAATCCAGGAAATTTGCCAGAACAATTTCACTGCTGTATTCTAAAAATATGTACTTACGAGATGCATTTGGAGGATGCCATGCGTTGGAACAGCATTTTAGATTGTGCTGGTGGGGCTACATCAGTCTAGTGACCTTATCTCCACTGCCCAGTTGCTGCCCAGTTTGCTTCTACTTAAACTTCCAGTTTTAGCTCCGTCCTATAGGATCCTGGGAATTGTAGTCTGCTAAGGGAATTGGAATTGTGTGGGAGAGGGATCCGTCATGCTCGCCTGAACCAGACCAGAGAACAGAGGACCTCAGCCAAGTACAGACCCCAGAATTCCATACAATAGAACCATGGCCATTAAAAGGCTGAAGATTTGCCAATTGTGGCAAAGTGAGAGTGAACCATAGGAGGGTGCAACATATGCTACTCTAGGTAGACAGAGAGCTTGACTGACATATAAAGGAGGACCAGGCTGGATTAACAAAGCAGAGAGATAGCTGGGAGAAAGAACCTGGAGGGGGCTTGAAATTTCAAGAAGAAAATTAGGAGCTAGATATGATCAAAGCTTGATAAACTGTGGCTTGGAAAGATGTGGAATAAGATTAGAGTTTAGAGTTCTTTAGTCCAGCAAAGCTAACTTTTGTATTTTTCTCGGTGTGCCTTTGAGTGTCTAATAATAAGAAATCACTTTAAAAGAAGAAGAAGAAGAAGAAGAAGAACGGAGTAGCATTTTACTGAGCAGTTCAGATGTTGAAATTCTGTGTGGAGTTTGCCAGTACAAGTAATGCTACAAAATATGTAAGTTGCCCTTAATGGAGAAACTACCAACTGTGCTAAGGAGTCAGAGCTCCCCGGAAGCCTGTTTCCTCAACAGCCCACAGGAAAAGCCAGGGCCTTCAGAAGGAAAGGGTTGTTCCCTCAGTCTAATAGAGAGCAAAAATGGTTAAAGAGCCAGGATAGAATGGCAAGACGCAAGGCAGCCATGAGGAATGCTTGACAGTAAGCAGCTCAACGCCCTGCCAGGAACCTATGCCTGGTTTCAGCTTGCATGCCTGAAGAAAGCCAGTGTCTGCATAAAAGAGCAGCTGATGAAAACAGAGATTGCTGGAAACAATGCTTCCCTACTGCAAACCTCTTCCCGTGTGTTTCTGATAACCCTTTGGCCCTTCTTGTTCCTGGGTCTTGCAGCTGTTTCTCCCTCCTTGCCAACAAACTACACAGTAGGCCTGCTTCCTAGAGTGATCTTGACTTGGATTTTTTTTTTAATTAAGATGCTCTCTGTTTCAGCTGGCTGGGTCAGCTAGAAGAACTAGATGTGGCTGTAAGGGTTGGGAGCTGAATTCCCAACTGAGGTATGTAGGAGAAGAGCCAGCCTCCGTGGCCCTGGATAAGCTACACAGGTCCTGGAATACCCCCAGAAGAAGGGAATGCTGCTAAGCCAGTGTTCTGTGATTGATTTTAGAAAACACTGGAAGGGGATGGCATGTGTCAGAATTGACAGCGTAGGATAATGATGAATGGTTTACCTACCTACAGTATAAGATGACCCCCTTTTCCAACCCTAAATTACAGCTTCGTAACCATGCAGCTCTCTCCTCAGCTTACTTCATGTATAAGACGACCCTCAATTTTTAGTCAAACAATTTTAGACAAAAATATAGTCTTATGCATGGAAAAATGCTGTACCAAATGGATAAATGCTTCAGTTGGGAAGAAAATGGTGACTAAGGCTCTCTTGGCCATCAAGGGATGACAGCACTGATTGACAGCTCTTTCTCCATTTCATATGAATCTTTGCTGTGTGGAGAAAGAGAGAGAGAGAGAGAGAGAATATATTTTAAATTTTAGTTGTTTTGGAACTTGCCATGTATGGCCATGATGATGTTGACTTGTTGGCCTGTTTCTGGTTTCATGTACAGATTTTAATGTCCTAATGGCCATTGGCTAAAACTTTGAATAAACTAGACATAAAACTGTACTGTACTGTACTGTACTGTACTCCTTATCAACTTGGTATTTTGCCTCTGATATAGACTTAACCATGGCTTAGTGGCTCAGCCTCTACTATCTGCTTGGAACCAGCATGTGGAAGCAACTAATTAATATGTAACTAATTACTTTTTAGGAATGAGTTATGTGACTAATAATTAAAAGTTACTTTTAGGTCTAGCCAATACGAATTCAACATCCATAACAGTGCAAGAGAAATTCAATGATACATTGACCATCATGGGCTTGGAACACACAGGGGCAGAAACCTCAGGTACTGGTTGATCTGCTGAGATGATTTGGCAGAAAAGCTAAAACAAAGGATGGAGAAGGGAGGGATCTGGCGAGGAGAGTTTCTCCACACGCAAACTCTTTACACCTCAAGCTCATGGCCAGTATGACATTAAAAAGGTCAGGGCCAGGGCCAGGGTGGCAGAAAGTAATTTCCACCAGTGTTCCTAGACTGGCTTAGTGTAAACCTGGCCTCTGTTGGCTTATTGGCAGCTCAGCCAGACAGCCATCTTGGCTAGCCATGTCTGCACCCTAAATTACTTAGGTATAACAAATAGGAAGTACTTATTACTTTTAATGGCGATTGCTACAAACAATCTTTCTCAAGGGAGATGGGTGTCAGGAAACACCTCCACAATGCTGATAAAGAAGATACTGTATATTCTCTTTTCCTGCTCCTAAACAAACCAAAATGAAGTAAGACCCTCGTATCCACTCATTCATTATTCACTGATTCAGTTATCCATGGTTGGCAGAGGAAAAAAAATTAAATAATTCAGCAGCCACAAAGCAAGCTATAAAGCAAGCTCTTGTCACAAACAGCAGCTGTAAAGCAAGCTATTGTCACAAATAGCATCTGTAAAGCAAGCTACTGTCACAAACAGCGGCCATAAAGCAAGCTACTGTCTCAAAACAGCGGGAATAAAGCAAGCTACTGTCAGTAAACAGCAGTTTGGGGGTGGGTGGGCAGGCGTTCTCTCTTATCCACGGTTTTCATTACCCACGGGAAGGCCTGGAACCAATCCCCAGTAGATACCGGGGTCCTACTGTAATGGACTTTTATTTTTTTTTACTGTGGAGCCTGAATTTACACTTTCTATTCCTGTATTCCAACTCTTTCTCTCCCCTGGCAGAAAGTGTTAACTATGAAAGCAACCAAAAGGGAGAGAAGAATAAACAAGGAGCAATTTCTCCCAATATAGAGATGGGACAGCCCAATGATGAGGAAAAGTCTCAGGAAGATCCAAAGACAATGAAGGAGGCTTCTGTGGTAGGTCACGACTCAATTGACACATTAAAGCCAATGAAGAGAACTATAGACTATGTACTGAAAGCTGTTAAAGATTTAACTGCCTTCTTGGAATAAAAAAATCTCCTCTCTAATGAAAAGCTTTGAGAAAAAGGAAGATCTAGCTTCTGTAATTAATAATGTAGACCTACATGGAAGATCACCAGAAAGGTCATTGAGCAAAAGCAAGGCATTCATAACAATCTCCTCTAATCTCCAACAGCCTGGGCAGCAACCAGCCAGCAGCCTAAGGAAAACATGGGAGGATTCTAAAACATATACTCTTTCTTTGCAACCCTGAAAAATCAGCCTGTCTGCTCCTATTAAAGGAAACAAATAAATTGGTCTATTAAGAACCAAGTAGTAAGACATCTAAACTTCCTTCTGAAGACATCTACCTCATTTGTGGACCTAATCTCAGTTGTAACTTTAAGCAACTCCAATCAGATGCAAAAAGTAGTCTTATTTTTCAAAACCAAGAAAATTCCATCATTGCTGCTGAGGAAGAGACTAGGAATGGGCACCTTACGAAAAATGACTTGCTCTTTCGTCGTGTCATAAGGTTACAAAATGTTTCAAAAGAAAATGAAATGCCAGTCAGTATTTCATTAAGAATCACCATTTCCTCTTCTACAATGGAACAATTTTTTTAAAAAAAATATGCAGCAGTGGAGGTGGAGGAGGAAGTGGCCGTGCAGCCCAGGAGAGACCTCCCACCCATCTGCAAGAAACACGCCTGGGATCAGCATTTTAGAGTGCATATTTTTAGAGTGCATATTCACTCTAAAATACTGATTCCAGCATGTTTCACCCCCAAAGTGGCAGGCTTCCTCAAGTGATATTAGAGAACCCCTTGAAATTTGGAAAGTTTGAGTTTCAGGAAACAACAACAACAACAACAACAACAACAACAACAACAACTTTATTTTATGCTGCCTTTCTCCCCAAAGGCACCCAAGGCAGCTTACCACAAATTCAAAAAAAGTACACTAAAAGCAATACAATGTAAAAACAACACAATACCAATAAAATACTATAAAATACTATACAATATAATACAATAGAAAACAAGATTAAAAACAATAGCTGCAGCAGAGTTTAGAAAGCTCCCTAGCCAATAAGAGTAAAAACCTAAGATGTTATAAAAATTTGTAAAGGCTGGAGGCTCAGAAGGCTTGCCTAAATAAGTAAGTCTTAAGGCCTCGCTTGAATATTTCAAGGGAGGAAGCAGTTCTTAACTCAAAGGGGAAGGAATTCCATAGTATCGGTGCCACTACTGAGAAGGCCCTATTTCTTGCCGCCACCCCTTGCACTTCCTTGGGTGGTGGTACTCGTAGAAGGGCCTTCTCCAATGACCGAAGGGGGTGGACCGGATTATATGGAAGTATGTGATCTCTTAGATAACCTGGTCCTGAGCTGTACAGGGCTTTAAAGGTCATAACCAGCACCTTGAATTGGGCTCGGAAATGAATGAGCAGCCAATGTAGTCCCTGGAGAAGTGGCCCAACAGAGTCATACCGCCGAACGCCAGTAACCACCCAGGCTGCCGCATTCTGTACCAGTTGTAGTTTCCAAACCGTCTTCAAGGGCAGCCCCACAGAGACCGCATTACAATAGTCTAGTCTTGATGTCACCATGGCATGGATCACCGTGGCCAGGTCTGCACGATCCAAGTACGGCCGCAGTTGGCGCACCAGCTGAAGCTGGGCAAAGGCCCCCCTGGCCACAGCTGCTACCTGGGAGTCCAGGAGCAGCTCTGAATCCAGGAGGACCCCCAAGCTGCGGACCTGCTCCTTCAGAGGGAGTGCAACCTCGTTCAGAGCAGGACGATATTCCAGCACCTGCATCGAAGATTTCCGAACCAGGAGAACCTCTGTCTTGTCCAGATTTAATTTCAACTTGTTAGCCCTCATCCAGATCCCCACCGACTCCAGACAGCGCTTTAGGACTTCAACTACCCCCCTGGAATCTGGGGGAAAGGAGAGATATAACTGGGTGTCATCAGCATATTGATGGCACCCAACTCCAAATCCCCGGATGACCTCTCCCAGCAGTTTCATGTAAATGTTACATAGCATGGGGCACAGAATAGAGCCCTGTGGCACCCCACACTTCAAGGGCCAGGGTGCCAAACAGGCATCCCCCAGCACCACCATCTGGGACGGATCCTCCAAGTAGGAGCGGAACCACTGCAGGACAGTGCCTCCAACTTCCAACTCAGCCAATCGGCCCAGAAGGACACCATGGCCGATGATGTTGAAAGCCGCTGAGAGGTCCAGCAGAACCAACAGCATAGGTCATCCACCAAGGCGACCAAGGCGGTTTCTGTTATTAAGAGTTATTAAGCTCCAAAGGAGGTGAAGGGCTGCTTAACTGAAGGAGTCTGGATTGGAGCTTTACCATAGAGAGCGGAAGCTGTAAATTAACCCTATAATTGCTAAAGCATGCCAGAAACACTCCGTCAATTAAGCACCCCCGCACATCCTTTAGAGCTTAATAACTCCGTTCCCTGAACCCCAAACCTTTCCAAATTTCAAGGGGTTACCTAAAATTGCTTGCAGAAAGTACCATTGGCATTGGCATGCCCCAGATCAGTAATTTTCTGTTGCATATTTTTTATTTTATTTTTAAAAATGCAATGGAAAATTACTGATCCGAGGCATGCGAATGGCAGGGGTACCTTCTGCAAGTGATTTTATGGAACCCCTTGAAATTTGGAAAGGTTTGGGGTTCAGGCAGCTGAGTTATGAAGCTTCAAAGGAGGTGCCCCTAGGAAAAAACCTTTATAATCGGAATCAATGAGAAGCAGTGGCAGCACTATCGCTTACCCAATCAGCTTCCTATTCCAATTAGAAAGGTTTTTTTCCTAGGGGCACCCCCTTTGGAGCTTCATAACTCAGCTCTGTGACCCCCCCAACCCTTCCCAAATTTCAGGGAGTTATCTAAAATTGCTTGCTCCCCTGGACCCAGGGGAGCATAGTGTTTCATTTCGTTTTGTTTCATTTCGTTTCACATCAAAACTACTTTAAAATTCGTTTTGTGATTAAACGAAATGAAACATTATTTTTCCATTTCGTGCCCATCCCTAGAAGAGACACTTCCTAAAGAAATTTGGAATATTTCCAACTAGAGTGTTCCAGAACTCCAAGATTTATCCTCTTCTTCCAAACCTCACTCACAAGTCTTTTGACAAAAAGACGGTAAGAATAGAATTGTCAGCACCAAAATCAAGGGTAGAGATAGCCATGGAAACCAATTTAATTACAGAGCCAGATCCAATGTGCACTCTGCCTTCTGAGGCCAGCCTTCTGGTAGATCTGGTGGAGGCTAGGGCATAGGCAGCTCCTCTGGGCCCTCCTAAGGAAGTATAATCAGAGATCCTGGCCAGGCTAAAAGAACTGCGCTCCTGGCTCCAGGACTCAGTAGGGCCTGCCAGTCCATCAGGGGAAACATGCAGAATAACACGGGTCTAAATCAGTCTGAAGAGATCTCCCGAACTGCTGGGGACATGTGACTGACATTAGAAAAACCTCTTCTTTTAAAAACTTATTCTGTTCAGTCATACGTCTTTCCCCAAAAGTCTGCAAAAGTACTGAACAAAATGGCTAATTAATCTGACATCTTAGTTTACTAAATGTCATGACTTCTCAATACTGTCCTGTCATCTACTTGATTTGAAAGGGTAACACTAAAATACATTTACTAAGGTAGTTTCTACTTGGATTAGAACAGACATGTCCAAACTTCGGCCCTCCAGATGTTTTGGATCACAACTCCCACAGTCCTTTGTCATTGGCAATCTAAGTTTAGAATTCTGGGAGTTGTGGTCCAAAACATCTGGAGGGCCGAAGTTTGGACATGCCTGGATTAGAATATCTAACTTAAACTCAAACATAAAACTCTATAGACTACCAACGTTTGGAGCTGCTGAAGTAACGTTGTTCTGTTACAAGATCATTTGATAAAGAACCAGGAGGATTGACATGAAGTGTAGGCTGGGGGAAGTCCCATGCAAGTGGCTCTTAGCCACCATTACATTTTTCAGAAATGGTGGCCACCATGTTGGAATGACACCAGTGTTGAGGCTTCAGTAAGCTAGCCCTACTGTACACTGCTGGATTCACCAAGGCCCAATAAAGGAAATCCAACACAGAGAGGTCCAGGAAAATTACCGGTTTATTAGGCCTAATAAAGGACGGTAAGGCCAACTAACCCGCAGCAAGGCAGGGCAGGATGGTTGGCCCAGAAGAAAGAGTGCACCCAGGTTTTATACCTCCCTCCCCCCTCCCATGAGGTGCATACAACCCCTGGGCCGGGCAAGAGGTGATCCTCAGGGGTCATCCAATGGGGACAGTCCAGAGGGTCTCCTGGGGGAGGTCTCGAGGCCTTCCCAACTCCTGAAACAGGATTCCAGATTAACCTGTTTGCCAGGTGTGGCCAGGCCTTCTATGTTCTTTGATGGGCCATTTGAAGTGTGAGAATAGGGGAAGGGGAGAAAGCAATGTTCAAGAGTCCATGCCATTATTAACTCAATAGGTGGCTTGGAGAGTCAACAAAGGAATCTTGAGCTCTGAGACGGAACTTCCTGGTGAATGTGGAGGCGAGACAATGGAAGCCTTCTGGCTGGAGATAATCTGTATACGTGCAGGGAGCCCATGTCCTTATTCCATCTATGGTTGGAGTTCTTTTTGGAAGGCACAGCCATCCTCAGGACTTGCCATGTTCTCCTTCTCCTTATGCCATGATCCTGTGCCCAAGATGGTGGCCCAAGGGGGAGGTAGGAGGCAGTGTAGGAACTCATTTCAAGCAGACCCAGGGAAAGTGGGTTGGGGGGAGAGGGAGAGAGAGGAGAGGGAGAGAGAGAGAGAGAGAGAAGGAGAAAGAGAGCAGAAGGGGGAGGGGGCTGGCTAAGGCTAAGATCCAGGGGCTCAGCTAAGAGCCTTTTCACACGACCCCTAAACTCCGCGGCAAATGGCTCCCAGCTCCGGAGCTTAAAATTGTTTCCCCACCAGCTCTGGAGTTTACAGAAAATTAAGTGCGACCACGCCCACCTAAGCGTGTCCCAATGCACTTTTCAAGTACCTGCTCTCCAGAGCTGAAGAATTCCTGATGTGGATGTAACTTAAGAGTGCCGGGCTCTCCTCACTTCTGTTTTTTTTTGTTTGTTTGTTTGTTTTTTGCCCCCTGCCCCTTTAAGAGCTACTTAAGAGAATGGAATGCTGCAGGGGCAAGAGCAAGATGGCAGAATGGAGTTGAGCCACATTCTTTTCTTCCTTTTTTTTCTCCCTCCCCTCACGCAGCCAGCAGCCAGGAATGCGGAGGGGGTGGGAACACAGGAACAGCGACAAGCCCCCAAGATCTCTGGTCCAAATTTAAGTGGCCAGTGGTTTTTAGGGGTTGTGTGAAAAGGCTCAAAGTAGAGGAGATACAGTTGTAGTTTTTTAGAGTGAGGGGTGTCCCAGGATATAGAGATGGCCAGCTGTGGCCATCATCCCATGAGTTTATGAACACAGAAGATGCAGACTGTGACCCAAGGGGAGTTATACCTAGAGCATGTGACTGGCTATTTTAAATGTCCGGAAAATGAGTATTTGTCTGGCCAGATAAGGGTTAACCCAGTCCGAATTGTCAGAGACCTGGTCATACTGTGGAGGGAACAAAAATTGACTTTCCAGAGGCTTTAGAGGGAGGATGGTCCCTTTCCGCGAACTTTTCCTGCCTGCTTGCCTTGGATTCTCAACAGCGGAGCCTCCTGGCTGTGAAGCAAGCCATGGGGGTGTTTTTTCCTAATATCTCCAGAACGGAATGGTCTTTTTGGATTGGGTTTCTTGCATTCTGGTTATGATAGTGTAGGGCAATCATTAGTGGCCTTGGGGAGCCCCGGAACCTGTCCAATTGTATAATTCTATGTTTTTCATTTCCATTGTGACTCATCACCAGTGTCACATTTCAAGGCATCATGAGATTTCTACTCTACTGAAACTTTCAGATAGACAATGCTTAGCATAGTTTCCCAAAATACTGAAGAATGCGTATGCACCATATAGAACTTTGGCCTAAAATGCTCTAAAAGAAAGAAAGAAAGAAAGAAAGAAAGAAAGAAAGAAAGAAAGAAAGAAAGAAAGAAAGAATATAGTGCAGTCTATATGTTTAACTACCTCTCAGAATTGCAACCAGCAGTATTCACCAAAGATGCCACCTATTTGCTGCTTCAGGAAGATCTTGCTGTTCCAGACCACAAGACTTGGACCAAAGCATCCAGACGGCTTCTGCTTGCCTCTACCTAACCTGTCCGCAGTTCAGAGGGGAAGAAGCAGGGCTACAGCATTTCGCACCACCACCAGCAGCTCTTTCAAGGATCAGGTGCTGCTGCAAGCATCATCATGCTTCCACCAGGGAGGAGAATGACCCAAATGAGGTGGAGCATCACCCACCCCCATCTCTATTTTCCCCTCCTTTTCTCCCGCTTCTTCCATGGCCTTCCAGAGAGACTCCCCACACTGGCCTACCTACAAGAAGGGCAGCCTTAAAACACAAGACATCCATCTTAAGTTCCCCACTTAACAACCAAACAGAAATCCCAAATGGTCATTGTGATCTAGCCTTTTCTCATTTGACTTCACTGTAAGAGGAAAAAGCTGACCCAAAATCAAAAGCTAAACAAAGCTCAGGAGACAGGGCAATAATTTATAGATTAATTTTAAGCATATAGACCAATTTAACAATTTATAGATGAATTTATTGACTCAATATAACAACACAACAGAATACTGTAACCAAAAACTGAGCTCAAGATAGATGGCAACAATTTAGAGACTAGGGTACAGCAGAACAAATTACAGTTAAAAATGATCATTATTAAAAATCTTGATTTTGGTGCTTATACGCTTGTCTAGAAAAGTAAATCTTACCAACACTTCTAGTGAGTGTTTGGACAGGCTTAGATTAATCTCTAAAGGACTGCCACCATTGTAGATAGTTCTTGCATAGCTCATAATTAAGAAAATCATGTGCCCTGATTTTACAGCTTGTAATGGCAGTGTGAAAGGGACATGGTCCCTTGGGTGTTCACATGAGATTATTCTACACTGGGATATAGAATTCAATCAACATTCTGAAACATACCCCAAAGATTTAGCAAACCAGTAATATTACATTTTGGGGGGTTCCAACACATTCAGAAATGTGTATCACCAACTCCTGTTACATCCATGTGTATCAGCCACTGCTGTGACATGAACAATATTGGAACACAAGGTAACTATCTGTAGATACTCCCTAGACCTATTTCTTTCTTGCACGTGAAGACTGACAGGTCTCAAAGCATTGGCCAAAGTGTCAGGCAATGTATTTCCTTGGGTCTCCAAGCAGGAAGACAAAATCTCAGAGCGAGAGGCATCAGAGGGGAAGAAAGTATGTGAAGTGTCTTTGAACATTGGGCATCCAATGCCATCCTTCCTACCAGCTGACAGAGGTCATTGGCTCAGTACAAAAGTATTGATATACTGTCCTTCTTTGGCAGTGGTATTCCAAGAAAGCCATGAGGGCAGGAGGTGGACTGGGGAGAGAACTGGGGAAAGAACTGAGGTGGTGGTGGTCCATACATCTTGGCTCATTTTGCTGCTTGGAGCCAAGTTGGGAATGGAGCATTAGTGTTTTTGCAATGGCAACACAGGGAAACTGGAAAGCTTCTTGAGATTTCTCACTCATAAGCCTTTTTGTTGTACAATTCCTGGCAATGTACTGCAGGGCATAGAAGCATGGGAATCTCTTCTCTCTCCAGCCCTGAGGCTTCTAGAAACCCCAACAGTGCTATGTGTGCAGTTGTTGCGTTGGTAGTAAACCTAGGTGAGGCTGTAGCAGCTACCCAAGGTACTTGCCATAGTGCTCAACTGCCTCAAGCACTTTTGGGGTTCAGCCATTTTACTGACTTCTCCCGAGTCAACCATGAGCCAGCCACCTGAGATTGAACTCTAGTTACAGCTGCAGTACAACTGTTTAACCACTGTGCCACAAGCCCAAGGGAATTCTCTGACAAATTTTCCCAAAGTCATACTCAGATAAGAAGCTTCTCAAATCAGGAGAGAAGAGTCGTTATGTCACCCACACTTATCTTCTATGGGCAAAAAGATGAGAAGCAAATGTGCATTCCCAATAGCTGTGACAACTAGAACCCATGAAATAAAATGGCAGCCATATTGTCAACTGAGTCTCTAAAGAATAATGCGGTTACATTTAAGTTGCATCCTGTTTCCTTTCTTCTACCAGGACAATGCATGCATTTCTAAAATTTAAGACGTGCACACAGGAAGGTGACTCATTTGAATGAGGTGCATTAATAGTTAATAAATGTGCCATACATAATAAATAGCAACCAACCCACCTACTGGGGCATCAGCTGCTCATGAATACCAATGGGAAGCAAGCAGTCCCAAAGGAACTTAGCTGACATTGCCCCTTAAAAAAAAAAACAAAATAGTGTTTTGAGAAACACACCAGAGACAAATTAATTGGTCTACAAAAGATGTGCACAGTGCTAAATATTGATTTAGGTTACCTGTCATGGTCATCCCAAATTTAGGCCTGGTGTGCAAGGGGAATAAGAAAATAAAAGAGAGGTTGTGGTTGTTGTTATTGCTGTCGTCGTCATCATCATCATCATGAGCGACAGATCACAGCCACCACCACCACGAACAACACCAACAATTTATTTCCTTTCTTTTCCTTTTATTTTTCCTTTCTTTTTTAGGTAATGTATCCCAAGGTGTGTTCAAGAACCTGAGTGTAGCAGCTGCACACTTATGTTACTGCCATTTTACCCCAAGAGTGTGACTATGCAGAGGTTTGTCCCAGGTTGATGTTACCTTCTCTGTAGTACATCCTAGCATTTAAATTGTTGATGGACAGAAGAAACACACTGGACCACTATGTGATCCTGGCTCATCTGGCTGAAAAATATAGAAATACAGGCGGGAATGGATTGTTTACTGCCTTTTTTTAATTTGAAAGGGGCTTTTGATTCAATTTCCAGAAAATTAGTACAGTACAGGAAAAATTTGATAGGACCTTGATAGACAGGAGACTGATATTCCTTATCCAAAAGCTGTTCTCCTATACCAGCTGTGAGGTCCGCTATGGCCCTCACAGTGAACTGTCAGATGAGATTCTGAACAACAGGGGGGGGGGCAGTTAAGCAAGCCTGTGTTCTGGCCCCCTATCTTTAATTACTTGGATTCACACCTAAGACGGTTGAGGACCACTTCCCAAAACTTGATGCCCAACAGATCCCACTATTATTATACGCAGACAATGCTGTAGTTTTATCTCTAACCCAGTTGGGTTTAAAACAACTTTTGGTGGCATTTGCAAACTACTGCAATGATAACAGTTTGACCATCAACACTCAAAAATCCAAAATTATGGTGTTTCCCAAGACCTGTAAGAAATTTCGATGGACAATCCAGAATAAGCCCCTGGAGCAAGTAAGATAATTCAAGAATTTGGGGCTAAATTTTAAGTATAACTCTAGCTGGAATGCCCACTGCAGTTATGCGCTTAGTAAGGCCAAATGCAGTATGATAGCCATTACTTGCTCTTTTTCATTATTGGTGGACATCACATCCCCTCTGCTGCTCAGGTTTTCAGAGTAAAAACAAGGACCCAACTGCCCTATGGGATACTTATTTGGATCAGTGAATATAACTCTGAGGTAAAGAAGCTACAATCTACTTTTTTCTGCATCGTATCCAGGGTGTCCCCAACTATGTAGGACTGGCAGCTCTATATCTGGAAGTAGGATTTGACCAAATGGAAACTAGAGCATGGATTCAGATCTTAAAATTCTGGTTGAACACCTGGGTTACATATACCTTATATTAACTAATTCTTATACCAATAAATGGATATCCACAATTCAATGTAAAATCAGATCCATTAGTATGCTCCTTGATTCTATTCTATTGCTTGGACGACAACAGGCCTATTGAGCACTAAGACAAAGACTCCATGACACAGGGAAACAAGAATTGCTTTAACTAATGACTAAAAGCTGCTCACCTCTGGCATATGTATCCTCCCAGTGCGTAGAACACCTGCCACCTACCTAACTATGCTTTGAACACCTTAAGCCTGAACAGCATTAATCCCTGCAAGGTTTAAAATTCTACCCCCAGCTTTAATTCAGGGCAGGTTTCAGGGAACCCCACACCAAGAAAGATTCTACCCTTGTGGAGCCAGAAACCCTGAATTTCTATCACACACCCCTTTACATTGTATTTTCTACAAACAAATCAGGAGGAATCTGACACATCCTCTGATCCATAGATTTCAAGGTTGTTCAGATGTTGGTGGTTTCGTACTGCCTCTCAGACCTGATTTCTTATATAACAACTCAGGTTGCTTAATATTTTTTTAAGCTGCAATCCGTAGAAGGGTTGTACTATTTGCAGATGCTTGATCAATGCATATGTTCTCTGTGACCCCAGTCTACGCCTCCCTCTCTTCTTCATTGTACTGCTTTTGCTGCTGCTGTTTCTTTTCCCCTCTCCTCTGAACGGGTCATATGACCGCAATGAATTATTGATTGATTGAAATTGTTAGTGGAGTTCACACAGAATTGTTTAACCATCCCAGGAAAAGTGCATTTCAAGTAGCTGCATATCACATAGAATTAGCATTCCCCCCAACCCTGCCTCACCTTTCCCTGTCAATACCACCACCTTCTTACCCATCCTTTTCACCATCATTCAAATCCCTTCTCTCTCTCTTTTTTAAATGTTTAGCAAGTAAAATAGTGCTGAGCTGACAAGACAGGGCAAGCTTTTGAATTACTGCTGTATCAGTATAGCACTATAGTACTAAGTGTGGAGGAAAAATATTTTTAAAAAATGACAGTTTACAAATTACATTGTCACTGCAATCGATGGGTGCCGAAGGCAGGCAAAAGGAGTGTTGGTTCACTCCCACATCATGTCTCTCTCTGCGCATCATGAGTGATGCCAATCAATGGCTCTGAAAGACTGATGGCGGTGATCATGTAAGAAAAAAGCAAGAGCAAATAAGCCAAGCAGAAGTGCTACAAAAAGACACAAGTCCAAACCTTGTCAAAAGAAGTATAACATATGCCTACTGCTATTAAATAAACAAGCAGTGATTGGTTTTTCTGTTCAAAGTGAGCTTATGCAGCCCGGTTTTGGCTGCCGCTTATGCTTGCCACTTACAGAGGAGAAGAAAGAGACCTTTGCTAATACTAATCTTACACACAAGCACAGGTCTTGTCTTTGATCTGCTATTAATAAAATCTTACCTTTGATCTTGGGAAAACCACTTGACTGTGTAGCAAACTCTATAAGAGACAGTAACAGTGAGAGGATATGGATCAGACGCTGGGTCTAGTTACCCTGCCATTTTGGTGCTGATACATGGCTGTGAACTGTATTTTCGAGCACATAATATTTTGTTATGTTTATGTACTCGAAAATATGGATCACAGCCATGTATTGGCATTGAAATCACAGTGTACTTTCCTCGAGCTCTTCCCTGTAAACCCCTGAAATTTGGACAGGTTTGGGGTTCAGGGGGCTGAGTTATTAAGCTCCAAGGGGGGGCCATACCTAATTGCAAGAGTATATAAATCGCGCACCAGCAATATAGGGGTAATTAAACTATAGTGTTACATTTTGTTTCATTTCATTTCTTTAGTACAGTATTTTCATTTCATTTCATGTCCATCTCTACATTTGGTCTTTTCTCTCTTTAACCTATGCCAGATGTGTGCATGCTTTGGATACCTGGTGCTCTCCTTGTCACATATTGGATGTGCTATATCTTCTTCTCTATTGTTGTCATCATTGTCTTCTACTGGGAAGTCGTTGCCATCATGGTTACAGTAGTTCCCCCACCTATTGCAGTGGTTAGGGACCCGACCCACAATAACTGAAAATCTGTGATCTGCGAATGCAGATCGGGTTGGGCCTGAGGAGCCTAGCTGGGAGCTCTTGTACTTACCCCCGACCTGGTGCTGCCACAAACCAGCCTGCAAGGGCCTTCTCACGCCCGTCAGAGGCTCCAAAGCGGCTTCCCCATGAACCAGAAGTGACTTCTGAAAAACAGGAAGTGATTTCCATATCACTTGGAAGCACTTTCGGCACTAGGGTCCTCCAAGGGCCTTTCTAGGCATGTCGGAGGACTCAGAAATGCTTTTCTGCTAACCTGAAGTGAAATTTGCAGAAAAGCATTTCTGAGTCCTCGAACATGCCTAGAAAGGCCCTTGGATGACCCCAAAGTGCTTTCCAGCGACCTGGAGGTCACTTCCTGTTTTCTGGGAGTCACTACCAGTTTGCAGGGAAGCCTTTTGGAGCCTCCGACGGGCCTGAGAAGGCCCTCACAGGCTCATTCGTGGCAACGCCAAGCCTGGGGTAAGTACAGGAGGCCTGAAACAGGTCTTCCCATCTTACCCCAGGAGGATTTTTTAATATACTGCGGTCCTGTGATATAGCGGGACCACAGTATATGAACTGTGAAAACACGGGGGTTACTGTATACTGGCTTCGTACACAGCAGCAATAACAATGACGTTGTGCTGTATTCAAACAAGGCTCCCAGCTTCTTTAATTGCTGTATCTATTTTCTTGTTGGTTTTGACTAGATGTAAGAATCTGGACTTTTCCAATCTTATTACACTCTAGGTTTTTGTATTTGGCAGGTCGTATGTCATTGTCACAGTTTATTGCCAAGAAATTATTACTACAGTAATATCTTGGTTTGCAAGTATCTTGGTTTAAGACTGTTTTGCAAGGCAAGCAAAGATTTCTTCTAAATTTTGCCTTGATCAATTAGCAATGTCTTGATATATAAGCACTGAAGCAGGTCACATGAACACAAGTGAGCCAATGGTCTCTCTCTCTCTCTCTCTCTCTCTCTCTCTCCTCCTCCTCCTGCTGGATTGTGAGTGGTTGCCTGGAATGTTCCATCTCATGCAAGCCTCAAAAGAAGGGGAGGAGAGAGGAACAGAGGTCTCCCTTGCACCAGCCACAAAGATTTTCAAAGGAGACTGCAGGTTAGGGGTTTGTTTTATTTTTCTTTATATTTTTCTTTAATTTGTTTTCCACATCCTTTCTTATTTTTCAAACCATTTCTATTCATGAGGCAGCTAGTCAAGTGTGTATAGGGCTACAAATTGCAATTTATTATTGTCACATTAAAAACACAGAGCAAAATCCAGTTGTAGAGCAGATTCTGCAGCCAGGTACCTAAACCATGGTGTGGATGTGGATTTCTAGCCAACTTCTTTTGTGAGTTCTGGCATTTTGTGTGTACAGTATGGGGTCTGTGGGGCTCTAGAACAAGTCATCTGAATTTCCATTATTTCTTATAGGGAAATTTGCTTTGATATACAACTGCTTTGGTTTACAAGCATGTTTCCAGAAAGGATAATGCTCGTAAACCAAGGTATTACTGTATTCTGTGATAAATCCATATTTTAACTGGTTTGATCTTTTTAGAGCAAACTATGTTAAATATCGGAATAATTCCATGCCTTATAGTAGGACAGGGAATGTATAGCTCTGTACAATTTAGCATATTTTCAAAGTCCAATGTATGTTTTTGTTATGTATTGAATCATGCATATTGATGAAGCTGTTCTTAGAAATCCCAGTTCTGATTTTTATTGCACAGATATGGTTTCCCTGTTCACGCATCCTAGTACCAAAACACATGTACTTGTCAATATGGTCCACACTTTCATTGTGAATTTTGAACTCCATTTCTTGGGCTGCTTTTTATCTGCCACCATGTACATGGTCTTCTAGATATTGCTCATTACTTATTTCACTGACTTTGTTCTTCCTCAGACTCTCTAAAGTGTTAGCTATTTATTTGAAATTAGGCTCTATGTCTGCATTTAGTACATTTATTTTGCATTTTATACATGTATTTTGTACATCTTTCCATATGGGTAACCAACAAATAGCCAGTCTAAGTTCATGTTGTTCACCTTTCTTTCTCACAACAACTCCATATATTAATCAGTGTTTGTTGTTGTCAAGAGACTGGGAAAGTAGGGGGTCATTGTTTTGGTTGTCCTTCTGCATCACAGGCCTGTTAATTCCTGCCTGGTAGGAGCAGCTCAGGAAATGGGGTACAAAGTATCCATTAATTGGGAGGCCATAGCTGCTGACCTTTTCATTGTGAACGAGAAGAATCTCGAAAGCTGCTGCTCATGCCCTAGTGCAGAGTTAATTAAGGAATTGTTTTAGCTGTGTAAAAGAAGCTTTGCCGTTATTTAAGTAGTGATCTCCATGCAGGAAATAAGCTCTGTGCTTGTACCATGGCAAGGGGCCTCCATGCCTTGCAATCCTACTTTAATATTCTGGTGGGTCTTTTTGCTCACAAGAACGCAGTAAGAAACTGGTCAAGGATAGGAACTGACATCCTTCTATAATAGTGACTTTCAAAAAAGATTACACAGAAGTTCCAAGTAGCTCCATTCGCTATTATTTGTTCTGACCGGAACTCAGAACATGACTGGAGCTCAAGTTACATTTTAAAAGGAACTTGTTGCATTGCATGCAAGTAAGTCATAGTGCTGCATGGTGCTAATATGTGGGGTTGCCTAGCTGTTGTCAGCAGGGCAGAAAAATAGAGGGAAATGCTCTCTGTTTCTTTCTAAAGGTGAATTTTGAAATTTGAAAATAATAATAAAATACAAAAGCATACCACTAACAAGAGCTTAGTAAAATACTGTCAAACAACCATGTCATAATGCTCCTAAAATGCCTTAAAAATCCCCTCTAAAATTAACTCTTGAGAGTAACTAGGTGTTACTTCTTTCATCTAAGCAACATGTGTAAGTCATTATACCTGAAATGTAACTTTGCAATTATTGTTTTATTAAAAAGTAACTAAACAATTAGATTATTTGTATCTAGTTACTCCCCACCACTAGCAGCCACAATGAGCCACCATTACAAACAGACAATCTGGGGAGCAGCCTCATAAAAAAATCCCAACCCAAACCAACAAAAACAAAACAAAATAAAACACTCATATGAAAAATGTGTCATCTACTTTGACTCTTTTGGTGGAAAGAGACAAGGTGGCAGCTTTGCAGTTATGGACACCTGATCCTCCAGTGTTCTACAGTTGGGTGATTAACTGGTCACCAGGAAACAAACACTGCACTTTATGTTGATTTGTGCACATACAGATGCTATGAAGAATGTGTTTAGCACCTTCTAGTTGGAAAGCCAGTATGTCATCTGTCTTCCCATTGTTTGATCTTTTCACAGATAATGCTCCACTAATGCCATGATGTTGTTGTCGCAGTATCATCATTATTATTTTTTTTGCACAAAACTAATTCTGATCCCCATTCCGTAGGTGTGATATGGGGCTAGAATCTTTCCATCAACAATTTATTATTGGGACTCTCTCGTTTTTGAGGAACCATGACTGTGTTCTTTGAGCCAGTGATGCTGTATTTATCAAAGAGAAACAAGCTCATTCCAGACACATTCATCTGGGGCACAGCTTTTGTCCCTTAAAATTCTCTCCCAACATCTTCCCCTGCTGTTGAAAAATGTATAAACATTTAATCATCCTGCCATCCATGGCAAAATGTATGACCTGTCCAAGAGCACCACTGATGCATCTCTGTGTTGTCAGCGGGGAAAATAGGAAGTCAATTGTGCTAGCTGTTCAGCACTGCCTACTTTTAAAGGAATATCCCTGCTGACAACAACAGCCTTGCTTCAGAACACATTGTGCCCAGCTGATCATTTCTGCACGTGAAGCAAGCAGCTTGGCCACAATTCTCTCTCTGTTTAGCCTTGTTAGTGTGTTGCCACTGATTCTTCTAATTTCTTGCCGATGGGCCTTAGTTCTCTTTCAGTTAACTGATGGTGACAGCCAGTTCAGGTTTCCAGTTCACGTGAGGGAAGCTCAGACTTAAACATCCGCCTATGCATAGGCCTCCACCGTCCTGTAGCTGAACACACACCTGGACCCAGAGCTGTCTTACAGAGGGCACTTTTCAGGTAGAGATATGGAGGCACCCTCAACTTCAGAGGTTGAAAACAGTTGGACTTCAAGTGTTGGGTTTCATCATAAACTCTAGCCAGGATATCTGGGACAGCAAAACATGTCCCAATAGACTCCCCCCGTTCTATTTAAAAGGCTGAACGTTTAAAGACCCACAAGAAGGGGCCCCACAGGCCTTGAAGTAGGCTATCAAGAGGTGTTGGCCAGAATCCCAAGGGTTAGCTACTCCTGCAAAGGCAAATTACTCCTACATAACAGGTCACTGCTTGCATTTTCATCATTTTACCTATTGACAATGTGATGCTGCAGTTTGAGCCATTGTATTTATATGCACATAACTGACCAACAGGATTTTGACCTATATGTTTTAAGTTGAAATATTTTTATGTTTTTATCTGCCTGCCCACCTGCCTGCCTGCCTGCCCCCCTCCTATCTCAATGTGATACACACCTGCTACTGGCCATCTTAGAAATATACTGTAGTTATTTCCCAAACACATCCAATGAACCTCTGATGGGCATTGTCTGAAAAGGTTTTTATTGACAAATCCATCAAATCCTGTTCCACTGACCTTCTTTCCTCCTTCACCTTTGATGGTAGTGCTGACTGCAGATCAGTTCACAAGAAAGAGCTACATCTGGGCCAACTCTTATTTATTTATTTATTTATTTATTTAAGGACTTATAACCCGCTCCATCTTCCCTAAACGGGAACTCTGGGCGGCAAACAATAATAAAAAGATAAAAAGCAAAATCTCCACACAAATACAGCGGAGTGCAAGAGCAAGATGGCAGTAAAAAATAGGGGGCAGGGAAAAAGAAAAACAAAACAAAACAAAAAACCCCCACTAACTAATAAGGTCACCAAAGGCTTCTTTGAAGAGGTAGGTCTTCAAGGCCCTCTTAAAAGCAGGCAGGGACTCCAGCAGGCGCAGCTCAGAAGGAAGATGGTTCTTGGTGGCTTAATGAAGAGTAGAATTTTTAATGGTGACGTATAAATGCTCTGAACAAGGGATTCATTAAATATCCACTGATATACATTTCTGGTATGTAAACGTATGCAGTAGTTCAAGTTATTAGAAGTTT
Organism: Phrynocephalus versicolor; assembly: GCA_023846285.1. Classification (NCBI taxonomy): domain Eukaryota; kingdom Metazoa; phylum Chordata; class Lepidosauria; order Squamata; family Agamidae; genus Phrynocephalus; species Phrynocephalus versicolor. The sequence goes on along the minus strand of JAHTLZ010000016.1, from coordinate 31,488,646 downwards.
TTGAAATACTATTTCAGAATAACCCCCAAAATAAAGAATTCAGAGCACTTTAAACTCTATTATTGTACAAGCAATCATAGATCAGAATTGTTCATTATGACGCATTGTTGGGTTATAATTATGATACCCCTGAGACAACTCACAGATCAAGCAGGGGAGTAATTCACACACATTTCCCAAATTTGGGGTGCTCCCTTGAGTCACCTATGCCAGTGAGAAAGAAAATGAGGGTGGACATAGAGAGAGAGATGCTGAACACTCATGTTGAAGAAATAATGTCCCCCAGTGCAAACTCTTATCATGCTTCAATGGGTTCGTTTCCCCCTCCACACAGACCTTGGATTCACATGGATAATCCCTACCAGCCAACGTACAACTACTGTTAATGCAAAGGTTGGTGGCAGACTTACATGTACAATAATGCAAATATAGGGATTCCTTGGTGGAAAACAAAGCAGAGATGCACCTGGTAGTAATTTTGGCACCTCGGTCAAGCAATGCAAAATGCAGCCCCAAATCAACTTGATCCTTCATGATGTGAAAATATTAGAAGAAATAATTACAGTACTGTACTGAATTCCTTGCTGGCATCTTCCTTCTTCCCCAGTGAGATCAGCGGCTCTGTAAGAGCTACAGAAATAAAAACAAAATAGAAATGAGTCCTGCGTAGACCTCCCTTCTGACAAATGTCATGGACCCCTTTGGAAGGACACCACTTGTGATTCAAGCTCAGAAGTTTCTGGCCAATGGAGCTGTCCTGTGCAACCATGAAAGTGTCTTCACAGAACCATACTAAGTGTTGTGTTTTTTTTAAGGTTGCATCCTTGGCTTTCTGTGCAAATTCAATTCAAGTCAAGTAATCCTTATAAGCTAGAATAGTTGAGAGAGTTCAGGCTCATTGTTTCAACCCAATAGCCACAATCACAAACTCCGATGATACTCAGTTCCCAATGAAATCTATATCTCCTGTAGAAGATGAGGCCAGTGTGAACTGCTTGACATTGAATAAGTCTTTCCATCACCATGAAACAGCAGTTAGCTCTGTGTGATGGCTCTGGTTCAGGTACTTGGTGACCACTTCCTAAAATGCCTGAAAATAGCTGAAAATCAATGCTGTTTTCCGAAGCAGTCCACATGTCCAATAATGGAGAAGGCCACTGCGATACAGCTTAAGACCATATCATTCTCACATAAATCTTATACCCACAAACTCAATGTTCTGCACCTGATGGTGTTCACTGGCTTTGTAAAGTACTTGTATGGGAGTGTGGATGGAAGAGCTGTTCATCAAGCTGAGAGAGACAGCTAATCCTTCAGAATACACAACTAGGGATCAGGATGATTTTAATACATTTCAGAACTTGGCGGAATGAAACAAGGAAGCAGAAAGAAAAAAAAGAGTATAAAGGGTGGTGGTGGCATATAAATTTCTTGTTAGACAGGGGAAATGGATACAAAAAGGGCCCCGGTCTTGGTGATAGTACATGTGAAATGAATTTATAACTCTTAGTAAACCACAAAATCAGTACAAATCAACAGTGTAAAGCAACAGCAGAAAGAAAGAAAGAAAGAAAGAAAGAAAGAAAGAAAGAAAGAAAGAAAGAAAGAA
>JAHTLZ010000016.1:31473188-31487027 GCA_023846285.1 Phrynocephalus versicolor | reverse complement strand
GAAAGAAAGAAAGAAAGAAAGAAAGAAAGAAAGAAAGAAAGAAAGAATTTAATTTTATTTAGTTCTAGGCTATGTACAGCAGCCATTCTTGACAGGGACCATATTTATTTCTTATTTCTTATTTATGTACTGTATGTAGATAGGTCACTTTGCTTGGTACATTCTGAAAGTTCCTTATAAGTTCCACTCAACTGCTAAACCATTCCATGTTTGGAAGCAAAAGCATAAGTATGCAAAGACTTAGCTAGGAGCAAGAGTTGCTGAAGATTACGATACTCTGGTTCATGAATAGAGTCTGTGTACCAGGATTTTCCCTCAAGCTGTTCTCAGACCACACTTATCAACTGGTCACTGTGGAAGTTGATGTTTGTGATATTCAGAATATCTCCCCCACCCTTGGATTGTGCTTCAAATTTTTTATACCTTATTTGAACCCATCAAAAATGCTTTTATACTACTGGGGAAAACAAGACTAGGTAGAGACAGTCTAAATTAATCATATATTGTACTGTATTTTTAAGTAAAATTATTGTACATATACAAAACACATGATAATATGATTACCATCCATTTAGAAGCTGTGCTCTCCCAAGGGAGTGAAATATTTGCTTGTCAAAACATGTATATGTTTTGTTTTGTGACTGGTCCTCGGTAAGGCTTACTATGCATGTGTGATATCTGATGCAAACATATACAAGGAATCCCATAGCTGGACGGAAAATACTTTAATAGTGGAGTTTTGTTGTCCTAAATATCTAGTTTGCCCCTCTTACAGATCATCTAACAGGTCTGGCCACTACCTTATATTATCGTAGAATATGCCTAGGATCCTTTCTAGTACTGGAAGCAGTGTGGCAGATATTACAAAATTGCTATCCCCCTACAATGGTTTGCATGGGAGTCAGTATGGTATAGTGGATAGTGTGTGTGTGTGTTGTGTCGTTACAGTCGTGACCGACTCTTCGTGATTCCATGTCCATGGAGTTTTCTTGGCAGGAATACTGGAGTGGTTTACCAGTTCCTACTCCAGGCGCCTACAGCACATGGTATTCCCTGATGGTTGCCCATCCAAGTACTAACCAGGGTCGACCCTGCTTAGCTTCCGAAACCTAGTGTATCTAGGCAGCTGGTGGATAGAGTAGGGGAGCTAGATTCCAGGAGACCTGGGTTCAAATCTCTGCTTGGCCATGGAATCTCAATGGTAAACTACTCCTTAAGTAGCTCATAGGCTTTGAAAATTCTATTAGTTTCGTATAAGTTGGATGCGACTTGATGGCACTTAATAATGACACAAAGGCTGGCATTGAGGACTGGCAACATTGGATGTCTGGTGAGATTTGCTCCCGAGCTCCATGGTCACCTCCCTGGCCCTGCTGCTCCTCCTTTGGCTAGATCTACTCGCTCAGGTGTCCTCTCTGTATGCAAAGGAACAGCAAGAGAATCACGAAGGCCAAGTAGTTTTGCTCAAGGAAAGAGCCAGCTAAGGTTATCACGTCCAAGGTTTCTCCCATCCCTAATCTGTACAAAGTTACATCATGGCCAGGACTAGATCCAGCCCTACTATTAGGCAAAATGAAGTGCATACCTAAGGCTACAAATTTGAGGGGCAGCCTGAAAGGGCCCCAAACTATTTGTTATTTTTTTACACTGCCATCGCATTTTGTTGTCAAGGATAGGGAGTGGCTTTCATGAGATATTCCCCCACCCGTGCCAAAACAATTTGCTTGATTGGGGGCTATACATTTCCATGTCGGTGGAAGGAAGGGCCCTTTTGGCTGGCCCATCTTAGGTAGCCAAATGTCTCCAGGTAGTCTTGAGTCCAAGGAACCTTCTGGCAGCTAGACTGCCAAATGATGACTGTGAAGAAGCCCCTTTTAAGGCGTCTCAAAAGGGTGTGGTAGTAGGACTAAGGTTCTGCAAGGCAACCAGTAAAGGGTGAGAATGTATTCCCGAAGGCTTTCACAGCTGTGATCTGATAGCTGTTGTGAGTTTTTTGGCCTGTTTGGCCATGTTCTGGAAGTTTTTCTTCCTGACATTTCACCAGTCTCTGTGGCTGGCATCTTCAGAGGGCAAGGAGTACTCTCTGTGCTCTGGAGTATAGAAAAGGGGTATGAAGTTGGGATAGTCACGTATGCAACCATGAATTTATTTTTTATTTTTTTATTTTTTATAATTTTTTATTGGGTTATTAAGGGAGGAACAAAAGGAAAGAGTATGGGGGAGAGGGAAAAAAAGGGGGGGATACAGTTTTTAAAATTTACATTGAGTATATCAAGCAAAATAGAAATAGTAATTTAACATATTAATAGAATTGCCAGATGTTATCACAATACTAATAAATTTGTTACTTCTTGCCATCTTTCCCGAAAAATCTCATCATAGTCTCCCTTTAGATAGCCGGAGAGTTTATCAATTTCGATACATTCTCTTATCTTTCCGTGAAGATCCTTCTCTGTTGGCGTGTTTGGTTGTTTCCAAAATTTCGCATACAGTATCCTTGCAGCAACAATTACATGATGGAGTACATATCTCTGATCATAGGAAATATTTATATCTACTATATTTAATAAGAATAGTTCTGGTCTAAACTCTATCTTAATTTTCAGAGATCTTTCTAAAAAAAGTTTTACCATATTCCAATACGCCTTTGCTTCTTTACAAGTCCACCACATATGGTAAAAGGTTCCACAGTCATAATTACATTTCCAACATTTAGGTGAACAATTATACATCTTGGATAAGCGATGTGGTGCAAAATGCCATCTATAAAACATCTTATAACAATTTTCCTTAAACGAAATAGATTTAAAGATTTTAACTGTATTCCACAGAGAGTCCCATTTATTTAAATGAATAGTATAGCCTAAGTTTTCAGCCCATCTTATCATAGTGTCTTTAACCAGTGTATCAATCATTTTTTCATTTAACAGTATACTATAGAATTTGCTAAGAAGCTTGGAGTCACCAGAAGAAAGTATTTTATCAAATGGGGTATCAGTAGTCATAAAACCACCCTCTTTGGAAAGCTCTTTGAAGTGTGAATGTATTTGTTGATACTTCCACCAATCCAGATTATAACCTTCTGATACTAATTTCCCTAATGGTTTCAATGAGAGGTCAGCATTCAGAAGGTGTCTATAAGTTATAACATTTGAGATTTCACTTGCCTGGGAGCTATAAATTGCTCCCAGTGGGGATAACCACATAGGTGCTTTGAGATAAAATTGTTTTTTGATCAGTAACCATATTTTAACTAAGGCATTCCTTATCCAGTGCTTTTTAAAGAGGGTAGGTAAATTTCCCTTGTACCACATATAGTGATGCCAGCCCTTATCAAGGCCATAACTCTCAAGCTGCAATATTCTTTTATTTGTCATCAAGATCCAGTCTTTAATCCAAGTCATGGCGGCAGCTTTGTACTATAGTACTAAATTAGGAAGGGCAAAGCCACCAAATTTGGTTCTATCCTGCAAATAGACATTTTTAATCCTTGCTTTTTTCTTTTGCCATATAAATATACGTATACTTTTTTCCAGATCTGAAATGATCTTAAAGTTTGGTAATATAGGCAGAGATTGAAATAAGAAAAGCAGTTTAGGTAAGACATTCATTTTGACTGCAGCAATTCTGCCCATTAGGGATAGCTGAAGTCTTGACCAAGTTTCGAGGTCAGCTTTGATTGTTTTTATAACATTAACATAATTGTCTTTGAATAAAGAGTTACATCGGTTAGATACAGTAATACCCAAGTATTTTACCCTATTAGAATGTTGAAAACCAGATTGATTTACCAGTTTTTCAATCATGGATGGAGTTATATTTTTAGTTAGAAACAATGTTTTTTCTCTATTTACCTTTAATCCGGAGATAGAATATGCCTCCAAGATCTTTAGAAGTTCTACGGAGGAAGTCTGGGGGTTCTCCATGATAACCATCAGGTCATCTGCAAAGGCTTGTACCTTATAAACTTCTCCCTTGTTTTGTAGGCCTTGAATGTCAGAGTTTTCCCTTATAACATGAAGAACTTCCAGGGTAATTATAAACAAAAGAGGGGAAAGAGGACATCCTTGCCTAGTACCTTTGTGTATATTGACTTTGTCTGTAAGGTGACCATTAACCACAATCCTGGTATTTTGGGTAGAGTAGATTTGTTCAATAGCTCGCAGCATTCTGTGGCCACACTGAAGATAATCTAATTGAGTTTTGAGTAAAGACCAGGATACATTATCAAAGGCTTTCTCAGCATCAATGAATGCAAAAGCTACTTGCTTCTCGGGGTGGGATTCATAGTATTCCAACACATTGAGAAAAGTTCTGATATTGGATTGGAGGTGCCTTTTCGGAAGGAAGCCGGTCTGGTCGTGTGATATCAGAGAAGGTAAAATCATCCGCCATCTATTAGCCAGGATGGTTGCAAAAATTTTGTAATCCACGTTTAGGAGGGCAATTGGCCTGTAATTCTGTATCAAGTCTTTGGATTTCCCTTCTTTGGGAATCAATGTCGTATATGATGATTTCCAGGAATCTGGTATATCTTCGCCTTCAAAAATAAATGTAAAGAGATTTTTCATATTTCCAGAAATTGTCTCTGAAAGTTTTTTGTAAAATATAGCCGGTATTTGGTCAGGTCCAGGAGCTTTATTCAATTTTTGATGATTAATAGCCTCTGTTATTTCCATCATTGTGATAGGAGCATTCGTCTGGGCTCTCTGTTCTTCAGTAAGTTTTGGGAAGTTGGCTTGTTCAAGGTATTGGAAGATGGCATCTTTGTCAATCATCTCCGGCTTGAATAATCTTTGGTAGTATTCCTCTATGATTTTTTGGATTTGTAATTGCTCTGTCTGATTTTCCCCAGTTTTGTCTTTGAGTGAGAGTATGAGTTTTTGTGATTATACCTTTTTTAACCTATACGCTAACCATCTACCTGGTTTGTTTGCATTTTCCACAAAGTTCAGTTTGGCCAACTTAATTTTGTGAGCTATATCTGCAGTCAGGATCAGGTTAAGTTCATGCCTACAAGAAGCCAGGTCTTTGTTCAACTTGTCGTTACGAGGGTCGTGTGTTAAGTCCGTTTCAAGCTTTTTCATCATATTAAGAATTGATTCATATTTCTTTTTCCTCTCTTTATTCCATCTTGCCATATATTGGATAACAAATCCTCTGAAGTATGGCTTAAAGGCATCCCACACCATTTTGAGTGGTGTACCCTTATTCAGGTTAGTTTCGAAATACAAATTCAGATCTCTAGCAGCCTCTGAAATGAACTCTTTATCAGTCCAGAGAATTGAGTTAATTTTCCAATGCCTGGGCATACCCGAAGATTTCAGTGTCCATAAAATGGCATTGTGATCGGATAATATTCGAGGTAAGGTTTCTATATCCCTTGTATTTAGTAGAAGATCGGATGTGGCCCAGCACATATCTATACGGGAGAAGGAAGCGTATTGTCTTGAGTAAAAGGTGTAACCATCTTTTAGTGGATTTTTCCTTCTCCAGATATCATGAAGTTCTAAAATATCGGACATGTCCAGGAACGATTTGGGCAGTGTGGAAGATGAAGTCTTGGATTTTTTCCCTTTTGGTGTTTTCCTGTCTACTGAAGGAATATGTACAGCATTGAAATCTCCCAATATTATAAGCTGATGATTCCCATATTGCAGCAGTTTCTGGGCCAGTTGTTCAAAGAAGGTTTGTCTTCCATGATTATCGTTGGGGGCGTATATACCAGCAATAATTGTTTCTTTAGATTGGATTTTTGCTTGGACGAGAATCCATCTGCCTGATTCATCTTTTTCCAGAAGGGTTGGGGAGAACTCTGGTTTAATATATAGTGCCACCCCATTTTGCTTCTTTTCTTTGTTTGATGTGGAGAATAGATTTCCCAGTTTATTTTGTATTAAATATTGTTCATGTTTTCTCAATATGTGGGTTTCCTGTAAGCAGATGATTGAACATTGTTGTTTTTGGAGGAAATTAAAGGTCTTCCGACGTTTCTGCGGGGTGCTCAGACCATTAATATTCCATGTTAGAATTTTTTGAGCCATCTTACTACTTCCAACGATATTTCTTCTTCCCTGATTTTGGCCTGAGATAGTGTTTCGGCCTGGCACCTCCCACTGCGCCACAAGAATCTTGGTCATGCTTTAAAGTCTCTTGTTTCGAAGTCTGATTATCACGGCTATCATCTTTGGTAGTGGTTTGAGTTCCGGTCGTGTCCTCACCTTCAGAGGAGGATGGTGAAGAAGAAGAAGAGGTGGAGTAGCCCAACTTCCTTGCATTTTTTTCAGCGAAGGCTCTAGCTTTCTGTTGGGATTCAATTTTCTGTAGTTTTCCTTCCCATTGGAAGGACAGACCTTGGGGGTAAAGCCACTTATATCTTATGTCATGCTTGAGCAGGAGTTTGGTAAGAAATGTATATTCTTTTCGCAGTTGGCGGACTTCCCAAGGGACATCTTTCAGTATTGTCACTTTGGATTTATTGATTTCCACCTCCTTGTCTTGAATAGCCTTGAGGATGCAATCTCGGGTGTATCTTCTGACCAATTTGACTATTACCTCAGGAGGGAGTTTGTTTCTTCTGGTATAAGCCGTTGGTTGACGGTAGATCACGTCTACCTCGTGAAGAAAATCTTCAACGGGTGCCTCAAGTAGGGTGGCCAGGCTGTCTCCAACTGTGGTGTAGAGGTTTTCATCTTTGTCAACAGTAAGATTTTGAATTCTTAGAATTTTGGAGGAGGCTTCAATTTCCTGTGTAAGAACCAGTTTACTTGTTGATTCCATTGTGACTTCAATTTCTCCAAGGCGAAAGTCAGTGACATTCATTTTTTCTTCCAACGCTTGTAAACGACCACCAAAAGTTTCTAGTTTCGCGTCCACATTCGAAAAACCCTCTTTCATTTCTGCTCTTAAGTTGGAAAACCCAGTGCTTTGGTCTGAAATCATTTTTGCCTGAGTAAGATTCAACTGGTTGAGTGCATCTAGGATTTGGCTAGATTGGCTTGATTCACTTGATTGCTGGGTCATGGTTGCTGGATGGGCCAAAGAAATAAAGGCAGATTTCTTTTGTATAGTTGGGGTTTTGCTCATGCTGAAAGTTTATTTATACAGGAGTTTTGCCTAATCGAAATAATCCAGGTTGTTGAGTGGTATTTTTACTATATTGTGGTGGTAAAAAGATCAATTGCCTCTTCTCAGAAGTATTACAGAGTCTCTAAGGGGTTAATCTTATTCTAATTGGTTTGCTGCTTTCAAGAAATGTATGCGAAGTCGCAAACATGGAAAACTCCAGTAGATGGCGTGCTGTACCCACTTTAGCCAACAGAGTCCGAAGAATATAACAAAGGGTGGAGTGGGAACTTTAGGGTTAAATCTGCCGTAAGATGAATATGAAAGTAAAAGCAAAAGTGCAGTCCTCCGAGAGGCAGATAGTAACGGATAAAACAGGAAAGATGATTGGGGAGAGGCAAATTCTTTTCGGTAAGTTGCTTGATTTATATTTTTGAAGGGGCTTTCGGGTGGAGAAAAGCCACTCACGTTTCTGGAGGAATAGAGGCAGCTCAACTTCCGTCAGGATCTCCCAAGGTCTCAGCCGCACAGGAATACCCCAGGGGTTTCAAACCCCTCCCAAAGGAGAAGGAACCACGCCTGGGTGCCCCGGATTGGTTCTGGGATGGATTCTGCTCCCAGCGGGTGGTCTTGAAGTGGAAACACCCTCTAGGGACCTGGGATACATTGACGTTAGCCGGGACTGCTTTCAGCGAACGTCTCTGCTGATCGCGGCCATCTTGTCCCTCCCCAACCATGAATTTATTGGAAGAGATGGATATTAATGTAACAGTGTAAAAATAAAGGCACCAAGGTAAAGAATTCATAATAAATGTTGTTTACTAACAAAATAATGGTCAGGATCAGCACATAGGAGCACAGCACCCACAACACCCACACTGACATATTGACCTGTGGCAGACCACTGCTGAGATTTGCACCAAATGGATTATATCATAGTAAAATCATAATTAGGATTCCTGCCAGTAGCTATGTGGACTAGGAAAAAAGACTGTAATGAACAATGACGCCTACCATTGTGGTGACCTTCACGAGATGGGACATAAATAAACATTTCCTGTTTCCAGCTTTTATGAAGGGTTTAAGGCAACAGACGCATTTGGCTGCAATGTAACTGATTCTGCCACAGAGGCATAGAGTTATCTCCACAGGTTCTGCTCCTTGTTTCAGTTGTCCATCAAAATAATCAACTTACTCAATTGGAAGCGATTTTGCCATAGAAATACTTAAAAACTGACAGGCACAATGCAAGAAACTCTTCCACTTAGGAAGTAATTATTTATTTGTTACACCCTGTCAAGGCACATCCAACATATGGCAACTCCAACAGGCTTTCAAGTTATGTGAGATGTTTAAGGAAGGATTTTACCAGTGGCAGCCCCATCCACAGTAAGTTTCTCTAGTCTACTTGAAGGCAGCAAGGACCAAATACCAACATCTTATTCACACAGTGACCAAAGATTTGCCCAAGGGGATCTCAAGGTTGGAAATTTTGTATGTATAGAGGGGAGTGTAATAAATACAACTGTGAAAATGTATAGTGTGCCTAAAAGAATGAGGTTTAGACAACTGTGATGACACCCTTGGTCTTACATGCTTCTGCATTCGATATACAAGACATATTACCTCTGATGCTGCAGGTGATAATCATTCTAACAAGTCACCTTCAATTATCCTAGGGCGTTTATACACGACCCCTAAGCTCTGCTGCAAATGGCTCCCAGCTCCGGAGCTTAAAAATGTTTCCCCACCAGCTCCGGAGCTAACAGAAAATTAAGTGCAACCCCGGCCACCTAAGCGCGACCCAGCGCACCTTTCAAGTACCTGCTCTTTGATGGTGAAAAATTTTGATGCGGAGAGTGCCGGGCTCTCCTCGCTTCTTTTTGTTGGGTTTTTTTTGCCTCCCGCCCCTTTAGGAGGAACCAGGAAGTGAGGGGGGGTCAGAGCAAGTTCCACCGGCACTCCAGAGGTAAGAGTGCATTCTTTTCTCCGTTTTTTTCTCCCTCCCCTCACGCAGACAGAACAAGGAAGTGCGGAGTGGGTGGGAACGCAGGGAGAGCGACAAACCCCCAAGATCTCTGGTCCGAATTTAAGGGACCAGCGGATCATAGGGGTTGTGTAAAAAGGCCCTTAGTTATGCCCTAGTGTGCATCATTGCATCAGTGCATCATCACTTGCTTATACCGCATACCATTTGACATTGTAAAGTCCCACAAGACCTCTTGCTGTTTAGACATTCATTTGAGACAGATTTTTGTGCGTGCTTGAAAAGGTCCATATATAAGTTAGCAGGCTATTGTTTCTCTCTTTTTGAATTCCTTGACATTTAGTTTAAGCATTTTAAGCAACATATTAATTTTCCCATGTTCACAATAATTGTCGTTGCTATCCCCCAATAGATGAGAAAGCTTTCAATACTTTATTGTTTGCTTCCATCTATGGAATAAAAGCCACCTCTCTGATTTCTAGAATATAAACAAAAGCCAAGAAACATCAGCAGGTAGGATGGCTATGCCAATTAGTGAGATGTTACTCTTCAAGTCAACCATAAAAGTGTAATTCCCAGTAGCATTTCTCAAGTTAAAGTTTCATGGAGACTATGCAATATTAACCGAACAAAGACACTGCAAACAAAGTAGACAGTCAAAAATGTCCACGTGTTCAGATTACTTAAGGGATGAAGTATTTTATTCTGCAAAAACTCTGGCAATATTTCCCCCTCAGATTCCAGGGGTAAAATAATAAGCAGCATGTCAAAGTGAAGTGAATGGCCTCTGGCAATTCAAATGGAAAAGAAAAGAGAGTGAAAAGAATCAGAGTGAAAAGAGAGTGAGAGAGAATGAGAGATTAGTATGAATTTAGGGGGAAAGGAATTTAGGGAGATCAGCATCACTGAAGTTCCTACAGTTAAATCTGTTCAAATACCCACGTTCCCTCTGAACCAGTTGCAGAAAGTTTCGGAGCTATTGAGAGGCTTATGAGGTTGCCTAGTTAAAACATAAGAACATAAGAAGAGCCATGCTGGATCAGGCCAAAGGCCCATCTAGTCCAGCTTCATGTATCTCACAGTGGCCCCACCAGATGCGTTTGGGAGCGCATGAGACTAGATATATGTCTCTTCATACCACTCCCCTGCATCTGGTCCTTGAGGTACCCCGGTTTTAAGTTTGGAGATGATACATCTCCCTTATGGTTTGTAACCTGTGATGGACTTTTCCTCCAGGAATCTGTCCAATCCCCTTTTGAAGGCATCCAGGCCGGATGCCATCACCACATCCTGTGGCAGGGAGTTCCACAGACTAACAATGCGCTGGGTGAAAAATATTTTCTTTTGGCTGTTCTTACTCTCCCAGCCCTCAATTTGAGTGGATGCCCACTAATACCTTTCCTGCACCAGGAGATGGGAAGTCAGAACCAGAGTGAAAATGTGCAGTACTTCATGTACTGTTGATACTGCTTTCATTAGTCCCAGCTTGCCAGATCACATTGACCCAACCAAGAACTATCTGGACAACGGAGACTCAATGTCGAGCATTTTCTGATTAGATACAGAGAACTGAAATGGAGGATAAAAATCGCAGGTGTGTGTAATTAAAACGTTCAGACTCGTGGTGTGGGCTCTGGGTAGTGAGTCTGAGTAGTGAGTCATCTGGATGAAGTGATCCAGATGAAATAATGTACATGCTGATATTGCTGAATGCTGAATATGATTGGTCAGCACCATGAGGGCCAAAGTATAAAGGTAGAGATTAGACAGCACAAACAAACAAAAACTTTCCTTGCCATTTGATTGCTTATGGTTGCTTTTGCACTTGCTGTCTAATTTAGCTAATTTGATGACTGGAGAAGATTTCTGGCTCTTATGTTGGATTTCTGCTGGACAATGTGGACTGAATTTATAGCCACTGTGTGCATGTTTCTAAGTAATACAACTGTGAATTGGTCATGTGCTTGAAAAGTGAAGATTCTGATGTAGAGATGGGCATGAAATGAACTTTTGGTTTGTTTCATTATTTGTTATTTGTTTCGTTACCTTACGAAACAAATAATGAACTGCCCCTCTAAGAAAAATGAAATGAAGTGAAACAGAAATTTCCATTTCATTTCGGTTCATTTATTGTTCCGCCGGTTTCTCCTCACTGGTGGAGTGGCAGGCAGAAAAAATTAAAAAAAAAAAAAGCTGTCTGGCCGGCACTACAGCTGGTAGGCGGGCCACATGGTCAGCAGTTTAAAAAAATGAAATGAAATGAAATGAAAAAAATAAAATTAAAATAAAACTTGATCTGGCCCGTGGGCTGCCAAACCGGCCTGCGGGCCAGCAGGATTAAAAAAATAATAAATAATAATAAAAATAATTTTAAAAACCCGACCAGTGAGGCTTAAATTTTTTAAATATAAAAATTCATTTCGTAATTAACAAAACGAAACAGGGTGGGGGAACAAATTATGATACGAAATGCCATTTTGGCGTTTCGTGCCCATCACTATTCTAATGTATATATGTAAAGAGAGGGACTACAGTCACCACACAGAAAAAAACTACTTTTACTCTGTCTACAATTATTGCCTTTACTGAGAACTAGCACCACAACCAATTTGACTCCAAAATGCTAGCATTTCAAGGATGATGATAAATATATATATAAAATCAGGGATGATGGCTGGGGTTGATCATTTTCATATCTTAAGGGTCATCATTACACCCGGTAATAGAATAGAAATATGACTCAAGGCTGACTGAAGAAGAGCAGAGGGATCAATCCATCCTTCCCACATGATTATTCTCATATGATTATTCTCTAGAACCATCCATCACTCCCTCCTTACACTGAGTGATGGTGGTTGTGTAATTTCTTAAATAAAAGGCCTGTATGCATTAGGTAGGCATGCCTGAGGCAGAAATTCCTTTGCTTTAAAACGAGGTCGATTGATCTGTCTTGATAAGAGCTAGCATTATTATGAGCTATTTTTAAAAGTAGCCACAAGTACTGTTCTTTCAGAACACATTTTTTTCTTTTTGGCAGAACAAAAAAAGGTTGTTTTTTTCTTCTAATTAGAGATGGGCACGACTTAGCGGTATTTTCATTTTCATTTTCGTTTTTCGTTTCCGTTACGTAACGAAACGAAAAACGAAAAACGGCTCAGAACTGGAACAGAAACGGAAACGAAACGACTAATTTTGAGCCAATTTTCGTTTTTTGTTACTGGGAAAACACATAATGGAGCTAAATGGGAAGAAACGAAAAATTTTTCGTTTTCGTTTTCGTTTTTTCGTTTTCGTTACGTAACGAAACGAAAACGAAAAAATTTGAAATTAGCTCACGAAAACGGAAACGAGCCGAAACGGACCCCTAGCCGAAAACGAAAATGAAAACGAACAATTTTTCTGAGTCGTGCCCATCTCTACTTCTAATGTAACTTTGAATACCTCTGAACATGGGCCTTGCTGAAAATCTTGTTTCCACTGAAAATGGAAATTGTACCTGAATCAACACTGTTTTCCCCCTTCACTCATCACTCATCACCTGTCTGCTTCAGGCAGATCAGCAAGACTCAGAAGGATTCATTCCACTCAACCCCCCTTTTGTGAGTCCAAGAACATTTGGGGACCCAAGGTTGGGAAAAATTGATCTAACAATGTTAATTTGAGAAAAGCCCTGGTAAATTAGACCAAAATCCTCTTAGTCCTGTAATATGTATGTGTTGTGTCATTACAGTCGTGACCGACTCTTTGTGACTCCATGTCCATGGAGTTTTCTTGGCAGGAATACTGGAGTGGTTTGGCAGTTCCTACTCCAGGCGCCTACAGCACCTGGCATTCCTTGGTGGTCTCCCATCCAAGGACTAACCAGGGCTAATTGATTGCCTCTTGGGAGAACATAGTTTTTTACCCATTGTGTTGTTAGTCTGTGGAACTCCCTGCCACAGGATGTGGTGATAGCATCTGGCCTGGGTGCCTTCAAAAGGGGATTGGACAGATTCCTGGAGGAAACGTCCAGGTTACAAACCATGAGGGAGATGTGTCATCTCCAGGCTTAAAACCAGGGTACTTCAAGGGCCAGATGCAGGGGAGTGGTATCACGAAACATACATCTTGTCTCGTGTGCTCCCAAACGCATTTGGTGGAGCCAATGTGAGATACAGGAAGCTGGACTAGATGGGCCTTTGGCCTGATCCAGCATGGCTTTGTTGGAATTTAATCCTTATCAGGAGATATTTAGCAAGAGTCCTCGGGAAGTAAATCTTCAGAGTATCCACAGTTACGTAGAAATACTCAGCACGCACGAAAGCAGGACAAATAGGTGTCAGCCAGTAAAGGGTGACAGTAACCCAAATGTATATTTGCCTCTCAGTAGCAAACAATCTCACATACACACCCAGTTGCTATGCACATCTTAATAAGGAGAACAAAACAAGCTTATGTACACAAAATATAACATAGCTTTACTATAAAATAGGGACAAGACAAAATAACAACAGACAGTCCATACAATACAAAAATACTTAGCTTAGCTTGTGCAGAGAGAGAAAAGGCAGCAGCAGCATTCTGTTAGGAAAGGCAGGTAGCTGGTTTGTGAGGTGTGGCAAGCCCAGGCACGGCTTGGGAAGAGCTGACTAGGTGAAGGTAGAACCTTCCCTGATACTACCAGGAGAGGAGGGACAGGTAAAGTTTCACCACATGTACGTGCAAATATCCGGGCGTCCGTCACAGATGATGATGATGATGATGATGATGATGATGATGATGATGATGATGATGATGATGATGATGAT
>JAHTLZ010000016.1:31444080-31473178 GCA_023846285.1 Phrynocephalus versicolor | reverse complement strand
ATGATGATGATGATGATGATGATGATGATGATGATGATGATGATGATAATAATAATAATAATAATAATAATAATAATAATAATAATAATAATAATAATAATAATAATAATAAAACTTTATTTTTATGCCGCCTTTCTTCCCGAAGGGACCCATTTGCCAGATATATTTACCAATCAAAGTTTCTACTTCACCTACTCGGCCAGGGAAACACATTGAAAGTGATGGTAAGGTGGCCACTTCCACATCACCAAATGGGGGACAGCTTTTCAAATGGTGGGCCATACTTCCTAAAGGAAGACATACAGCCAGCTAGCAGAAAAAACAACAACAACATCTGGACTGGCAGCTACTGGCATTTGTCTGTTCCTCTTTTCAACCCATCCATGTTGGAGGCTGACCTGCTCCTGATAGATCGGCGTGGAATTCTCTCTTGACAGGAAACCCCGCCTCCTTTAGACTCCTTCCCAGTTCTTCCACTGACCATTCAATGAACTTCTGATCTTGTACATTTGTGTGTGCGCATGGCTGGGAAGGGGAGAGATGAACACGGTGGAAAGTTTTGGGAATTTTCCTTTCCCGATGACACTTGTCTGTGTTGCTGTTTTTGCACTATAGCCACCAGCTGTGAGTGTGGGAAGCAGCCATCTGGACATGCTTGAAAATTGCTTCGGAAATGGCAAGTAATATTCATAATAGATCTTGTGGCAATTAATTACTCATGAGAGTTCTAGTTTCCTCCCAGTTCCATTCCAAAAGCAGCATAATGCAATACATCCTCTGTTTACTTGACCGCTTACCCAATGGTAAACAGAGATGCTGAAAAATTCATCCCACCATTGACAGCCTGAATGAAAATAGATGTGTCTACTTTTTTTAAAGGTATCTGAACAATGCAACAAGGTATAGTTGGCATGGAAGACAATCAAAGCTCTTCAGCAATACAAAAACAGTATCATCCCTTTGACAGAAGACAGACAGCTGGAAACTTCAGTGTTTAAGTTCCTTCCTTGTTGATAAATGCTTTGTTTGGGAGGCTGGACATATAGGTATTGCCTTCAGCTAGGCTTTTGAAACTACATTGATTCGTGAGCTGAGCTCGGAGTAAATTTAATTGGATTAAATAGTCCTGCCGATATGCATGCACAGGATGGCACCACACAAAACCGGACTGAAGAGTGTCTTCAAGTTAAATTGCTTGCCCATTTGGGGAGATAGATGAAAGTAGATCTCTCAGTGTGGATCGTATTTCACCCTCCAACAGGCCACCTGTACCATCCCCTATCCAAACCCCTCAGTAATGATAAGAATCTTTATTTTTTATACAAGGGATGCCCCCCAAATGCTTATCACATCACTGGACCTTGTTAGGTAGATCCGATTCCCTGAGTTTTTTTTTCTACATCAATATTTCTTTTTAAAACGAATAAAGCTCCCATATCCACTCACATGTAAAAATAAAAATAGAACTAAAGCAAGCATTGAAAGGTGGGATGGGAGAGGTACTCTGTGGCTCCTAAGAACGTGGCGAATTTGCACAGCATTCTCTCGAATGGGTGGGGTGGGGTTGTTTTTGTTTGTTTGTTTGTTGAACAAGCAACGTGTTTCCCAAAAAGTTTAAATCTGGGTGGGCAGGTGAGAGTGCTGGGCCTCTGGGAGTACTGGTGGCTAAGTGTATCTTGATGCATCTGATGATGTGGCCGTTGCTACCTTCATTTCGTATGCAAGAATCATTGCAGAGCTGCAGAGGTGGAAAGGACCTTATGGATCATCCAGCCCCTGTCATGGAGGCACAGCGTGGAACTGAACTGCAGCTTATCGGGCCCTTGGCTTCAGAATAAAACTGACTGATTGAACCACAGCTAAACCACTGAGCTATTTGGCAAGAGATCTGTTTTTAGGCTCACTCACTGCAAGTCTTTTAATCCTCAGCCATGGTGTTGGAACATATTCAGCACCAAGAGTCACATTTTATTGCAGACTAGTTCACAGAGACCAAAATCTAGGCCTTTTAGGGTACCATTACTTGGAGACCTAAAAACAACACCAGGTTTCAGCTGACAAAAAATTACCAGCAAATCTATTCCCTTTTGCTACTATAGAACTTTTTTTTTTGTCTCTGATGAAGCAGCGAATCAGGGCAGTAAGAGAGGTTCCATGCCGTTTACTGATGAACCATGATCCTTAGAAGGAGAAGGAGAAGACTTTAGTTGTCAGTAGGTTGATCCGTGTGTGTGTGTGTGTGTGTGTAATGGGATTGTTTGGAAATCAAAAGACGGGTGGATGTAATTCTTTCTAACTACAAACATTAAATTAACTGGAATTAATTGGAAATCAAAATATGGGTGAATGTAATTCTAGCTAAAAACATTAATTTAATTTAATTTAATGTTTTGGACCAATAGAACAAGACTGTCTTGCTGCATATGTTGTCTTTTGTTGTTTTATTTATTGTGTTAGTTAAATGTTTTCTATATGTACTGTGCTATTATTTATTATTTATTTATTGTATTGTTGTAAACTGCCTGGAGTTCCTTCTGGAAGATGGGCGGTATATAAATAAAATAAAATAAAATAAATATTGTTGGAATTTGGTGGTCCCCCTTTTTAGTCCAGAGAAAACCAAAGAGAAATCTTACCAGTCTCAATCCTTCCTTTAAGGTGACTCAATGGAACAGACAATGATGCTAAGAAAAGATGAAGGCAGAGGAAAATGGGGAAGACCCACATCATATGTCATAGTTTGACTCCATAAAGGAAGCCACACCGTTGAATGTGCAGTTGCTGAACAAAGTTAATGACAGGACATTTTGGAGATCACCATAAGTTGGAGGAATCTTGAAGGCCCATAAAAACAACAACCATAGGCTTCATAGAATAAATAAATTTGAATCTCCCTTAAGTCCGCAAGCTTCACTAAAACTACCCAGTCAACTTTTTGTAGCATTAAGTAAAATACATTAGGACAGTATTTATTTTTTATTTATTTTAGAGTATTTTTACCCCACCTTTCTACTTGGAAAAGGACCCAAGGCAGCTTACAGTAATGAGGGATAATATACAGTCCAGTACAATTAAGTCATGTTCAAGTATTTGAGAACAAGGAATTGATGGACATCTTACAGCATTAATAGACAACATTACATTAAAGCTAGTAGGTTATAAGTAGTTATAAACACAAAGTCTATGTGAGCCTATAGATTCATATAAACTACACATAGTCATCCATCATTCAGGGAAAGCTTGCCTGAAGAGAAAGGTCTTTGCCTGTTTCCGGAAGGACAACAGAGATGAGGCAGTCCTGGCCTCTAGTGGGAGGGAGTTCCAGAGTCTGGGCGCAGCAGTCGAGACTTTCCTGTGAGGGTATTGGGATGGAGAGAAGGGCCCCTCCTGATGATCTTAACACCGAGTCGGTTCATACTGTAAGATTCAATCTTTGAGGTACCTAGGACCCAGGTCGTATAGTGCTTTGTAGGTCAAAGTCAGCACCTTGAATTGTGCTTGATAGCTGATTGGCAGCCAGTAGAGCAGTTTTAATAGGGGTGTAATATGATTTCTGTACCCCACCCCAGTCAGCAGTCTGACTGCTGCATTTTGGATCCATTGAAGTTTCCTGAGACTTTTCATCGGTAGCCCCACATACAGCGCATTACAGTAGTCCGGCTGGGATATCATTAGGGCATGTGTCACCCCCATGGCCAGATCTGGTTTCTCAAGATAGGGGCATAACTTGCGTACTAGCCCTAATTGTGCAAATATGCTCCTGGCCACAGCCGTGACCTGGGCATCCAAGCTCATCCAAGCACCCCCAAGCTGCGTACCTGATTTTTCAATTGGAGGGTGACCCCATCCAGTACAGGTTGCATCCCTATCCCTTGTTCGCCCTTTCAACTGACCAGGAGCACCTCTGTATTTTATGGGTTTAGTTTCATTTTGTTCATCCTCATCCAGTTCATTACTGCAGCTAAACACTCATATAGAGACAGTAGCTTCCTTAGAGTTCGGAGGTGACAAGAGGTAGAGCTGGGTATCATCGGCCTACTGGTGGCACCTAACCCCAAAATACCTAATAATCTCCCCCAGTGGCTTCATATAGATGTTAAATAACTGTTGCAGAGTGGTTAATTCTCAGCGGAAGGGCTGTGAGGACTGTGTAAAGAGTGTCGACTTTAACAGCCAGATAGCAGTGCTAAATAAAGATGCAAACACAGCGGTGACTCCCTTCATCAAGAACTGTATTTACAAAATATATAAAAATCCAGCAAAAAACAGAATTGGCAGGCATATACCTTGTTAGTTAGATAGACAGTCCAATAGTCCAAACTTTCCAGGAATCCAAACTGGCAGAGTAACGAGCTGCTTCTTCCAACCACATCCCACACCAGACTGAAACAGCTCTCTTGCTTTTATGCATGTGTCTGATTCAATCATTACTCAGCATATTGACAACTGAGCATGACCAAATTGTCACCTGACTTGACTAGTTGCCAGAATATAATTACACAGGTGTGTGCTCACTCTGCTTTGTCATTCCCAAATTGCATCATAACTTGCAATAAGACAATTCCATTTTGTACAATCCTCAACAATAACACAGGAGACAGAACAGAACCCTGGGTTGCTCCACAGGTAAGCGGCCGTGGTGTCGAACATGAATAAACTAGCATCACTTTCTGTGTTCTATCCTGCAGGAAGGACCGGATCCACTTTAATGCAGTACCCTGATTCCCGTTTCAGAGAGACAAGTCAGGAGGATGCCATGGTCTGTAGTGTCAAAAGCAGCTGAGAGGTCTAGGAAAACCAAAAGGGACACAGAACCCCGATCCATTTCCCTGCTTAAGTCATCTACCAATGCAACCAGTGCTGTCTCAGTCGCCCCAGCTGGTGAATGCTGAAAAACAGGGACACATCAGACACTATACAGTGCATGGTCTCTGGCTCCCTCTGGAGGCCAATTCCTTTTTAATTAATATTTTCAGGCAGCAGATAAGCGAATCAGTGGATAGTGATCCCACAGATAAGGGGTCTTACTATATCAAGTTGGAACCCAGTAATAGCAATCCTAATAGAGTTTCCAAGGTATATGTGAGATTTAAGGAGTGGTTGTACTCATTCTACTCCCTCACAAATTTCCATGGCTGAGTTGAGATTTGAACCCAGGCCTCCAGAGTCCTGGTCCATTACTCTATCCACTAAGCCACAGTTATATGTAAATAAATTATCTTTTACCTCACTTGCTGTAGGTTTATTTTGGTGTCTCCAGCACCCTCACCAAAGAAATGGACCTCAGGTTCTTTGTAGCCTTAATGTTACATTTTAATGTTCTAAGATGGCTCTCATAGTTCCTTGTTCTTAATTTGAATATGTCTTAAATATTCTGGGCTGTATATTGTCTCTCATTATTATAAGCCACCTTGGGTCCTTTTCCAAGGAGAAAGGTGGGGTAAAAATATTCACATTAAATAAATAAACCACAGCTACCTCTCCCCCTCCCCCGTTTCGTACCTCAGATAACAAATGGGCTTCTTGGGCTAATCTTGAAGAATTTCACCTCAGGAAGGATGTCGCGTTCATGAGGCCATCTGTATTCATCAGCTGCAGTCTCAAAAATCCCTTTTCAACAGAAGTCCCATTTCAAAGATATCTTCTAAAATATCAGGTTTTTACATTTCTGGTATGCCAGTTTCGTGCTGATTTTCCTCTTTTTTCTATCAATAGCTTTTTCTATCAATTTGACACTATGACAGCGCTATTTCAGGACTAAGATAAGAATACCTTTAGGGGAAAATGAAGTTGCTTCTGCCGAAAGGGGAAAAAATACCAAGACTGAGAAGAATATATGTTGCAATAAGTGGTTCTGAGTTAATTTCCTTTCATAGATCTGTTCCTTCTAGAGCCATATGGATACCTCTTTACAAAGCTGACTCATCAGGACACAAAAGCACTTTGAGGGATGATATTGAGTCTGTTTTTCTACACACTGTGCATATTTTTGCAGCTAAGTAGTTAAAAGTCCTTTCCAATGAATAAGTTTTATTATTATTAATTATTTACACTGAACTGTCATCCTGATTGATAGTGGCACGAAATAGAAACTGACAGTGAAGGTTCAACAAGGAACTGAACATCTGATCTGCACTAACAGGAACAGTAAACAACGGACATAAGAATGGTGCTGAGATAGGGAGAATGTGGTTCAGATTGATTTGCCTGTACTTGCTTATCTAAGAAAGACAGAATCGTCAATAAAGTCAACATTTGGGCATTTAGAATGTTCAACAACTAAGGCCTGAAATTCAGAATCAGTATACAAAGTAAATGCAGTCTTGGGTACTGAAAAGGCCCCAGCTCATTTTAGGAGAGCAAGGTGCTCCATGGATGATCACTACTAGATTCTACTTTGTTTCCTTTAAGGGTACCCTAGCTCTCTTTCCTTTCCTTTCCCTTATGGTAGAGACATCTCTGATTGCAACCATATCTGTGGTAAGATAGCTGTTCAACCATGATAATTGAATCTAGGCTTCTTTCAAATGGTTTTCTTAATAAGAAAACCATTTCATTTACACACTGCTCCATAGCAGGGCTAAACACCAAACTCAATGTTATATTGTGTGTTGTGTGTGTTGTGTTGTTACAGTCGTGAACAACTCTTCGTGACTCCATGTCCATGGAGTTTTCTTGGCAGGAATACTGGAGTGGTTTGCCAGTTCCTACTCCAGGCACCTATAGCACCTGGTATTCCCTGGTGGTCTCCCATCCAAGTAATAACAAGGGCTGACCCTGCTTAGCTTCAGAAATCAGGTGAGATTGGATGTGCTTAGGACATCTAGGCAGTAAATCTAGGCCAATGTTATATTGTGTGACAGCAATTAATGTCTTAAGATAAAATTGATATGTGTGTGTAGCAGCTCAGGATTCGTGGAATGTGGGGAAGGTTACTCATTTCTCTCCATGCCATCATTCCAATAGTGATCTGCCTCCTCCAGGACTGCTGTTAGCCCCCAAACAGATGCTTCTATTCTGTTATTCTGTATTTCTAACCAAAAGTAAGTATTTTCTACAGAAAAACAAAATCACATAGGAAGGATAATAACAGATCACCACTATGGGTGTTGGTTCACTAAAGACACAAACCTTCTGAGGCTATCATTCATTAAAAATAATGGGGCAACGTTATAGGCATTTAAACAGGGGGGGATAATTTGCTTCTGAATGTATTCCCTGATGCTGTAAATCTTGGACTGAGGATTGGACCCACTGGACCCAGTGCTTGCTGCAACAGGTATCCTATGGGCATTTTCTAAACACAACCGTTTCTAAAACTCTAAGAAGTGACAACCAGGGACAGAAAGCCTGAACTAACTTTTCTGCGCATGTTCATGTCACAAGTTTGCGTTCCAGCATCATGTCAAACTGCCAAACTGAGAAAGATGCATGCAACATTCTGGCAGGTGATGGAGCTGACATGCCTAATTTGGCCACGACATTTATAGTCTTAGCCAATCTGACACAATTAATTGCAGGCTTGGCCCGTGTCCCAGGGCGATGGCTTTACTCAGCTTGGTCTTGTAACTGTGAATGACTCTCAGACAGCTCAACAGCTCATGCCCTCAATGCACCCCACTCCATCTTGCTCCTCCCTTATCAGCCGCAGCATTCTCCTCTCCGGCTTTTTCCAAAATGTTGTTAGCAAAGACAAATGGCACCTACAAATGAAAAGACAAAGGTTGATGTCCAGAGAGCTTCAAATACATGAGCATACGTGCAAAGAAGCACAATAGTACCAAGACTTCTTCAGGTTTCCAAGGCTGTTGCAATTTGAACAGAGCTTCATAAAGTCACAGATTTGAACTATAACTCCCCAAAATCACCCCAGCAGGTTGGGGATTGTGGGAGATGGCCTCCAGAAAAGTAACACTTCCAAGATCTGAGCTAGACATGTATAAACTTCAGTTTTAGAGGAAAATGCTGCCCTGTGACAGCCGCTGTTCTAGGCGAACCTTTTAGAGACCGAGTGCCCAAACTGCAATTCAGAACCCACTAAATTTTTTGCCAAGTGCCAATATAGTAATTTAAACTATATACAGGTGGCTATGAAGCAGTGATGTCGGGTGCCCACAGAAAGCGCTTTGAGTGCCACCTTTGGCACCCGTGTCATAGGTTCGCCATCACTGTTCTAGGCCAATGGTAGCCCTGGCAAAGAAGACCCATGAGCAAACTTTTTTTAAGATGAGAGATGGCAATCATAACAGCCTTGCAGATGCTGCTGGATCACAACTCTTATTTTTATTTCCCTTTGCCTGTATTAGCTAGGTCTTTTTTTTTTAGTTTAAAAAAACATATACAAATTACATAAAAGAAAAACAAACATCGACAACAGTGCACCCCTTCACCAACAGGATCGCTCTTCATATTTACATTCATCCTCCTCCCCTCCAGAACAGAATCGATTGTTGCGCGGAAACCTTACCCTTATTCCATACAAGTACATATTCAATGAATCTACCCCATATATCATAGAAAATATCTCTTTTTAACTCTCCTTTTTTAACCTTGAGAGAGCAGGTCAATTTAGCATTTAAAGCAATATTCCATACTTCATTATACCATTCTTCTAAACATAGTTCATATTTAGATTTCCAATTTATAGCAATTATTAATCTAGCTGCTGTCAACAAATTTGTAATCAACTCTTTAGTTTTAACATCATAATTATGATCCACAAATATTGATAACAAAGCAATTTCAGATTTAGGCTCTATAGTCATTTCTAGTATATCACTTAATTCTTTAAAGATACATTTCCAAAATTTCTGTATCTTTTTACATTCCCACCACAAATGATAAAAGGTACCAATCTCATTATCACATTTCCAACAAAGCTTAGAAAAGTTTACATTCATTTTATTCAATTTCACTGGCGTCATATACCATCTTAAACTTATTTTAAAAAAATTTCCTTTATTCTAACAGACAAAAATCTAAGTATTCTCATTCTCCACATTTTAGCCCAGTCTTCTCTTATTTCTTTTTTAATATCTTGTTCCCACATTAATTTTGATCCAGGTCCTCCCCTATTATCATCTAAATCCAAAATAATTTTATATAGTTTGCTAACAATACCTTTTACTACCATTTCGTTCTGAGTATCCTCGTACAGCAGTAAAAGCTGTTCATAATTTGTGTATTCTCTACATTTATTATTTTTCTTTAACCAAGTATCAGTCCATTTCTTTAATTGTATAAAATTGAACCATGATATATCCCTACCTTGGAGAACTTCATTCATTTGTTCTTTCCCTCTCATCCAGTCTTTCAATCTAATCACTTGTTTATCCCTAAATACTTTTTAAAAAACTTTCAAATTTGTAGGGAAATTCTCCATTTCGGTTACAGATCTCAATGGTGAGTCTGAGGGACATAATTTTTTCTTGTGCAGATACCATGCATTTAACATAGATCTAAGAAAGGGGTTGTTAATCTCATTTAACTTTGATTTCTTAGTAGTGCCGAATAGGTATTTTTCAACATCCTCCTTTATTTCCGATGATTCCATTTCCCACCATATTAATCTTTCTGGACTAAACACAATATCCCCAATAAACTTTATTTGATTTGCTAAATAATAATTTTTAACATTCGGTAAACCTATACCACCTTTATTCTGGGCCATATACCAATATTTTTTGTTTATTCTAGCTTTTTTACCGCTGTTACAATAGTTGTTAATTAAATCTTGCCAAAATTTAAGGCCGTCCTTACTTAGCTGTATTGGAAGCATCATAAAAAGAAAATTTAACTTTGGTAAAATTTTCATTTTCATCAGTGCAATCTTCCCAAACCAAGAAAGTTTTAAACTTGAGTATTCTAACATTTTATTCTTAATTTCTTTCTTCAGTTTACTATAATTAAATTCCTTTAGTTTCTGTGTATCCTTTGCTAATTCTATACCTAAATACTTAATTGAATTACTTATCTTACATCCGTAGTTGTGGGTAAACACTTCTTGTTCTTCCTTGTTATGATTAAACAGCATCACCTGAGATTTCTGCCAGTTAACCCTCAATCCAGATATTGACCCAAATTTCTCCAAATGATATTTAAGTCTGTCCATACTCTCTAGTGGGTTTTTAATTGTCAATAAGGAATCATCTGCAAATAAATTAATCTTTACTTTATTATCAATACCTAATCCGCTAATTAACTCACCATTTCTTATTTTATCCGCTAACATTTCGATCATTAAGCAAAATAGAACTGGGGAGATGGGGTAACCTTGTCTAGTACCTCGGCCTAGAGATATCCTATCTGAAATCCCGTCATTAATTATTATCTCAGATGTATTTTCAGAATATAATTGATCTATCACACCTCTAAATTTCACTCCAAACCCCCAATTTTCAATCACTGTTTTTAGTGTTGGCCATTCCACACAATCGAAAGCCTTAAATATATTCAATGATAAAATGCCAGCCTTCCGTTTGTTCATTTCTATATCATATATAATATTCAGCACTCTTCTAGTTAAATTAGACATTTGTCTTCCCTTTAAAAACCCATTTTGATCTTCCTTAATTTATCTTGTAATGAACCCATTCATTCTGTTCGCTAATATTGCAGTAAAAATCTTAGCATCTTGATTTATTAATGAGATAGGTCTATATGAACTAGGGTCCATCACATCCTTATTAGGTTTTGGAATAAGAATTGTTAATGAATGTTTCCAAGATAATGGTATTTTATCTCCTTGTAAGATTCTATTGAAAAGTATTTTTTAATCTTGGAACTAAAACTGATTTAAACAATTCATAAAAATCTGAGTCCAATCCATCACAACCCGGGGTTTTACCATTTTTTAGCTTATCAATAATTGCTCCAATCTCTTCCTCTTGAATTGTATTAGCTAGGTCTAACAACAGTCTAACAATACTTAAAGAGGCACTGGATGTAACCTCAATGCATCATGCAAATGACACTAATAGTTGCTTCAGTGCAGTGGCTGTCAAGCCCCGCACACAAACACACAACCAGCCCAGTTCAGTTCTTTGTCAGGAATTTTAGTTGTAATCCAAAATACAGTCCAAATCAAGCCAGGATAACTTACACAGACAAATGCCAAGTTCAAAGTGAACAGAGAAACGGAGTAGTCAGGAAGCCAGTCCAAAGCTCAGGAAACAGGGAATGCCGTGGTCAGAAGCCGGTCCAAAGGTCAGGAAACAGGGAATGCCGTGGTCAGAAGCCGGTCCAAAGGTCAGGAACAAAGTCAGGATACACACAGGAACGTGGTGGCAAGGTAAGTGACGCGTTGCTCCCACAGAGGGCTCAGGGTAACCTGGCTAGCTTTATCCTGAAAACAGGGAACACACCCATCTCTCTGGCAAGGCTCCTGCTAGAACTCAGGGCTCTGAGATCTAATCTTACGTCTGTCATTAAAGATCTTCTCTCTAGCCCTCCTATTAGTTTTTCTTTGCAGGATCCTGCTCCTAGCCCTTACAGGAGGAGGAGATGTGCCCTCAGCTGCAGCCTCAGACTCAGCTGTCTGCTGAGTTGAACTACAAGGCTCCTCCTGCTGCTCTTCAGCATTTAACCCTTCATATTCAGGTTCCATGATAGGCAGGGTCCTGGCAGTGGCTCATTAGATCAGACCAAAAGAGTGTGGTTTGCACTGACTTCTCCTTGAGTATGCAGAGCATCCCACTTTGTTACCCTGACAGTATCTTCAACATTCTGCGTTATAAGAAACTCACATAGTTAGTTGCAAGAAACCACCTAGGAAGAAGTGGTTCCCCCCATGTTGTTGTTGGGGTTTTGTTTTGCTTTGTTTTTTGCTCATATTGCTTTCCTGAGACTTCATGCCAGGCTTGCATCTCAACGTGAGCAGATTTAGTAACAATCATAGGTTAGAACAGAATGCATTGACTCCCATACTACAAGACAATATAGTTTGTGTTAATCTTTTCAAAGGTTAGAAGAGCAGAGAGAGAGTGATGCTACAATATATGCCACAAGAACAAAGAAGAAACAGAATGTTTGATAAATAATAGAGTAAGAAAATAATTGCTGTAGGCCTATAGCCAGAATTATCTAATATATAAATAAATACAAAAATATATATGAAAAGAATAAATTTGAATAGCTGCCCCCAGACACCACGAGAATGTCTAATGACAGGATCCTATACAACTTTTCATTTGACATTCTGAAACTATATGTCCTTAAGTCCATGGTACATAGCCAACAAAGCTAGATATTTCACAGTCCAGTCATGAATTTCAAAATGACAGCAGTGCCTTTCCTGCCAATTTCACTTCATCAACCAGTTCTCCCCTGCTACTTCAGATTAAGTCCAGGACAGCAGATCTTCTCAATTATTCTTCAACCTTCTGAAAGATGATGTTTCCAGTAAGACAAGTCAAACGTTTATTAGATATTCCTTTCCAAGCAGAGTCCACCTTCCAGAAGACATGAGCAGTGGTGAAATCCCCCCATCATTTGTGTGGCTCATCTTTGTGTAAGTTTTGTCATCCTGATCCAGGAAGGCACCATCAATGCCTTTGGGCTAGCTTGGCAGTCTGTAGCAGACTGTCACAACAATTATCCTTCTTGTTTTACCCTCCCTTTAAAGGAATCATGCGGCCTCAAGGCTATTCCTGCAGCCCCTGGAGCACTCAATTACTATTTTTGTTTTCATTTTACCAAATGAAATTAAAATTAAAATTAAAATTAATTAATTAATTAAAATTAATAAAACTATATTTTTAAAAAATCTGACCCCCCCCACCTTGGGAAAGCCATACCTGCTCGAAAACAAGATGTGCCTTAGCAACACATCTGATTGTTGTTCCCCAACCTTAATCCCCCCCCAATTAAAAATGAAGCACAGTACTGATCGATTTCAGTTCCATGTGGCTTGAAATTACACACTCTAGAAAAACAAGGCATCATTCATAGGGACTCATGTCCAGGGCCACAACTAGGGTGTGTGTTGGGTAAATGGAGCATATGTTGTGGGCACTGCACGGGGGAGGCACTAAATTGACAAAATAGTATTCATACAGTGTTGTTGTTCAGTCGTTCAGTCATGTCCGACTCTTTGTGACCCCATGGACCAGAGCTCGCCAGGCCTTCCTATCTTCCACTCCCTCCCAGAGTTTGGTCAAATCCATATTGGTTGCATCATTCATACAGTACTTTGTAGTATTTCATGCCCCCTTGCTGGGATGTGCATGGAATCAATGTTTGCCCCAGATGACACAGACCCTAGTGGGGGGGCTGCTGTACATAGAGCTGTACATGTTACAAGCCCTGTGGTCGTTGGGAAATGGTGCCCAGTCCACACTTTTAAAAACTGCACTTGGGCTTCCATAGAACAGCCTCACAGACAGGCAAGGCAACATGTTTCTGTAAGGTGAGGCATCGCATTAATGCAGGACATAGGTTACGTGCATGTTTGCGCCAGCTCATAGAAAAGTCCTTTGCTCTGGATTATTGCAAACATGTAGTTCCATTGGGCCGGGGTCTGCATTTTGTAACTGTGTTGAAGGACACGACATTTGGCATCTTAGTCATCTAAACTTCTAAAGCAACAATGACTGAAAAAATAACATACTGTAGTTGGAGGGAATGATGTGGTTCCAAAGTGGGTCTTTGAAGAAGGGAAAAATGCCCCCCCCCCAGATATCCACAGTTTGCTTACCTTTTTCTATGCCTTTTTTACTCAGATGCTTTCAGCAAGGCTTTTGGGAAGCCGGAAAAGCAAAAAGGCTTGTGAGATGGATCTATTGCATCTATGCCATTCTAGTCACTGTGGCATCAACTGTTATCAGCCACACAAAGCCTATTTCAGAGGCACTCGGCAGACAAAAGTATTTCAGACTGAAGCAAGAATGAAACATTCAGTTACTCCTTCACTACAACACATGTTCAAGCTCTGTTTCAGACCTTGGCCGTGTTTTCTGAGTCTCTCCCTCGCCACCCCCAAATGGAGTGATATTGGGAGATATTGAGCAGCACCGAAAACTTTTCCCAACTTTTCTGGCTGGTAACGGTATAATGATGGGGTGATCACTGTACTGCAGGGGCATATCTAGGGGGGCAGAAGGGTACATCTGCCCTGGGCACAGCAATCTGGGGGCGTCGGGAGGTGGGGAAGGAGGAGGAAGCCGTGCACCCTCCCGCCGCCCAGCAGTCCTCCTTTCCCCTAAAGCTTGGCGATGGCACCCCCTCCTCCGCCTCTGCCACTGTGCACCAGGCAAGCAGCAAAGCAGGCAGGCAGGCAAGAGCGTGGTTGCCGTGGTGCCCTCCTCCTCCTCTTCCTCCCCTTGGTGGGAGAGGTGTAAGGCGTGTGTACACATCCGCCTCTCTGCCCATGCACGCACCCACACCTGCAGGGTTCACACACCCCCGTTGCTGGGTGGGTGCAATGTGGTGGTGGGGGTCAGCAGGAAGGGCGCAAATACAAACTTTGCCCCAAAGCACTCCAAATCCTGGCTCCGTCTCTGTATCATAGCAGAGTCCAAGATGGAACAGGGAGACTTGCATGAATGAAAGGAACTGTTTTTTAATTTGCAACTGCTTATGCCTGAGAACAGGCACAAGCAAGAAAGAGAGCTTTGTTCAGGGATTCCCCAATATGGATCAAAAATGATCCTCTACACCAGGGGTCCTCAAAGTTTTCAAACAGCGGGCCGGTAAACCACCACCCAGACACCACTGGGGGCTGGATCACAGTCCAAAAGCAGCTGCAGAGGCTTGCTTGCTCACAAAACAGGGGGTAGATGGGGGGTTGCAATTGGTCCCAGGGGCCGGATTCAGGACCTTGGGGGGCCGCATCCGGCCCCAGGGCCTTAGGTTGAGAACCCCTGCTCTACACTGTGGGTTCGTCTGGCCCTGGGAAAGCTACCTTGCTTTTTGGCTTACATTATGGGGATGAGGAAGGATGAAGATAGGAGAGTGGTGGCAGCTGAGGGAGGTAGCTATCGGTATAGCCAATCCTGACCCATCCTGGATTTCTAGCAAGGGAAGAATGCAAGATAATTTAACCTGTTTTCCAAAAATACAATTATGTTAATATGTATTGTAAGATGGCCTCTCCCTGCTTCAATACTAATGAGAGAGAGAGAGAGAGAGAAGTACTTTACTGGCAGATAAAATTAGAAATGGTCGACATTGCCTGAAACTGTTCTGTGGTAAACATTGTGTCTCAATAGTAATATAATGAGTTCCAAGAAAATGCTGCATTAGCTTCTTTAAATAAAATTACTTGAAAAGGTCGCTACAAAGAACACCAGGGCAAATTATTATTTTCTGTTGGTATAACTCCCTGCCCCACCATTGCCCTCCCCCCACCCAAGACAGGACAATATCTTGAAAAATTGTTTGACATGTTGTTGATGCTGGCCTGGACAGTGATGTACAACTGGGACTACAGCCAGGTGTTGAAATGCTAGTATTCCAATTTACCTCTTAAATCACCATTATTATATGAGACAGAAAATAGCATTCCTGACCCTGGAATAGGACACTGGAGCATTCCTGTGGTCTCTAACTCTCCAAACAATATTTTTCCCTGCCTGAGGTGATTTCAAGCCCTGAAAAAGCCTTCTCCTACGTAAATGGAAATAAGCTCAGAAGACGTATTTAATGTGGATTATTTTTTCCACTACTCATTTTGGGATTTTGCCAGATAGCAGCTCTACCTAAGAGGGAGAAATGATGCATTTCCTTATGACATTCTGCATGGCAAATTAGTAGATAGCTCAGCACTCATGAGGGAGTATCAACACTAGAAATCCAAGTGGGTGTAACATTCCTTCCCTCCCTCCCTCCCTCCCTCCCTCTCTGGAGAGCACTGCCCATGGAACTTCTGGGTCCATTTCAAATACGTGCCTAGTGGAGTGGCACTAAGATACTACCCTCTGTGGGACAAATATTATGATAACAATGACACCAGCAATGACTGCTACTAATAAATGGGTGCAACAGTCAAACTATGAAATGACATTTCTGGGGTGCACAGTCCCACTTCATCAGATGATAGTAGAAAATGATAAAGGACTAACAATATTACAACTTATAAGTGAGGGGGAAAAACCTGTTAATGAAAGACCTACAGTGTAGGAATGAATGACTTGAGAAACCATCACCTGGACAATCCCTCTGTTACCTACCGGACAATGAAGTCAATAATCAATTGAACCTGTAGCTTAAATTGGGCCATCTTTAGGCTGAAGCTGAGGGATTCGTGTATACAACCCAGGACCATGTTTTTTTCACTAGATATGATCAAAATAGAATTATGAAGCACAGTGTAAGTTATATATGCAGGGGCTGGTAGGAATCCAAAGAAACAATTCATCATAGCATAACTGAAGGCACTAAGATAATATCAAATGATTGAAGGAAGACATAGGCAAGTTTCAAAGATGATTTCCTCATAGTTGGCTAAATCTTACAGATGACTTGCATCTTTTATTGCACATTACAAATTAAAGCGACCTTTGAGAAAATAGAAACACAATATGGTGTTGGACTAAGCCAGTTATCACTGATAAAACAGTTGGTTTTAATAAGATACATATTATAATTCTGGAAAAACAACAAAGAAAAATATACATTATATACAGTATATAGGCAGAAAACCTATAAATATCTAGCTAACCATGAAAGTCTCAATATAAACCACAAGGAACTTAGGTAAGAAAAAAGTACTGTACATTGATAGAACAAAAGCAATATTTAGAATAGAACGTGAGGCAGAAGGGGGAAATTGCTGCTATTAATAGATGAGCAAGGCCAGTATAGACTTTCATAGACTGCAGTCCAATTTTTTCTAATGCCTTGTTAAGTCTTAGCAGGCATGTCCAAGCTTTGGCCCTCCTGATGTTTTGGACCACAACTCCCAGAATTCCAATCCTGTATTTCCAATGGCAAAGGACTGTGGGAGTTGTGGTCCAAAACATCTGGAGGGCCGAAGTTTGGACATGCCTGTCTTAGGGGTTTCACGTGACTCTTTGTTGTTTATACTTAATATGGCTAGTGGCTACTTCCCAGGATATGTGGTTGAAATTCCCAGAATCTTCCAACTACACCTGGCCATGTTAGCTGTGGGGTTTTTGCAGTAGCATGCCCCCAAAAGTCTTGGTGCCATTAATGGACATGTTTTCTTTTCTTTTGTAAACAGCAGATGCTGAAATGCAAATGTCTGCAGGTGGAACCATGGCAGAGGAAGATTTGAGCCCCCCCCCTTGTACAAGTTGGTTAAAAGCTGCACAAATTAACAATTATAAATGGATTAAACACTAGAAATTAAAGCATGGCACAGAAACCAGATACATTCAGATCTCACTTCAAAACACAATGAAAACTAAATGAAAAACTAAAACACATGGCACATACACTTCCCCTTTATGCACCTGATTGTGAAAAAACATTTAAATCACTACGAAGAGAAACGAGTGGAAAAAAACCATCATTTTTAGAGCCATCTCCCATCGGTGGGTATTTTCCTTTTCTGTTTCATTTTTCATTTGCATACCCTCGGACACCCCAATTCTATAAACTGTGTCCTTCATATTAGCAAAATGTTCATAATTAATATGGTTGCTGTTATTTCATTTTTTTACATTGCAACTATAAATAAATAGCCCTATAAGAGAATTATAACGTAATGGAATAATAAGGGGGTGGAATTAAGACTTAAAAGGATGACAAAGAGAAAAGATATTGAAATGATCTGGAAGACCTCACTCACGGAATGCTGCTCACATGACAGATTGAGATGTCCCAATTATATATCCGCTGATACTAGTGCAACAAGGCTCAAATGTTCATGTCATGGAGGACAGTGAAAGCTGACATGTTCATGACACAGTGTTCAGGGGTGGACTT
Source organism: Phrynocephalus versicolor (assembly GCA_023846285.1). Classification (NCBI taxonomy): domain Eukaryota; kingdom Metazoa; phylum Chordata; class Lepidosauria; order Squamata; family Agamidae; genus Phrynocephalus; species Phrynocephalus versicolor. The sequence goes on along the minus strand of JAHTLZ010000016.1, from coordinate 31,455,292 downwards.
CCCACCATTTGCCAAAATAACCAAGTGACAGAATGGGGCCATTCTTGAGGTTACAAAGATAATGCACTCTACCACATGTCACGCAATGTTCAATTAGTTTTACCGCTTTTGACTTCTGTCTTCTCTTGTACTGTTACTGTCAATTATGTCCCTTTCCCCACTATTATTCATTCCCCACCCCACCTACCCCTACATGTCCCGGTTTGCACTGCTGGGGGGTTCATGTACCCCATGCTGGAAATCACTGATTGAGAGTGAGAATGTGATTGATAGTTTAAAAAGTATAAGGCACAAGGTATATGACATTTTCATTACATAATATCATTTGTGCTATATTGCTGCTGTTCACAAGGAACATGTGGCAGTGCACATGTTTAAAATACCAGTGTTATATACTAGAACAGGAATAATATACTGTAAATGTTGGATCAAAATGGAATGCATTTCCCAAGGTCTTGTTGGTTATGTCAGTGTGATTGCTGGCTTGAGCAACTGGGACTTCACTCAAAATTTACTCTGAAGAGCCAAATCTAGTATCTCATTTAGGGATTTAAAAAAAAAAAGAATTACCAAGCCAGGACAAATTTTCATCCAGACCAAGAGCACGCAGGAAGGTAAAGCCCACCCCCTCCGACCAATGTTCAGTCATCATTATTTACCCACCACTGTGACATGACAATGTGGGATGGAAGCTCCTATTGGACCTCTCCTGGCTGCCATTTTAATACAAACATCACCCCAAAAGTAAAGTTCGGCTGGTTTGCATTGTCTCTGTCCTTGAATGGCATTTAGTTTTGAACAATTTTTATCATGCTGATAAAATTGTCATCTTTGCTGACCAATTCAACGGAGCTCTAAAATATTTACAAAGCAAAAGGACCTTTTGCAAGAAGGTTGAGACAATTGGGATTCTAAAATTTACAGAGCGATAATAACTCCAGTCCCCCACCACCACCACCACCACGTGGGCTGACATTTAAATGCAATCATAGGGTAACACAAGCTGCTCCGAAAACTTCTGCATAAATATAAAATGAAGTACTGTAGCTAGTCATTCCTGAAGCTTAAACTTAAAAAATATCTCGGGGACGATCTTTCTGTCCTATTGTGTTTGCAACATTGTCTTCTGCACCCTTTGCTTAGCCAGTGTGATGGAAGCTGATGCATGAGACAGAACTCCGGACGGGAAGCAGAATTAATTTAAAGCTTTGCTATGGTGAAATTAGGCCCCAGGAGTATTAAAGGTTGTTTTAGCTTTAAATAATATAAATTATCTTGGACGGCTTCTTTGCAATTTTGCTCCACTTGAGTGAGAGACCAAAGCATTATGCAGCGATTGACTCACTATTCTGCTCTTGCTAAGCACTTTTGAATGTTATTGTTTTCACAGGAAAAAACTGAAGAGACTGAAGCATGGGATTTATAGGGGATTGAAAGTGGATCTTGCCACTACGACTGTACTGTATTAGGAAAATGTCCAAGAATAAGTGTGATGGAGTGGATACAAGACTTGGACTCATACGGCCTTGGTTGAAATCCCCTGTCAGCTGCGGAATTTCACTTGGAGGCCACAATATTAAACCACTCTTTGGTTATCTGAAGTATCATAAAAATCTTATTAGGAAGTGAGTTAATGGCACATAACAGCAAGAGAAAAATATCCAGACAAGAATACTACTGTATACAGACCTGTCTGACTGCTTCCCAAATATCGTATTAGGGTTTAGGGGGTATTTGATGCCATTATGTCATTTGAAAGGTGCAAATGGTATACAATCAGATTTAATAATCTTTGTGGAATGAGAACAGCCAATGTGTTACAATACAGAAGATAGTGCCCACAAATTCACCATAACTTTAATGTTGTGATTGTACCTTTTCTACATCAGCAGCCCATGAGCTCCCCCCTTCCCAAAATATATCCCCTGTGGCAGTGCTTCCCAACGTTGGTTCCCCAGATGTTATAGGACTAAAACTCCCAGAAATCCTAGCCAGCACAGCTAGTAGTGAAAGCTTTTGGGAGTTTATAGTCCCAGAACATCTGGGGACCCAAAGTCAGGAAGCCCTGCTCTACAGTACAGAGTACTAAACAGAGAAATAGTAGGACTGTTTAGAGAAAGCTGCTGTCCGTTCACAAAAATCTCATGTACCAGTGCCCCAAACACTTTGAAGAATGTGAAGCCAACAATTTGAGAATTCTAAGGTAGCATCAACTAGAGCAGAGCCACTTAATCAGTGGGACTTGCTTTAATTATGGCTGATTCAGTGCATCTGTTGTATTGTGAACAAATAGTTGTGTTTCATCCCCTATAGACAACTCTGGAATTGAGTAGATGATAAATTATCCAGGGCCCCACATAGAATCAATCTTGAGCCCCACATGATCCCACAAGTGTCAACCATCTCACAATCACGGACATTTGGCTGTGTCCTCAAGCTCTATGCCAGGAGCATCCCCTGTGTATCTTCTGCATCTCTTGATGATCCCTTGATGATCTCCCAGGCATTGTAGGTGATGTAGAAGCTGTAGACTAGCATCCAATTTAAAGCAGGATTTCAACTAATCAGGAATGTTATCCTTAGTAAAGCCATTGCACTGTGTCAATCTGTCCTCGCTCCACAACTGTTTCTGATTCAGAGACTATCTGTATTGTTTTTCAGGCCCATTGCCTCAGTATTCATTTATATTCTGCATGGTGTGCCTGTGACATTCCTGCTGCTCACTTTTGTATCACTTGCCGTTTTCTTTTAAAACAATGACAAGTACATTTCTTTCCTCTCTCTCTCTCTCTCTCTCTAGTGAGAGCAATGTGATAGCTTCATGAACTAATAAAATAGATTCTAATATCACATGCCAAAATAAATATGCTAACTCTCAAGGTGCCACAAGACTCTGAGTTTCTCTTGGTGCAAATTTAATTATTTATTATTTCCATTTATATACCTCTCAACTTTCCCGAAGAACTCTGAGCGGTAAATAGCAAACACACCCATCCCTTCAAAATCAAACACAGTTAAGACCTCCCAAACTGTCATGTCTAGACCAGCTTTAAAATAGGGAGAGGGAGGACACTGAAAAAAATGTAAACAGGAAAATCAATCTACTCTCTTTTTAATTAGGACAAAAACGATGAATATGATAGCACTCGGTTGTTACATTAAAGAATATTTTTTCTAGTCTGTACTGCCGAGTCTTTCAAGTTCATTATTATTAGAGATGGGCACGACTTAGCGGTATTTTCGTTTTTGTTTTTCGTTTCCGTTACGTAACGAAACGAAAAACGAAAAACGGCTCAAAACTGGAACGAAAACGGAAACGAAACGACTAATTTCGAGCCAATTTTCGTTTTTCGTTACTGGAAAAACACATAATGGAGCTAAATGGGAAGAAACGAAAAATTTTGAAATTAGCTCACGAAAACGGAAACGAGCCGAAACGGACCCCTAGCCGAAAACAAAAACGAACAATTTTTCTGAGTCGTGCCCATCTCTAATTATTATTCATCAGAGACTGAAACACACTGCTGGGTTGTTGTGTGCCATCAATGTGTGTAACATTTTCAAAGGTTGGTTTCCCACAGACACACATACCCCCAGTAAGTTTCCATGGTTGAGTTGGGTGTATCACACTGGAGCTTGGCATACAGTACAACTTATTACTGGTTTCTAAGCAGCATAAAGCGCCATGCAATATAATGGAGACTAACTGTCCTTGCTATCAAACATTTTCCAGACGATTAGCCCCTTCGTTGAGATGTTGCATGGCACTAAATGATCCATGTCCTCCTCCAACAGCTTTATTTCTCCTCCCTTGAAGCCCTAATTCCAGAAACTGACAAAAGTTATTTTTGTACTAAAATTCCAGAACAGCATCTCAGTGTTGGCAGGGAGATCCTGGGGGCTCTAGTCAAAGGTAACTTTATCAAGCTCTGTCTAAATGTATTTCATGTTATCTCTGTGTATGCTGAAAAAAAAACTGGAATATAAGGCAGGTGCATGGTTGGAGAGAGAGGGGGGAGGGAGAGAGAGGGAGGGAGAGAAGATTAGATAGGAAAACATAGGAAGCAGCTGTTTCTTGGCAAGCGATTTAAAGAATTTCTTTTTTGTTTTGTTTTAATCTTGCAGGTTATAGTTGATTTTTCAAGAAAAACGTCTCAGAAGGAAATACTAGCAAAGCCACTATTCCACATATTATTTTGCATGTTGCTCGACAGGTAAATCATCCTTGTTATTATGTGGGAACAGCAAGTAGCAACAGCAGTGAAGAAACAAAACATGGGATACCACACGGAGACTTCATCCATTCTGCTAGTCTCCCAATGTTTTGTTTGTTTGTTTGTTTGTTTGTTTGTTTTTGGTAATTTATGAATCATTTACGTACCACAACCTGGTCTTATTTATGTTTATCTAGAAGGAAGTGATACAGACTTTTATAAACCATTCTCCTCTGATCTGAAGACACTGCAACTACGTGTGTGTGTGTGTGTGTGTGTGTTGTGTTATAACAATTGTGACCGACTCTTCGTGATTCCACGCAGGAATACTGGAGTGGTTTGCCAATTCCTACTCCAGGCGCCTGGTATTTCCTAGTGGTCACCCATCCAAGTATTAACCAGGGCCGACCCTGCTTATCTTCCAAAATCAGGCGAGATCGGATGTGCTTAGGGCATCTAGGCATAACATAACAGCATATATAAGATTGCAGTTATAGTGTATTGTACAATCTCACTCCTGTTTCTTCTCATAACAAACACAAGACACACTGTTGCCTTCTAAAACGGGGAGCTGAGACAGTCAATGAGTCATCCGGCATTGCAAAAGAAGGTTGTAGAAAAACAGGATTTTTTAAAAAAACTATGGAAATTGTAAATATATGCAAATATATGCAAAGAAAGAAAGAAAGACTGCAATGGTTAAAGCTAAATAGTGGGCTGTCCAGCACTTCCATCAAATTCTCTCTGCTCCTACCTTTCATCTCAAACCTGGGGTGGTATCTTCAGCATTATGTCAAAATTCCCTCATCTGGTGCATCTGCCCTGCTTTTTATGATATCTTGCCTGATGAAGAGAGAATGAGCTTTAACATTTTTGTGACTGTAACAAAAATGTTAGGAGTAACACGGGTTTGGGAATTTAACTGGGCAAGGTAATCCTTGAGCCCAGTTGATTAATTGCCAAGTATTTTGCTTCCTTGCTTAAATCTGGAAGCAAATTTTAACTTGATGACTCATCAAAATACCCTTGATGGACCAAGAGTTCAGTGCCAACCACATGTTTCATCCTAGCCTCGAACTAAAGGAGAGAGACCAGAGACCAGCGTTAGACAGCAAGCCTGCCTCTCGCTACTACTTTCCATCTCTTGATTCTTTTAGAAAAGAGAGAGAGAAAAACACAAACGAGCAGCTTGTAGGAGGCAATGCAACCCAGTGCTGCAAAAAGTCAATTTGGATCTATTGTAGAGTCAAATTTCAAATTGCCCTTTGGCAGTAAAGCAAAGAGATAGGTAGATGGCTCAAGTCCTGTTAACGCTCGTTGTGCAAGTAGCACTGGAATTATTGCAACCTTCACATGCTGCCTTTTTAAGAGGTTTCAGCTGGGGGTGGGAATCTTTCTGGGCTGGGATACGAATCAATAAAACCAGCAACAACCACTTGTTCCCTGCTTCAGATTCCTTGCCTCTCTACTTAAGTGTTCTTTTCCCCACCCTACCCACCCTTTTAAAAGTCAAGGGCCAGTTAAAATCAGTCATGTAATCTGTAAACAGATTATAAAACAGGTAAACTCTGTTCATATAATAGGTCATTATTCTTCTACAATATGCTATTTTTGATCTACAGTATTCAGAACTGCAAGTAAATTGAATCTTTTATTCTTTAGCTTGCTGGTGTTTCTGAATCAGTTATTGAGATAGTACATTCTAGTTGACGAGAGTAAGACAAAAGGGGGGTCTGTGTGGGGGAAAATGAATCTAATTTTGCTCTGTAAATCCTTGTGTGAACTTTCTCCACAATGTAGCTAGAGATTTTTATGCCACAGAATTTCAACCCTGTGCCAAGGAATAGTTTACTTACTCCTGGCTATTGGACTGGAAGCTCAATATTTCCCCAAAAATCATACTTTACTAAACCTACTTAGCAGCCAACAAGTGTACCGTACCATTCCTGTTACAGCAGATCACCAATGCATGTAGTAGTAAGAGATACGAGCCTCTTCGTGTGTACAGCATATACAGTGGACCCTCATATAAGAAACAGTTTGTATAACATAAAATCTGTACAACATAAAAAATTCTGGAGATAGGGGAAATTTGCTTAACAGAAACATCTATGGGGCGAATCCATACAACATAGAAATGATCGCAATTAGGGATTACTTGGTTTTCAATGCATTCCTATGGGAAATTTGTAGAAAGGAAAATTTGCTTCACATAATTTCATTTGGAACGAATTAATCCCTTTATACAAGGCACCACTGTATTAGAGTTATAATTAGAGAGCCAGGTCGTATCTAATCTTCTCTTTTCTAGATCTGTGTTTAGATGGTACTCTAAGGTTGCCTTCCTCCTTCACTTGCCAAAGTCACTTCTGGATTCTTCTGGATTCTCTATCCCAGGTATTAAAAAAGGCAGGCACGAAAACCGGCTTAAGAGGTTCCGTAGTAAGTTATACAACTTGTACTTCCTGCACCATCTTTGTACAGATTTTCTGGGCTGAATGAACAGTTAATTTTCTTTTTGGCAGTAATACATGCAGTAATCACGGCTAAGGTGTTGCACCCTGGACGCTATCAAATAACCCAATGAGACCCTTGTAAAATGCTCTTGTTGTTTTCCAGGTAGAGCTGGCCCTCTCAATGGGTTGGGAGAGTCAGCTTACTCAGTTGGTGGGGGCTGAGGAGCACAGAGCTAGGAGAAAAGGTTGAAAGGAGGCAAAGCTGTGTAAACATTGAGGAGTCTCCAGGAGAAGACACATTATCTCCCGCCATTTTCCAACAGTCTTTTCCTCAAGTCCCCAGATAGAGGTGGCGCCCTCAACACACACACACCATGGTTCTGACATGGGTTTCACTCTGGCACCATCTTCCCAGTCAAGAGAGCAAATGTTGCCTTCCATGAATCTGTGAGACGCTGGCAGGAAGGATCAATCCCTGAGATTACTGGCACCAGGTGCAAGGAGGCACTTCCATGCATTTTTTTTTCTTCCTTCACTCTCTGAAGTCATTAGTCAGAGTATTTTCAGCTTCAGGTGCTAAAATATCTGGCCTGGCCTTGGCTGCATGTTGTTGTTGTTGTTGTTGTTGTTGTTGTTGTTGTTGTTGTTGTTGTTGTCGTCGTCGTCGTCGTCGTCGTCGTCGTCGTCGTCGTCGTCGTCAACAACATCACCACAACAGACAAGATAACTACGCGGCACTTTTTAATACAAATCACTAGTCAAACACTTCCCAAGCATTTAGGACTACGTGATATATTGACGAGTTATGCGAGCAGATCCCAGTAAGGTGGCTTTCTGCAGCTCACTGATGGTGACTTTGTCAACTTCAATTTCTTCTAAATACTTGCTTAGCTCTTTAGGCACTGCACCCAGCATGCCAATTACCACTGGGACCAGCTGTACCAGTTTATGCCAGAGTCTCTGAAGTTCAACTTTCAGATCCTGAATTCCTGATATTGGGTAATTTTTTCGAGTTGTTTCTCAGTGACTCTACTATCACCTGGTATAGCAACATCAGTGATCCACACTTTTTTCTTCTCCACAATCACAATATCCGGGGTATTATGCTCCAAACCCCTGTCTGTCTGTATTTGGAAGTCCCAGAGTATTGTTATTTATTAGAGATGGGCATGAAACACCAAAATGGCGTTTCGTTTCATTTTCATTTCTTGTTTTTGTTTCATTTAAAACAAAACAATTTTTTTAAAAAAATTCATTAATTTTTCATTTCATTTCATTTTTTCTTTTTAAAAAACTCACGCTGACCAACTGGCCTGGGGGCCAGGTCAGCGCATTTATTATTATTTTAAATGAATTTTTCATGCACTGACCAGCTGCCCGCAGGCCGAGTCAGTGCGTTTTTTAATTTTTTACTATTTTTTCACACACTGACCAGATGGCCCATGGGCCAGGTTGGTGCTTTTTTTCACCATCTGGCCTGCGAGGTCAGTGTGTTTATTTATTCATTATTATTTCATGTGCTGACGGGCTGGCCTGCAAGCCAGGTTACCATGGTTTTTGTTTTTTATTTATTATTTTTTCATGTGCTGACCAGCTGGGCCACGGACTGGGTCAGCATATTTATTTATTTATTTATTTATTTATTTATTTATTTATTTATTTATTTATATTTTTTCATGCACTGACCAGGTGGCCTATGGGCCCGCAGGCTGGGCCGGTGCGTTTTATTGTTTTTAGGTTTTTTTCACTTCTCATGCTGACCAGCTGACCTGCAGGCTGGGTTGGCACTTTTTTATTTCTAGTTTTTTTATTATTTCTCCCCCACCCACTGGAAGGAGGCATCAGCTTGCAGTTTTATGTTTTGCCTGCCCTCCCTGCCTCTGTCCACCACCACCCCAGCCACCTGCCCCCAGTTCTGTTGCTGAAGCAACAGAACTCCCTTCCTCCTTGCATGTCTTAGAGGCTTGTCCAAAGTCCGGCCCGGGAGCCAAGTGTGGCTGAATGATTGGCCCCCACACATTTTCACCTTGGCAAATCTGGCCCTCCTTGCAAAAAGTTTGGACCTCCCTACTGCAGGTGTTTTTCCCTACAGGCATTTCAAAGCAAAAAGCAAAGTGTTCTGCTTATATACCACTCCATTGTGTTTAAATCACTCTCTGGGAGATTTACAATTCAATTACGCAGGCTACACATTATGCCCCCAGCAAGTTGTGCCCAATTTTTACCAGCCTCGGAAGGATGGAAGGCTGAGTCAACCATAAGGTGGCTACCTAGGACTGAACTCTGGACCAGGGGCAACCCTGGCCCAGGGTTAAATCCTACGGAGCAATATGGCAGTTTAACTACTGTGCCACAAGGCTGTCCTCAAGCAAGGATATCTGGAGATCCTTTCTCTGGACCAGTATGAGGCAAAAAACACTCTTGAGTCAAGGGCATCAAAGAAATCCTCTCACCCCAAGACTTCAATTGTGAGGGCTTCATTCCAGTGATGAAGAAGCCCAAAATGTGTCATTTCAGCTTCTGTGGCCAGTAGGCATCGGGGCCACAGAGTTGGGTGGTGCAGTGGGGAATTAAACTTCCAACCTGGAGAATTAAACTTCCAACCTGGAGAATTAAACTTTCAACCTACCCAACTCTCCTGAGTGAAGAAGAGAATCACAGACCACTTCTCCATACAGTATTAACGACCCCTAAGATCCGCTGGCCACTTAAATTCGGACCAGAGATCTTAGGGTATTGTCGCTGTTCCTGCATTCCCACCCCCTCCCCACTCCTGGCTGCTGGCTGCCTGAGGGGAGGGAGGAAAAAAGGAAGAAAAGAATGCCGCTCACCTCCATTCTGCCATCCCGGCACTGCATTCAGATCTCTTAAAGGGGCGGGGGCAAAAAAAGAACAAACAGAAGCAAGGAGAGCCCGGCAGTCACTACGTTATATCCGCATCAGGAATTTTCACCTCCGGAGAGCAGGTACCTGAAAAGTGCACTGGGACGCGCTTAGGTGGGCGTGGTCACACTTAATTATCTGTAGACTCCAGAGCTGGTGGGGAAACAATTTTAAGCTCAGGAGCTGGGAGCCATTTGCCACGGAGTTTAGGGGTCGTGTGAAAAGGCAAAGAGAGGCCAAAAGAGGTTCACCACCCATCAGAATCAACTTGATAGCCCACTAAGGCTAAATTACTTTTACAGTACATGCTACAAAATCTAAATATTCTCACTAAGCCTGAGGACAGAAACTTCCACCAAACCAAAGGGGTAAAAGCTGAGGAAACCACCAGGGGATAGATATATCCTAGGGAACGAATTGAGGCCTTCCTGAAATCCTACTTTTGAGTAATGAGGGGGAACCGGGAAACCAAAAGGACTACATATATTTGGATTCCATGCAAGTTATGGCCCACATTATTGAAAAAAGAAGAAAAAGTGTATGTTACAATTAAGGCATTGATCATGGGCAAATTTTCTGCAAAGCAAGTCCTATTGATTTTATTGGAGTTAATTTCTGATTTTGCACACTGGAGCTCACTGCCCCTTTTTAATCCACATCTGATGATCCAGTTTCAATAATGTGGACGTGAAAGTGCTCCTTCGCAGAGCTGGGGGAGGGGAGGAAGAGGAGGAAGAGGAGGAGGAGGCATGTTCACCCCTCCTCCCATCTGGCCACTGTGATTGTTGGCTGGACGGAGTTGTTAAGAGGCTAACATTCCTCCTGTTTTTCTCTCTCTCTTTTTTGGTTGAAGATTCAGATAAGACAATTCCCCCTGTTCTGCCCCCAGCAGTAGACAACGGGTTACTCCGGCCCCGCCACTAACTGGGGCCGGTTAAATAAATAAATAAATAAATAAATAAATAAATAAATAAATAAACAAGCTGCACCACTAAAGAATTTTAAAAGCACGCGGCTTGCTGCCCGCTTTGGCTCGACTAAGAATAACAGTACTGTAAAAAAGAACACGAACAGCCTAAAGGCCGGTTCCTTCCGCGCTTCTCCGCCTCGCCTTCCGATGGGGGAGACGCGGGAGCAATTCCCGCCGCGGCCTGCAGGGGGAGGTGCCGCCGCCGCCGCCGCCGCCGTTACTCCCGCAATCGGCGGGTGCTCTCCAGGGACGAATCTTGGACGTGGAGCCGCCGCTTAATTCCTCCCCAGGCGCCCACCTCGCCGGCCTCCCTCCGCGGAGCTCGCTCACGGGGTGGCGGGGGAGGTCTCTTGGCGTCGCTGGCTTCCGACCCCCACCCCACCCCACCCCTCACTCTCACACGCACACACACACACATACACCCTCCGTCTCTCCCTTTCCCGTTGACTGGGGCGGCCAAGAGGGGGAGAACGGAGAGCGGAGGGCAATGCCGGAGCCCCATCCGGCAGGAGGCGAAGGGAGCCTCCTCCGAGCGCGCTGCTGATCTTGGCTTGCCGGGGCTCTTCGGAGTCCATCGGCGTCGGCGTCGGCGGCGACAAGCCACCTCCCGACCCATCCTTCCCTCACCTTCCATCGAGGGCTGAAGAAGAAGAAGAAGAAGAAGAAGAAGAAGAAGAAGAAGAAGAAGA
>JAHTLZ010000016.1:31426726-31440328 GCA_023846285.1 Phrynocephalus versicolor | reverse complement strand
ACACACACACACACACACACACACACACACACACACACACACACACAAGTGCGCACACATGCACACGCACATACAGCCTCCCAGTAATCAGCAGGTCCTCCTGACATTTTCTGCCTCCTGCCACCACTCTCCCATCCCTCAGAGTATGAGAGAGAGGGTGGGGTGACAGAGAGGAAGCAGCTCCTGAGTAGTCCCATTGCACAGCCTGCACACCGCCACCAGCAGTCCCACTGCACGACTTTGGCAGGATGGAGCTCTGCAGGCAACGGGGCAGGCGGGCCAACTGACCTGAATCCTCTCCCTCCTTCCCCGCGGGAAGGATGGCCACTGACCCCATGAGCACCCAAACATCCATTTGGTACCCCCAGCTGCTGCTCCTAGGGACAGATGCCCCCCTTGCCCCTCCCCAGCTATGCCACTGAAGTGGTGAATGTGCTTTGTTGACTGATGAATAGTGAAACTTCCAGAAATTCCTTTGAGGGCAACACAGGCCTCCATCTTCCATGAAGTGGATGATAGCCTTTTGACAAGTAAACACATACATTGTATGTGAAGTTGATTCATACTATAATACTTTATCTCTCTGTGTGTATATAAAATACATTCACCTGCAGCATACATACATAGCAAAGAACCCAGAGTCAGAAAAATGCTACTGTACTATTCATTCGTTTGTTTGTTTGTTCATTCTTCCACCCATCTAGCCAAAAGGCCACTCTTGGCAGCTAACAACATTAAGAACAAAACAACAATCCAAACCAAGCATAATACCAAAATCAAAATTAACTGTATAGCATAGGTTAACCAAACATCATCATAGAATAATAAACAGCAACATAATTAAACACCATTAAAATAACACTGAACACATTAAACACATCAATGAAAACTGTTGCAGGCAAATAATTCAAGGCTAGAAATCTGTTATTATTTCAGTGTTGATGGCAAGTAAGCCTGCCTAAAAAACCCTTTTATTTATTTATTTATTTATTTATTTATTTATTTATTTATTTATTTATTTATTTATATAGCACTCCAACTAACTTCATGGCTACTCTGGATGCTTTACAAGGTTGAACAAATATCAATCTACACACACAATGAGTAAACAATCCAATAATAAAAACATAATAAGTAATAAAACAATATATATCAGAACACCAAACAGGAGCAAGATGGCCTAAAAACAAACAAACAAACAAAAAGTACATAAACAGTGAATCCTTAATAGCATATATTAATACCCAGGGAAAGCCTTTTTAAACAGCCACATCTTTAGATGTTTCTTAAAGATCGGGACGGAAGATGCCAAACAAATAAGTTGATTCCAGAGGTGAGGGGCTGCTACTGAAAATGCTTGATTTCTTGTCAAATATTTATGAGCCTCCTTCAGCAATGGCACCCTCAGATGCCCTGCCTGAGATGACTGGGTGTTATGGGCAGTATTTTGCAGCAGGAGCTATTCTGACAGATAGCAAGGTCCTAAACCATTTAGGGTTTTGTGTGTAATCATTAAAACCTTGAAATCAAGGCGGAAGCGAATTGGCAGCCAGTGCGCCACAGCCCGCATGGGGGTGATATGTTGATATTTCCTTAACCCCATAACTAGTCTAGCTGCAGAATTCTGCACTAGGTGGAGCCTCCGCATTAACCTACAAGGCAGCCCCATGTAGAGTGCATCACAGTAGTCTAATCTTGAGACTACGAGTGCCTGGACCAATGTGGCCAGTGCGCCGGGGTCCAGGAAGGCATGCAGCTGAAAATGGGCGGCACGGACCACTGACGCCACGTGGGCCTCCATGGAAAGCGTAGGTACCCCTCCCCAAAAAAACCTGAGGGAGCTTCCCAAACCGCCAACCACCGGCACCCTCACCCAGAGGACCTCTGTCGTGCCTGGGTTCAACCTCAGTCTACTCACCCTCCTCCATCCCAATGCGGCATCCAAACAGGCTTCAAGGGACGAAATGGCATCCACTGCAAATGGAAAAATGGAGATATAGACCTAGATTTTTTAAAAAGCATGGGGGAGATTACTGACCCCTGTGGCACCCCACAATTAAGGGACCAAGTGGTAGAGGCAATTTCCTCCAGCTGCACTCTCTGAGGCTGGTCCTCCAAGAAGAAACAGAACCACTGCAAAGCAGTGCCTTCAGTTCCTAACTCTGGTCAACGGTATCAAAAGCCGCTGAGATATCAAGGAGGACCAGCAAGGACAATTTGCCGTTGTCAGCCTCCCTGAATCACCAAGAAAGCCTTGCAGAGTAGCTGAGTCAACCCTGTTTTTTATATGCGTGTCTATGAATGCTTAGTTGCATTAAATCAAATGCAATTAAGGCCAGCAAGGGAAGAAAGTTAGCTCATTTGTTAATGAATATACGAAGCAAACAGCAAAACTAAACAGGAATTGAGGTACAAGATCTTGGATTCGTGGCTGGAAGCCATTACAGTATCACAAATTAATGTACCCCAGACAGTTTCTGTGATGGTAAAATTGCAAGGGGTTGGGGGTGGGCACAGGGCAGTCAGACTAGAGCTCCTTGGACAAAAATTGGCAGATAATATGTGGCCTGGAGTTCCAGCCTATTTGGAGGGTTGTATCTGCCCATGTGAGTCTTCTGGGCTTTTACGATCTTCTGAGGAGGCCCTTCAGTCAGTGACACCATCTTCCCAAGCTTTTTTGGTGAGGACATGAGGGAGGGCCTTCTCAGTGGCGGCTCCCAGGCTTTGGAATGCAGTGCCTCAAGAAGCCAGGTGGTCACCCTCCCTTTTGTCCTTCTGTCCTCCTCACCATCAGGTAGAGACTTTCCTTTTCAGCCAGGCCTTTAAGCAGTAAGTCATCTCAGGAATGCTGGTTTTTAGCTTACAGGTTTTTAAATGTTTTTTGAATTGTTTTTATACCTGATTTTGAAAAACTTAAGGTATGTTTAACTGTGATAGTTATATAGTGATAGTTATATAGTGTTTTGAAATATCTTGTCTTGTCTCTTGTGAGCCGCTTTGAGATTCGCGCTGCAGAGTCCCTGCCTGCCTTTAAGAGAGCTGTAAAAACCTTGCTCTTTAAAGAGGCATTTGGTGACCCTCTGAAAAAAAAATTAAGCTTATTGGGACCAGTAGAATAAGACTGCCAGACTGGTTAATGTCGTTTTATGTTGTTTTTATTTAACGGTGTTATTTAATGTTATTCTTATATATTGTTGTATCATTGATTCTTTTCTATTGTATTGTTGTAAACCACCCGGAGTTCCTTTGGAAAATGGGTTGTATATAAATGTCTAAATAAATAAAATACAAATATTCTCCACCTGCAAGTGGCAAAATGCTTTCCGCCAGTCTGCCTTGAGTCTGTTTATCATTACTTCTTATCCACCAGCTTCCAGTTTAATTGTAGTCCTCTGAATTGATCATTTCCTTAAGGTCCCAACGTTAACAGTCCTGCTCAGATTAAAGGCTGTAACTTCGTTTATGGAGTCAATCCATCTTTTGTTAGGTCTTCTTCTTTTTCTGTTGCCCACCGTTTGTCCTACCATTTTTCTCTCCCTTGAATCTCATTTTGTTGTTGCAAGTAGAACTGAACTCAGTAGAACTTCTCATGAGAGTTTTAAGCCTATTTAAACCCTATTATGCATTTGTCTTTCTAATACCTGTGGTGTTGGTAAACCTCTGTTTCAGCACAACATATCAATCTTTTCCATATTTTTCCTGTCTTCTTCTTTCACTGTCCTAGTGGCTAAAAATACCATAGGATAGGTGATCTTGATGTGTTAAGTGCATTCCTCCTTCTTAAGGATAATTTCTAGTAAATTCACAGCTGTCCTTTCATGTTGCAATCATCTTTGGATTTCTTAGTTGCTTTCTCCATTTGGATTGGTGGTTGAACTGAGTTACAAAAAAGTGTAAAAAATTGATTGCTTCATTTGCAATGTTCAAGTTATATAATTTTCCTGCACTGTCCAGCAGTAATCTTGCCTTTTCATTTTTCTCTTTGAGCTTCCTCAGTAATAATTTCAAGGTCTTAATTCTTTTCTGTGTGTAACATGGTATTGTCTGCAGATATTTAATTGTGCACGTTGCTTCCCCTACTTGCTACTTCTTCTTTCCTTTAGTCTAATCCAGAATTCCAGATGATACATTTTGTGTCTAAATCAAAAGCTAAGGATATAACATGCACCCTTATCTGGCTCTACCTGATGGAAAGTCATTCCGTTTCTTCATTTCTATCCTAAGAGAAGAAGTTGGTCCAAAGTGCAGGCTAGTAGACATGCTGTTGTGGTGTGGATGCACAGGATTTTGTGAGTCATCTATTCAAAGGCCTTGCTGTAATCTATAAATCAAACCAAATACAAAAATGGCCAAAACTGTTTTGCATAGGTGAGTGACGAGTCTTGACAACTGCATTGCAACTTCTGTAACATGAAGATGATAAATACTTTAGTTAAGAGCTGCTACTCTATATGTAAAGATGTCTTGTGTTTGTGTCCATGATATGTGCTTGGGAACACCATGAATCATATTTGTCCAGTTGGAGGATACAATGAATTTCACTTTCCAAACATTTCTGTGAATATTCTCAGTCATCCAGGTGAGTTCATCTGGAAGCTGAGTCATAACAACTGGACTTCTTTTCTTGAGAGATTGAAATGTTTCGCTGCTCATCCAAACAGCTTTGTCAGTCTCAGGAAAGCTAGTTGGGAGTCCTCCATTTTGTAGTTCACTTTGACCTCATGTCACCGTGGTCTGAAACAGGCTCATAAGATGAACAATGGCTTGAATAGGCTCATTAGGTGGACAATAGCCTCAATAGGCCATCAGGTGGACAATGGCCTAAGGTGCTGAAACTCATAAAGTATGGGTCGTTCGCTATGGCCTTGGTGGTGGAGGTGTGAAGTATTTTTGATTTGTCTGGAGATAGTTGAAATCTCTGCCTGATAAGTAGCAGATAGACTGTGTCTGAGCCCCCCACCTCTGTTGAGAGAGGGGTTTTCAATACTCACATGAATGGCTTCCCTGACCCCTCTCTCAAACCACCTATGTCTAATATGTGTCTAATATGTGTACATCCTCATCTTTGAATGAGTGCCCTTTGTCCTTCAGATGGAGGTGTACTGCTGATCCTGGTCCTGAGCTGTTACCCCTCTTATGTTGGGCCATCCTCGTGTTAATGGCTGTTTAGTTTCTTCAGTGTAGAGGTCTGCACACTCCTCACTCCATTGGACCACATATATTATATTGCTCCTTTTGTGTTTTGCTGTTGGGACCTTTGGGTGGATGAGTCTCTGCCTTAATGTGTTTGTGGGTTTGAAGTAAATAGGGATGTGGGCCTCTGGAAGCCGAGTCATTCCAACTGGAATTCTTTTTCTTGAGAGACTGAAACATTTCGGCTCTTCCAAACAGCTTCATCAGTCTGAAAAGAGCTAGTTGTAAGTCCTCCATTTTATAGCTCACTTTGACCTCTTGTCACCCTGGTCTGAAATAGGTTTATAAGATGAACAATGGCCTGAAAAGGCTCATTAGGCAGACCACAGTCTCAATATCCTTAAGATGAACAATGACCAAAGTGCTAAAACCCATAAAGTATGGGTCATTAGCTATGGCCTTGGTAGTGAAGGTGTGAAGTATTTTTGATTTGTCTAGTTATTGTTGAAATCACTGATAAGTGGCAGATAGACTGTGTCTGAGCCCCCCACCTCTGTTGAGAGAAGGGTTTTCAATGCTCACATGAATGGCTTCCCTGACCCCTCTCTCAAACCACCTATCTTCTCTGTCTAATATGTGTACATCCTCATATTTGAATGAGTGCCCTTTTAAACTTTTCAGACACTCAAGCCATGTAGGTAATGACCAGGTTCTTCCATCAGGTCTGGGTCTGGGTCTCAGGCTGATCTATTGTTCTTCTGGGTTGGGACACTGTTTCGTTGAAGGGCCACTTTGGATATCCACAGGCCTTAATTGCTGCCTTCAGCTGCCTGTCTTCCTTCTTCTTGGCTTCTGTGGAGGTGGTGATGCTCTCTGATCTGTGGTTTAGCTCGTGATGACTCCTAATTTGTGCTGTACTAGATGGTGGGAGTCAAACAGTAAGTATTGATCTGTGTAGGTGGGTTTCCTGTAAACTTCTACTCCCAGGCCTTGGTCAGGGCTGATGATGACTGCACAATCCAGGAAAGCCAGCCTGTTGTCTTGGGTGTTTTCTCTAGTGAACTTAATATTAGGCTCCACTGCATTGATGTGGTCTGTAAAGGCCTGCACTTCCTGAGTCTTGATTTTCACCCAGGTATCATGTATATACCTGAACCAGTGGGATGGTGTTGTCCCTGGGAAGGTGCTGAGTGCCTTCTGTTTCACTTCTTCCATGTATAGCTTAGCAACAATGGGTGACACTGGGGAACCCATGGCACAACCATGCTTCTGTCTGTAGAAGTCCCCTCTGTACATAGTATACATGGTCCAATGGAGTGAGGCGTGTGCAGACCTCTACACTGGAGACACTAAACAGCCATTAAACAGGAGGATGGCCCAACATAGGAGGGGCAACAGCTCAGGACCAGAATCAGCAGTACACCTCCATTTGAAGGACAAAGTGCACTCTTTCAAAGATGAGGATGTACACATACTAGACAGAGAAGATACGTGGTTTGAGAGGGGGTCAGGGAAGCCATTCATGTGAGTATTGAAAACCCCTCTCTCAACAGAGGTGGGGGGCTCAGACACAGTCTGTCTGCTATTTATCAGGCAGTGATTTCAACAATCCCCATACAAATCAAAAATACTTCACAGCTCCACCATCAAGGCCATACCTAACGACCCATTTTTATGGGTTTCAGCACCTTAGGTGATTTCCCACCTAATGAGCCTATCCAGGCCATTGTTCATCTTATGATCCTATTTCAGACCAGGGTGACATGAGGTCAAAGTGGACAATAAAACAGGGGACTCGCAACTAGCTTTCCTGACACTGACAAAGATGTTTGGAGGAGTAGCGAAACGTTTCAGTCTCTCAAGAAAAGAAGTCCAGTTGCTATGACTCATCTTTCCAAACATTATTTCCACATTGACATAGAAAAGGGAAGCAGAAAATACGGAATGAGATTGTTTAGGATTTGTTTTTTGCCTTTTTCAGAAGAAAGAAAAAGCAAGTATAATAGCATTATATAAATCCGGAGCAGGGCGAGATACAGAATATTGTGTTATAGAAAAGCAGAATTGAAGACGAGCTGCACATTCCAATGAAAGAAGGCTGGAAAAAAAATCAGAGAGACAGATATTGAAGGAGTAGTTTTACCAGCGCCACACTCCCCAGTGACTTTCTTTGGCCGAGCAAGGATTTGAACCCACGTCTCTTGAGCCTTGAGTCTGTCACTTCATCCACTTTGCCACAGTGGATACCAGATGCAAACATAGTAGATTAAATAACCAAGTTGCTTCTGCCTGTGCATGAAATGCTAGATCAGTTGCTAGGGTGGTCTTCTTTATCTTCCTAATAGCAGAGCTGTAACGAGCAATTTTGGTACCTGCTGCTAGGCCTTGTGGCCTGGTCAGTTAAGTTTGGGTCATGTGAAATAAGCATATGTGGAGAGAAGGTGGAGGAATGAGGAGGAACAACTCTGAGCCTTCATTAGCCATATTGGGGCCACTCTGAGTTTGCTCATTTTGTGTGTCCTTCTGCCTAAGGTGTTGGACGCCTTATGTATTGTTGGAATGGATTCTGGTCCATGTCCTTCCAGCAATAAATGCCAAGCTAGTGACTTTGCATTGTTACAGCAGCACATTTTTAAACCCTTTACATCAGGCATGTCCAAACCTTGGCCCTCCTGATGTTTTTTTACCACAACTCCCAGAATTCCAAGCCTGTATTTCCAATAGCAAAAGACTGTGGGAGTTGTGGTCCAAAACATCTGGAGAGCCAAAGTTGGGACATGCCTGCTTTACATTTTAGCAGCCTGGGCCCAAGCCTCAGTTGTCTCCCCCTAGTTACAGCTCTTTCTAACCACGAGGCTGACCTGCTGGGTTACTGACAAAATCCATTTCTGTTTCACACACTGCAAAAATTAACTTTAAGAACCTCATGTTGGGGTGACAAGTTTTCAGAAAGAAGGAGATACGTGGATAGGAAAGAAAATGGTTCTACAGAACAAGTAAGCAGCAAGGTAATTGTTGGACTGCAGATGGATCAGTGGTGACCTAGACCAACCTCAATGAAGTTAATATTCATAGTGCTTTACTGTTTTCCGAAGAATCCTTAAAAGAATATCTGAATCACTGCATCAGCCAATGTTCAAGCGGTGTTTTAAAGTGACAAGTTGTCATGTCAGATAAAAAGAACTGCATTGAGGCTTGGGAGTTAGGTATGTGTCTTTCCAATGAAATATTTCATTTTACTCAGAGTAAGCATCCTCATAGAACGTTATGTTGTATCTGATGATCAGCCATCTCTTTGGTGAACAATTTTGCCTCAACAGCATGGATTTACTGCATGCGCTGCCTCTTCCCCTGTGCTAATTTCAAGGGAGAAACACAAAAGAACCAGCCATTTGTCTTGCTACCTAAAAGTCATAATGATCTGCGTAAGCATCTCCGTAGCAACTGGATTGATGTCATAAATAGAAGATTAAGAAATAAGATAAAGCACATGGTTTATGCAGAATTGGTGATTGGTGGAGCATTATATGGTCACAGCAGCAGTCCAAGCTTGGCTCTGTGTGTTGATTAAAGAATGGGCAATTTAACACTTATGTGCAACACATTCTATGGGAGTACGTAGTCTAATACAATGACCAGTCATTGTGGTCTTGGACTATTGGACTTCAAACTCAGAAAGCCCAACCAATGTAACAGTGGCCAGGATTTTATGGGAATGGTTGTCCCAATGCATTCTGGAGAGCCCAAGGTTTAGAACCATTGATCTCGAGAGTTCAACCTTCCTTGCAACATTTTTCTGTTTCTGGGGGGGGGGGGGCAGTTAGGACAGTTGCACATGTCTCCAGAAGGTTCCACGTTCTACCCCTGCTTTCTACCATCTGAAAGCTCAGACAGATTTCCTATCTGAAGTTCTGGAGGGTTGTGCTCAGTCCATGTAGACAGTACTAGACCGGATGGCAATGCTATGACTTGGTATAAGACAGGCATGTTCAAACTTTGGCCCTCCAGATATTTTGGGCCACAATTCCCACAGTCCTTTGCCATTGGAAATACAGGCTTCGAATTCAGGGAGTTGTGGTCCAAAACATCAGGAAGGCTGAAGTTTGATCATGCCTGGTATAAGAGATACCTAAAGCCATATAAGTTGAGGAGTATGATAAGTTGACACAAGGACCGACGACATTGCTGCTGGAGATGCAAATTAATGAAATCAGTTTCACAGATTTCCCAGTGAGCCCATACAGCATGATTTTAAATTAAAAATCATGCTTTGGTTCCCTTGTAAATTGTTGTCTTGACCCTGTTTTTGGCATCCCCCGGGTGGCGGTTCAGAAATCTTTGATGCAGGTGCTGGAATATCGTCCTGCTCTGAACGGGGTTGCACTCCCTCTGGAGGAGCAGGTCCACAGCTTGGGGGTCCTCCTGGATTCAGAGCTGCTCCTGGACTCCCAGGTAGCGGCTGTGGCCAGGGGGGCCTTTGCCCAGCTTCAGCTGGTGTGCCAGCTGCGGCCGTACTTGGATCGTGCAGACCTGGCCACGGTGATCCATGCCATGGTGACATCAAGACTAGACTATTGTAACGCTCTCTATGTGGGGCTGCCCTTGAAGACAGTTCGGAAACTACAACTGGTACAGAATGTGGCAGCCCGGGTGGTTACTGGAGCTCGGAGGTACGACTCTGTTGGGCCGCTTCTCCAGGGACTACATTGGCTGCCCATTCGTTTCCAGGCCCAATTCAAGGTGTTGGTTATGACCTTTAAAGTCCTGTACAGCTCAGGACCAGGTTATCTAAGAGACCACCTACTTCCATATAATCCGGTCCGCCCCCTTCAGTCATTGGAGAAGGCCCTTCTACGAGTACCGCCACCCAAGGAAGTACGAGGGGCGGCGGCAAGAAATAGGGCCTTCTCAGTAGTGACACCGACACTATGGAATTCCCTCCCCTTTGAGTTAAGAACTGACTCCTCCCTTCAAATATTCAAGCGAGGCCTTAAGACTTACTTATTTAGGCAAGCCTTCTGAGCCTCCAGCCTTTACAAATTTTTATAACATCTTAGTTATTGGCTGGGGAGCTTTTTAAACTCTGCTGCAGCTACTGTTTTTTAATCTTGTTTTTTATTGTATTATATTGTATAATATTTTTATAGTATTTTATTGGTATTGTGTTGTATTTACATTGTACTGATTTTATTGTACTTTTTTGAATTTGTTGTAAGCCACCTTGGGTCCCTTTGGGGAGAAAGGTGGCATAAAAGTAAAGTTGTTGTTGCTGCTGCTGCTGCTGCTGCTGCTGCTGCTGCTGCTGCTGCTGCTGCTGCTGCTGCTGTTGCTGTTGTTGTTGTTGTTGTTGTTGTTGTTGTTGTTGTTGTTATTATTATTATTATTATTATTATTATTATTATTATTATTATTATTATTATTATTATTATTATTATTATTATTATTATTATTATTATTATTATGCAGATTGATAAAGTGCTCATTTTTCATAGTTTAGCCTCCTCCTTAGGGCCCCTGGAAACAAAGCTGGAATCCTATAGAAATAATTCTGTTTGTTTTAAAGGATCACACAACCGAAGGTGGCTTTCCCAGGGCATGTTTACGAACGTTAAAGCACAGTAGCATTTGCCGTCTGCCATGTTAGAGGCTACAATTGCTAAGGTGCATTTTCAGCTTTGGATAACTAAACCTTTTTCACTGTGAAAAATATATTGTAGCTATATTCTAACCGTGAGTCTGATGGAGGTGTAGAGAATGAGCCATCCTCTCCTTTGTCCTTCTGCTGAAAGCACCCATTGGTGTGTCAGAAGGCACCATCACAACAGTTCCATCCACAGTCAGGAAACTACAGTACACTTATAGCTCCATTTGGCAAAACAGCACTGAACTAGACCCACAGCATCCTTCTGCGTGTGTTGTTTGTAATCCAGCAGGGAAGGCTGACATGTAAGCCTGCTTTCGTGATCTATAGTGTGTGGTAATACCTATCTCTTTCTCCACTGTTTCTGATAACAAAAATTATGCAAGGATTTGATCTATAATTCTATGGGCAGAATACTTCTTTTCTCTTTTTCTCGATCATCTCAAGGGCTGCTCTTATGTGCAAAGCTATGAACAACTGCTGGATATGTCAGTGTTTTAGGGAGTTTGGGGGTTCAATTCCCCACTGTGCCCCTCTGACAGTGGCTGAATGAGATGATCCATAGGGTCTCTTCCTGCTTTGCAGTTCCAAGATTATTATTACAGTATTTACCCTTATTGCATTAATGATTCCAGCAACACTGTCTACTAGATACAGACTTGTTCCCATTTTATTGGTATACAAGACTGTGACTTATCCAGGTTCCTACAGGATAGTAATGACAGATATGGGGCATTAGTGGGCCCTCGTATAACAAGTGGTTTGTTTAACAGAAAATTCGCTTAAAGGAAAAAACCCACAGATAGGGGAAATTTGCTTAACAGAATCACCTATGGGGTGAATCTGTACAACAGTAAAATGTCATGATTAGGGATTAATCCGTTTCCAATGCATTCCTATGGGAAATTTGTACAAAGGAAAATTTGCTTAACAAAATTTCATTTGGAGCAAATTAATTCCTTTATACAAGGCACCACTGTATTATTGTTCTCTACCTCTGTGTGGAAGAGAATGAGGAGAGAGAGAGAGAGGGAGGGGGGGAGAGAGAGAGAGAGAGAGAGAGTTAAGTATCTATTTAGGAAAAATAATCCCTCTAGCTCTCCTAACTATAAGTCAGATGGAAATTTGAACATGATTTCCCACCATAATTCTAGTAGACGCACAGCATATATTGTAAATCAGTCCAAATGTTGTTCATTCTTGTCATGGCTAAATATATTTGACTGGAACTGGACTGCATATTTTAAGCTCTCACCTTCCATTCTCACCTACACTAGCATCCTAATTTTATAGTTCCCAATTTTAGATCTCAAACGCATCAAACACTGTGATATCTTCTGTGTGCCTCCAGTTGAATCCTACATCTGTTCATAAATAAAGACTCAATCACACCTACCCCAATTTTGCTGGTTTTTAGGTCATTTCTTAGTTTTTCATTCACATGATGCACAGCCAACATCAATTCATTTGCCCAGCAATTCCTTTGCCTTGTTAGAATGGTTGCTTTATAAGGTACCAAGCATGTATCACTTCATTCCTTATAATTTCACCATGTGTGAACATTGTTATTGATTTATTTTCTTTGCAAAGGAATTGTGTTTTTGGGCACTGTGACCATAATCATTGCACTTGTAGCCTTAACATTTTTTTAAAATGGATACTCATAAATTGCTAGTAGGAGTTGCCGCCACCATGAAAACAACATCAATACATTTTCCAGAAGGAGACTGCCTCCACCCTTCCCTTGTGGGTGGAAGAGAGCTTAAGGAATGGCATTTCTTTTTATGAATTGTAAAGAAAGGGATCTTGCATTCAAAGCTCTCTATTTTTTAACTCTGCAATTCACAATAATTTTCAAGTCTTTTAAAATCGGCTTCCTCCTCTCAAGGCTGTTCAGAAGGGGAAAGAAAAATGAAAGTCAAGAACTGAGACGGAGAGATATTAAGGAAAAAAAGGGAAAGGGGCCAATGAGCAAAGGAGGGAATTGAAAGGGGAGGAAAAGAGAAGGCTCATACCGCTCTGTTGATACAGTAGGATCCCCGTATCCACTGATTCATTATCCAATGATTCAGTTATCCACAGTTGCCAGAGGAAAAAATTAAATAAATAATTCAGCAGCCACAAAGCAAACTGCTGTCACAAACAGCAGCTGTAAAGCAAGCTATAGTCACAAAAGAGCAGTTTTGGGGAATGTTTGGCATTCTCTCTTATCCATGGTTGCCATTATCCATGGGAAGGCCTGGAACCAATCCCCAGCAGATTCCGGGGTCCTACTGTATATCATTTATATAATGAACATAAAAGGCAAGGGGGCTTGAGAGAGGGAGAGCACATGAACAATGCATTGGTACAACAGAAAGATGAAAAGAATAAGTAAAACATGGGTGCTTTTCTTATGTATAACTGAGCCCTATATCTATTGACTTCAATGGCTGCACATACTTACCAGTGAATGTTCCATTGAACTGTGTGTAAATGTACCTAGGATTTCATGATATGCAGTTTTTGCTATATGCCAAAAGAACAACCACTTATTTAAACGCCTTTGCCCTTGGCCATAAAACAATGCATCATATTCTTTAAATCCTCCTGCTAAATGATGATGAAACTATTTAGAGTCTACCAATATTGACTTTTCTTTTTCTTCATGGTCTGATGCCTTTTCTAATGTCTTGTCTATTAGCAATAGAAATGGCAAATGTTCCCTTTCTCCTCTTCTCACTGTTTTAATTAGCCTTGCAATCTGGATGGAGTTGATTTGGTTGTGTTTTGAACTCCAGAAAAAGAATTAGCTGGGAGATTGTACTGTACAATGTCATGATGAATTT
>JAHTLZ010000016.1:31406757-31421596 GCA_023846285.1 Phrynocephalus versicolor | reverse complement strand
GAGGTGGTGGTATAGTTAGCAGGAAGTACAACTCATAGCCTCTGTCTTCTTTTCCTGTTACAAACTTGTGTTCCTGTTTTGTATTTTTGTTCCCTTATCATTATAAAATATAAGGAGGATTTAACTGACAAGTTTATTAAGATACAAATACATATTCTCCTCTCTTCCTCCCTTCCTCCTCCACTCTCCTTGGAATGTCATTTACTTTACTCCTTATGAGGTCTGTAGACAACTGAGCTGAATTATAGAATATTTGTACTGCACATTTCGGAGCATAGTTTCACTGTAAAGCATTAATGGTGTCATACCTACGTAATAGTATTTGTAAAATTTGCCGAGTGTTTTAGTTTTCTTCCACTTGTCTGCCTGCTGATGTTCTTGCCATATAACTATAACTCTACAAGGTTCATTCATTAATTGTCACCAACTTAGTAGAATAGTAAATAAAATTTTTATTGTACAGTGGTACCTTGCATAAAGGAATTAATTCGTTCCAAATGAAATTATGTTAAACAAATTTTCCTTTATACAAAATTCCCATAGGAATGCATTGAAAACAGAGTGATCCCATTTTTATGTTGTACAGATTTGCCCCATAGGCGATTATGTTAAGCAAATTCCCCCTATCTCTGGAATTTTTAATGTTGTACAAATTTTATGTTATACAAGCTGTTTGTTATACAAGGGTCCACTGTATATATTTCCTGGATTCTTGCTTTTGAGTTTGGCTGTTGTTTTTTCTTTTTCTCTTTCATGGCATATATAGATTAGCAAAGTAAACTGGGTTCCATTGCACCTCTTTTGAGACATCACCATCAGTGCCACAGAAAAAGGGCACTAATCAGCTTTTTTCGGTGTCAGCTATCTTTACCTTGATGGCATATTTGGAGTAGTTAAGTTTTAATTATTTTGATAATTATGGTATGCATATGAGGGAAAGACCCTTAAAAGTTATTATAGTAAAGAAACAACAGAATGATGTGGAATATTTCAACAAGTTGATCTGTTGATTTTTTTCATGATGTTACCTTCTCTGGATACCTAAGTTGTATTGCTGGCTTTGTTCATTTGAGCTCTGCTTCTCAAATTCAACGAGTCGAGGGCTTTCGATTTCCAGTATGGCCTTCAGAAGAACAGGAGCCATAATGACCACATCCAAAGATACCATGTGCCACCTGGCAGCAAAATGAACCACACAATCTTGTCCCCTGTTTGATAGAAAGAGTTTGGTGCCTTCAGGGAATATGTAGGAACGGCAACATAGTGGTTGGTTTGGGAGAAATAATGTATTACCGTATCCTCTGCCCCTTTACTTAAAATGTTTCTTTGTTATTATCAAATTAAGTTTCCCCACAGTTAAAAAAAGTTAAGATAATAGATACACTGTTGTGGATATTACTCCAGGAAGAACAATTAATTTTTCTAGTAAAAAAACAACCCTGAAAACTAAAAATACAGACATTAACAAATCACAGAACACTCTAAAGTTACAAAAACAAGACCAACAGAGGTAAACCAACATCTTTACGAAAGACAGATTTTTTTAAAAAAAAATCATTGCCTAAAAGAGAAGGAGAAGAGAAGCCATATCTTTTGGTAAGCAAGAATTTCAGTAATGGTGGTAAAGCCCTGTTTGGCATCTTGTGCAACTGAAGTGCCCTATGGTTAGTCTTGACCAGGGCCTTCGATCAGTCCAGGGCCTGGACTCAGATCCCCTGAAGGTGCAAGTAGTCCATCAGAGTTAGTAGCCACTGTGATTGGTATAGTATTGAAGTTGCATGTCCTGAAGCCTTAGGACCCACAGTCATTTCGGCCGCTGTATTCTCTCCTGTGTAAACCAAGGAAGGGTAACATGTGCTCCTCTGGATCTGGTTAAAGTGCATCTCCCAGCATTCCTTGCCATTATCTGGGCTATCTAGAGCTGCTGCAAGTTGCAGCCTTACGACATCTGGAGGGCTGCATTGACTCACCCCAAGCCAGAGAGTCCAAACCATCTTCAAAGGCAGCTCCACCATGTTCTGCCCTAGAAGTAACCAAAGCATGAGTGATGGAGGCAGTCTGCCACCTCAGAGATGGAAGAAGTAATAAGCAATCTGTCATCAAGAGCTCCAGAAGACAAAGGAGAGCACAGAGCGTAACTTGGCCCTCCATTTAGGTCTCTGAAGAGATCAGACTGCTGGCAGCAATGCCGGCTTGGTGTTTCTTGGAGTTGATTCCACAGCAACTGAAATATAAATATTTCCCTTTTGATCCTCCTGCAGGAGTAACCCTGTTAGTCTATCATTGTCACCAAAGTAATATTTGCGTCTGTCAGCTGGGTCCAGGGGAAGTGTTTCACTTGACAAATAGGACTATTCAGTTACTTATGAATGCCTTTAGCTCAGAAAATATTTCTAAAAATAATCCCTTGCTTTATGTAATGTTATGTAAGTTCTACGCAGTACAGCTGTTGGCTAGCTTGTGCTATTACTCGCTTTCAGTAACTTACCCCTATGGCCACCGGTCACTTTTGAAATAGTGTGCTCATCAAAAGCAGCAAAAGTTGCTTTCATTATCGCACAAACTGTAAAATGTATTTCCCCCTCCCTCATTGGTATCGCTCCCACATTCTTCCGTGGTTTCACATTTTTCACTTCAGATTTCAATTCCAACGTAAAAACAGAAACAAAGGCCTTCTGAAATTCAGGACTTGTGACATTCCTTGAAATGAACGTGGAACCAAGTGACTTTTGCAGAACAGATAAAAGAAAAGCATCGGAACTAGCATAAATTATCTGGAAAGGCAGTGTGTGATCCTTTTATAGACCTCCTGCTCCACTGGAGCAAATGAGGAACATGTGTTTGTGTGTTGTGCTGTCTGTGAGAGAAGGAGGACGAAGAAGCCCTTTGGAATTACTGGGATTAAGAAATGAGAGGAAGAACAACAACAACATGAAAAATGAGATATGGGGGCTTGGGACTTGAAGGCGAAACCCACTGCAGAGAAGATCCAAGATGCAAGTGAATGGGAAATCAAAGCTTTATAAGAACCGGAGGATTAGAGCTATCTGACTTAATGACACTACTGTATCAGAATTGGTTAGAGAGGAAGGCAGAAGTCTGAGGTAATATGCCAGGAGGGATTTAATGAATCTAGGAGGAGAGAATTTTACTCTATGTAAATCCCCATTACTGTTTCAAATGGATAAGAGACCCCTTTGATTTTTTTTCCCAACAGACAAATTTCAGATCAGCTTGGGTTCACACCAGTATTGTACATTCCAGAGTGAATAATAACATGTTGAGTTCACAGTATAGTTTGGCATCTTCTCAAGATAATAGGGCCAGTGTGATCATGGCGATTGGGGGTGTGGCCTCCGGGGCACAAGTAAAATGTGCAATTGCGGTATCTTTTTGTTCCACATTGCACAGTGTCAGTCGACACACTGTACTAGTAGGAGGAGTTGCCATTGTTCAATCATTCTTATTGGTGAGTATCATGGTAGTATTTACAGTATCCAGAGCTACATGTGAAAGCAAGAAGTGGGCATTTGGTGGGATAGCTGTTCATGTGACTAAGCATGTAATGGGAACCTTGCCAAATAGCTTCACACCACTTCTGGAACTGCAGGGCGATGCCCCATCTCTGCTGTCTTTCCGGAAACAGCAAAGACCTTTCTCTTCAGTCAAGCTTTCCCTGAATGATGGACTACCCATTACAGTATGTGACTTTTATATGAATCTACCATACGTGATCACAAAGAGTTTGTGTTTATAGGCTTTGTGATTGCATTGACACTATATTTTCAATGTTAATTTCCCTCACTCATAACCTTTTCATGGAATTTTTACTCTCTCTTTAACTGACCGTGTTCTCTTGTAGTTTTTTGAAATTTAATAATTTTATTGGGTTTTTGAAGGGGGAGTGGAAAGGGGAAGGTGTGGAGAAGGGGGGGATACAGTATAAAATTTTATTGAAAATATCAAGCCAAAAGTAACGATTTGACATATTTACAAATCACCACATAATATCACAATACTAGTAGGTTTGTTACTTCTTGCCATCTAAGATGTATAACTGTTGTTCACCCAAATGTTGGAAATGTAAACACGATAGTGGCACCTTTTACCATATGTGGTGGACATGTAACGAGGCAAAGGCATATTGGACAATGGTAAAATTATTTTTAGAAAGATTCCTGAAGATTAAGTTAGAGCGTAGACCAGAATTTTTTCTATTAAATATAGTAGATCTTAATATCTCATATGACCAGAAATATGTACTTCATCATGTAATAGTTGCTGCAAGGATATTGTATGTGAAATCTTGGAAACAACCAGAAGTGCCAACAGAGAGAAGTTTCCACGAAAAGATAAGAGAATGCATTGAAATCGACAGACTCTCCGGCTTTCTAAAGGGAGACTACGATGAGATTTCTCGGGAGAACAGTTATACATCTTAGTTTTAATGTAATGTTGTCTTTTAATGTTGTACGATGTCCCTCAATTCAATACTTAAACATGTCTTAATTGTACTGGACTGTATATTGTCCCTCATTACTGTAAGCTGCCTTGGGTCCTTTTCCAAGGAGAAAGGTGGGATAAAAATATTTATTTAATTAATTATTATTTATTTATTTGACTTTTATATCGCCCATCTAGCCCTAGGGCTACTCTGGGCAGTTTACAGCATGAAATAACATGACAAGCTAACAAAGTAATACACTTAAAAAATATTAAATCAGTTTCCTAGTTTCACCATGCAGGAACTTTGATGTAAGAAATCATGAACTGAGTTGAGTAGCATACAGATAAGTCTCATTAGCTTTTATCATGTAGCCAAGAAAAGAGCTTCCTACTCTTATAGTGAACCCTCGTATAACAAGTGGTTTGTTTAACAGAAAATCTGTTTAAAGGAAAAAAAATTCCGGAGACAGGGTGAAATTGCTTAACAAAATTGCCTATGGGGCAAATCCGAACAACAGAAAAACAGTCGCGATTAGGGATTAATCCGTTTTCAATGCATTCCTATGGGAAATTTGTATAAAAGAAAATTTGCTTAACAGAATTTCATTTGAAACAAATTAATTCCTTTATACCAGGTACCCCTGTACTCTAAAAATAAAATACAGTGGTACCTTGTACAAAGGAATGAATTCGTTCCAAATGAAATTATGTTGAGCAAGTTTTCCTTTATACAAATTCCCATAGGAACGCATTGAAAACAGAGTAATCCCATTTTTATGTTGTACAGATTCTCCCCATAGGCGATTATGTTAAGCAAATTTCCCCTATCTCTGGAATTTTTTATGTTGTACAAATTTTATGTTATACAAGCTGTTTGCTATACAAGAGTCCACTGTAAATAAATGCACAGTAGGTATGTAAAGGCAGTTACTGCCTGCTGTCACAGGTGTGCACAAATCTCATTGGCAAAGGTCACCAAGTACTCCATGTTCCCAAAAGTTCCACATCAACCAGAATAATCAAAAACGGGCAGCAGACAACACTGGGCCAATTTTGTGTCCAGACCTGGCTTCATCTTCTGGGATAAGATAGATTGTGCCACTAGCAGTTGAATAGTTGGCTTCACTAGGCCTCACTTGAGGCTTATCCTCTGCAAAGCAGTTGTGTTCAGTCTCTTTCAGCAACTATAATTTATATCAAAACATCTCTGGTGCTTGTATCTGAGGGAAATTGATAGTAGTCTGATAAATATTTTTTTTGGTCTTTAAAGGGCCAGAAATTTGGCTATTATATATGTTGGTGCACCATCCTTAAAGTGATTTATTTGAGCATAGTAAATAATAAAGTCCCAGCAATTACAGTGTTTTTCACTCTTCCCCCCCTCAAAAGTATAGAGAAATATATGTGCGTCTTATAGAGCAATACAGTGGTCCTTGCTACATATATATCACAGATTTTCATTTAGAGATAAGTTATCTGCATGGAGCCTCTCCCATCCCCTGCTGCAGCTGGGATTCCGCAGTTCCAATCACCTTGTTTGCAAAGAGGCTTCCTCCAGGGAGTCTCTCCCCACCCCTCCTCTTCTACGGCCAAGATTCTCCAGTCAAAAATCACCTTGTTTGCAAAGAGGTCTCCTCCAGGGAGCCTCTGCGCTCCCCTTTTGAAGCTTGGCATTTCCCAGTCCCAATCACCTCGTTTGCAAGCCTCCCCTTTTGCAGCCTAGATTTCCCAGTCCCAATCACCTCATTTGCAAGCCTCCCCCTTTGCATACTGGATTTCCCAGTCCCAATCACCTCATTTGCGACCCTCCCCTTTTGCAGCTTGGATTTTCCCAGTCGCAATCTCCTCATTTGCAAGCTTTCCTTTTTGCAGCTTGGATTCCACAGCTCCAATCACCTCGTTTGCAACCATCCCCTTTTGCAGCCTGGATTTCCCAGTCCCATTCACCCCATTTGCAAGCCTCCCCCTTTGCAGCTTGGATTCCACAGTCCCAATCACCTTGTTTGCAACCCTCCCCTTTTGCAGCCTGTATTCCCCAGTCCCAATCACCTCATTTGCTAGCCACCCCTTTTGCAGCATGCATTCCACAATCCCAATCACCTTGTTTGCCACCCTCTGCTTTTGCATCTTGGATTTTCCAGTCCAAAATAACCCCACTTGGAAGGAGGTCTCCTCTGTGGAGCCTCTGCCCTCCCCTTTTGCAGCCAGGATTTCCCCGCCATGAAACCTTAGGCTAAACATTTTTTCTTGGTTTCCTCCTCTAAAAACTAGGTGCGTCTTATGATCAGGTGCATCTTATAGACCGAAAAATACGGCAAATTAGATAATTTTATAATCAACTGAACAAATTGTTTGAGAGTATGCCCATCAGTAACATATTATTTCATATAGACTATTTATTAGAGTCACCCCCCGCCATTTCTCGGTTCAGATCTCACGGTCCCGCTACGTCACGGGATTGCTGTACCTGCACTGCGGGAGGGGCGGGGGGGCATCTGGTCACTCCGTGCGCTCCCCCCGCACCTCTGAGAAGCCTGGGGGGTGGCGGGGGGTGATAGTGTCACTCGCCGTCGCCCCCCACCGCCGCCGCGCGGGAGGGCTGTGGGGAGGGCTGGCGTCCCTCTCCGCGCACCCCGGGCACCTCAGGAGTGCCTCAGAGCCGTGCGGAAGGGCTGTGGGGACTCGCCGTCCCCCCGGGCACCTCAGGAGTGCCTCGGACCCGCGTGGAAGGGCTGCGGGGATGGACGCCGTCCCTCTCTGCGGCCCCCTGGGCGCCTCAGGAGTGCCTCAGAGCCGCGCGGAAGGGCTGCGGGGATGGACACCGTCCCTCTCTGCAACCCTCCCGGGCACCTCCGAAAGGCCTTGGAGCCATGCGGGGAGGGTGGCGGCGGGGCGATCAGATCACTCCGCGCCGCCCCCAAAGCTCCTCCGAGGCTTTTGGGAAAGGTGCGGGAATGCCCCCCCGCCCCCAGGCCCCCCACGCACTTCCGCATATCGCGGATTTTCGTGGATCACGGGTGGGGTGGGTCCCTAACCCCCGCGATCGGCGGGGGGGTTACTGTATTTATTTTAATATTTATTTAATGCCTTTTGACTCATCTTTCAAGGTACATTGCTATTACAAGGCTGCGTACAAACAAAAACATGTAAATACCCCCAAATGTCAGAAACATGATAAATGCAACAAATTCCAGTCGAAAAACATGAGCTAAAACCGGAAGCCATTAAACACTTCCAAGCACAGCATATCAATCAGAATGCAAACAAAAATGGAGACCATCTTCAACATGGTGTTAAAAGCCAACAATGAGCAGTCTGCTTGTGTATCCCTATGCGTAGTCCTATAACAGTTAGGTCAACCGCCGAAAATGCCCTAGGGACCCATTAATCTAAGAGGTTTTATTAGCAGATCTGAGAGCAATGTATCAAAAAGATGTGGGAAGATTTGTTATAGAGAATGTACAGATAAATAAATAAATAAAAGAGTGTTGGCCCATGTGCCTATTTATGTGAAGTCTTCGGAGCAACTGGGCCGTTGACTAATTCATGCATGGAGTTAGACTTGTGTCATACTCATCGTTCTGGAGGAAATAGTGCCAGGATGTCAAGAGGTCACTCTCTGCTCTAGGGAACCTCTTGCCTATTTGGAGTCTTGAGTATACTGTATGTTATTGTGTGTGTTGTGTCGTTACAGTCGTGACCGACCCTTCGTGACTCCACATCCATGCTTCCTTTATTTTGGGATTTTAAAAATGGAGGAGCTCTGAGAAAGAGCCAATGACCTGGAAAAGAAGCTCAGATTAAGACATGTCAGAGTGATGAGGAATCCCAAAGGGTTTCAAGCAAGGGGTGAGTGGAGACTCTCTCTAAATGGAATATGAAGGAAGTGCAGAATGGACTTCTTCCATGTCTTATTCTACCTTAATTTTTCTCACTCGGTTGAATACCTGCTAAGGCAGCCAGGCTGCACTTTTTCCTTTAAGTATTTATGGATGCATGCATATGTTTTTGGAAGGAGAAGGAGCAAACTCAAAAGCAGAAGGTGGTTTTATTTTGAAGGTTAGATATTCTAAAGTAGACCATGAGTTCAGATTATGGGCTAAAATGTTAAAAATGAACTGTGGGCTTAATGGGGGGCATTGGCGTTTCGTCCAGTAAATCAGCCTTCTATCCTTCTGAGGTTGGTAAAATGAGTACCCAGCTTGCTGGGGTGGGGGCAATGTGTACCTTGCATAATTAAATTGTAAACTGCCCAGAGAGTGTTTGAAGGACTATGGGGAGGTATATAAGCAGAACACTTAGCTTTGCTTTTAAGTGTAACCTGAGCCTTCTGTACTTTGAGGATAAAAATCATTTATCTTTAGAATGAGCTAAGCATTGCAGTGTTGCAAATTCTGGTGAGGTGCCTGCCTTGTCCAGGTGGCAGTTTGCATCTTGTTACTTGCACTCTTGATGCTTTCCAGGCTGGCTGGGGAATTCTTGGTATTACCCAAAAAAGTAATTTTCCCAAGCTCTGCAAGTCCAGATCTGTGTGGAGATGTCTTCTACTAGAACCTGATGTTTGAAAATTTTCCTTGGGGGCTCTGGCAGAAACTGACTAGGTGCCACATTCCAAGTGGGTGCCGTTTTGCATTTCCAAGTTCTCACTTTATAAACTATTTGTGCACCAAAGTTAAATTGCAAAGCTTTGCATCAATAGCTACCTGTGATGTCTTTTTCCAAGCTCTGAGAGATATTTATTGTTTATAAATTGTGTTCTCCAGTCTCAGATGGTTTACACACACATGCACACATGCAAGTCAAAAATATGCCAAATTCTGATTAAGCAAAATTCAAGAATGAGCGCTCTAGCAAATACAGCAGCCATGTAGTAGTAGGAGCACACAAC
Organism: Phrynocephalus versicolor; assembly: GCA_023846285.1. Taxonomy (NCBI): domain Eukaryota; kingdom Metazoa; phylum Chordata; class Lepidosauria; order Squamata; family Agamidae; genus Phrynocephalus; species Phrynocephalus versicolor. The sequence continues at coordinate 31,412,262 of JAHTLZ010000016.1, read as the reverse complement.
ACATAGCTTTCTCATGTCAAGGTGGTTCCTTCCAGACCTAGATGGCAGTGATGTTAGAAAGCTTGTTCTGTACCCGCCTTGCATGACTGGGTCTTCCAGCATGCATGATGTAGTAGTGTAGCACATTGCAAGTGTTGATGTTAGAATGGCCTATAAGTTACCCTGTGTTGTGTGTGTTTCCAAGGAGAACGTGTTACTCTGCTCTGGGTTGGCTGCACAGACACCTGGAGTTACCCTCTCCTGGAATCTGTGGATTTGAACTGGTGGTTGTGATTGGGTGGAGGAGAGACCTGGCACTTAGTCTTGACATTGAAGCCACAGGTGAGTGGCTGCTGCTGAAATGTAGTGTGTATTGTACAATACCTGTGACTGTACATTTTCTTTCCCAGGAAACAGATCTGTCTCTTGATGCTAAGTATTCTTTACTAATACTGGGATCTGCTCCAAGATAGTGCTTTTGACTTCAGCTCAGCATTCAGGATGTAAATCTCAAATTACTGCTGACAAAACAGATGCTGAATACAAATCAATAAGCATTTTGTTCCTGTACTGATGAAGTCTTACAAATAAAACTCTGAATACTTAACACAAGGCAGTATGCATTCAGTGACTTTTGCATGCACAAATCATTAAAGATTTAACTCAGTTCCAGCAACTTCAGAGAGTCTGGAGATTCATGTTCTCCATGCTCCCCAAACTTGCCACAACCCCAGCAAAATAAGAAGTTCTCTGAAGGCTACTTATCGGTATATATTTTATAAAAATCATTTTGGGCAGAAGCCTATCACAGAATATGGTGCATATTACTGTAAGCCGCCTTGGGTCCTTTTCTAAGGGGAAAGGTGGGGTAAAAATACTCTAAAATAAATAAATAAATAATGGCTTGTGCCATTTTACCTTATGCAAATTCCAGGGAAAGAACAATTGTGTATGTACGTGGGTGTTGTGGGTGTTGTGTTTGTAGGTATAACAAGCAGGATACCTGGCTCAGCAATACTACAAGTAAGAAGGATCCTGGAATTGCCATTGATCACAAATTGAATATGAACCAACAGTGTGTTGTGGCTACAAAAAAGGCAAATGCTCTTTTAGGTTGCAGAAAGAGAAGTATAATTTCCAAATATTGTGAGTTGCTCATCCCCCTCTGTTCAGCACTGACTAGGCTTCATCTTGAGTACTCTGTTCAGCTATGGACACCACACTTCAAGGAAGATGCTGACAAGTTGGAACAAGTTCAGAAGAGGGCGACAAGGACTGGCTCAACCACAAGCACCAGTTCACACAATAGAACAGCTGACACCCATCAGCCACAGAGAAGGATCTCTGCTACCCCTGATTGCAGTGAAACTTCTTAATCCCTCCATCACAATCCAGTGACTAACACCTCCTGCCTAGGACAAGTTTCCCCTTTCCCGCAACTTTAAAACCCCACAATCTCACTCACTCTGTACCCCAGAGCACAGAGAGAACTCCTAGTTCCCTGAGCTCCTTGGCCTCTGAAGATGCTAGCCTCAGAGTTTGGTGAAACGTCAGGAAGAAAAACTTCCAGAACACGGCCAAACAGCCCCCCAAAACCCACAACAGCTATCAGATATCTTTTTCTTCATTGGTTCTCCCTTCTCTCCTTTCTCCAATGCTGATCTCTTTTATGCCCAGCAACAGAACACACATGTCACATTCCTCCAACTTGATGGGAGGAGTGGGTGGCTCACTCTGCATCAGCTGTTCTGGCCCCACATATGCGATCAGAAATCCTTGAGGCTGCACGGGAAGGTTTCTCAGAGGCCAGTCACCAGGATGTTTGGTCATGCACCCCTTCAATGAGATGTGATCCAATACTTTTATTTGAAATCTAAAACACAGTAGCACCCCCTTATCCATGAGATCAGCATCCACAGATTCACTTATCCACAGTCTGAAAATATTAAAAATATTAAAAGAAAAATCCTAGAAATATGTATTTCTAAAGACGAAGCAATCAGAACTGGAAAATAGAGGGGACCAGAGACCATGCAATGTGTAACCTTTGTTGAGACCACAGCAAGCTAATCCTGCTGCAAGCTGTTGGATTTCACAAGACCCAATGAAGAAACCCAACACAGAGAGATCCAGGTAAATATTACCAGTTTATTAGGCCTAATAAAGATGGTAAGGTGAACGGATCACTCAAGGCAGAAGTAGGAACCCATGAAAGGGCCTTCCCAACTGCTGCGCCCAGACTCTGGAACTCCCTCCCACTAGAGGCCAGGACTGCCTCATTTCTGTTGCCCTTCCAGAAACAGGCACAGGCTCTTCAGGCAAGCTTTCCCTGAATGAGGGACTACCATGTGTATTTAATCTACAGCAGGCATGTCCAAAGTCAGGCCTGGAGGCCAAATGCGTCCCGTTTTCAGATTCTCAGTGGCCCATGGCTTCTCCTCCTCATTGGCTCAGCCTATCACACATCCCACCAGCTGGGCCCTCCCCATACCGGATGGAGGGAGATGTCAACTTGCAGTTTTATAGTTTGCCTGCCCTCCCTGCCTCTGTCCATCCCCCCAGCCACCTGTTCAGCCTACCCACCTCCAGCTCTGTTGCTGCAGCATCCTCCCTTCCTCCTTCCATGTTATAAAGACTTGCCCAAAGTCCGGGCCAGGGGTGAATTGCGACTGAATGGTCGCGGGCCCCCCCCCCCAGATTTTCACCTGACCAAATCTGGCCCTCCTTGCAAAAAGTTTGGACACCCCTGATCTATAGGTTCACATAGACTTTGCGTTTATAACTACTTATAACCGTGTTGCTTTAATGTAATGTTGTCTATTAATGCTGTAAGATGTTCCTCAATTCTATGTTCTCAAATACTTGAACATGTCTTAATTGTACTGGACTGTATATCATCCCTTATTACTTTAAGCCGCCTTGGGTCCTTTTCCAAGGATAAAGGTGGGGTAAAAATATGTTAAAATAAATAAATAAATAAATAAATAAATAAATAAATAATGTAACTAAAATAAATCACAGACAAATCATATCGCATCACAGTTATTCACTATGAAAAACTGGAGGCTGTAGATTACTGCAAATACAGCAATTAGCAGAGGAGTTAAAAAGCCCAATTGATGATATTGGTACAAGTAGAGAAAATTTACTGAAGGTAGTAAATATGGAAAATGTTTTGAAAACAAAAAAAAGGCTCAATTTAAGAAACAACAATCTGAAAATAAATTAAATAGTTAGAAGAATAAACCACTACATGGACAACACTTGAGAGATATTGATGGAAAGCATGCTAATCATTCAACATCTGCATGACTAAATAAGGGAGCCTTTAACAAATCTGCTGCACAAGAACAAGCTCTCCAAACTAGTGTGATGAAAGCTAAGACTCAAGGAATTTGTGCTAATAAAAAATGCCAACTCAGCCAAGAAAAAGATGAAACTGTGTCACACCTCCTCCTCCATATGATTATTATTGGTCGCTAGGAAGGGTATGAGACTTTTAAAAATGGATGTATCTCCCCTCATTTAATCAACCTCAGAAGTCTTTATTTTGCTTTTGGAATCTGACTTCTTTCTTATTTATTGGAAACAGTTTCTTTTACTACATAGCTGGAAGGTGAGGGGTTATTTAATCATCAGAGAATCAGAGCTACAGTTATCTGAAGCTGCAGTTGCTGCTGCTCACTGTGCTCCCTAATTAAACTCAGTTACTGGTGTTCTGAATAGCATTAATGCATACGGAAATAAAATTTAAAATAAGTGATTCAGTTTTATTTTATTTATTAAATCAGCCAGAAAGGATGGATTTGATTTTCGGAGACTAAGTCAAATTCTTGACAAATTAAAAATAATATTTTTCGGAAATTAAACCTGTCAATTTGTCAGCTGGATTCCTGTTGGTTAGCATAGTAAGTTGCCCTAGAGGAGGCCCATTGTATCAATGGCATTTACAGAAATCTTCTTACCCTCAATATTTTTACCTGCAACAATGCTTTTTAAAAAACAGACATGTCGAGATGCTTCCATTTTCTCTTTTGGGTTGGGTCGGCTCAAGAGTAATACAATAGCAGATGTGGAATTAAGGAACTGTTTTGCTACCGTGCGTTGTTGAAGTAAAAGCTTCTCCTCGCTGGAAAAAAATTAATTATTGAGCGTTGCAATGATTTATAAGATATTTATATATCCTCTGGAGCCTTGTCTCTTTCCGTACCCGAATGCTATCTAGAGAGCAGTTCGGGCAAAAGAACTGTTTGGCTCCACTTCCAGGTTATCGCCTCTGTTGAACTGTAATATCAAGACCACATGTGGAAACAGAGGGATGAACCAGAGGATGTATGAATATTAAATGATGGTGGTTCGTTTAATCGTTGGAAGCATGATGACCTGAATTCGCACATGGAGCATGCTCTCTCTCTCTCTCTTTCCATTAACATTTTGTAGGAGATAGGATGTTGTGTGATGGAGCCTTTGGAAAATATAGCTCAGTGTTTACGTACATGGCTACTGAGCCAGAGATTGGGAGCTTGATTCCCTACTTTGTATCCCAGAATAGCCAGCCCATGTGGCCTTGGGGCAAGCTGCACAGTCTGAGGACACCCCCTCTCCTGAAGAAGAGAAGGGGCAACCACTTCTGAGTACAGTGGTACCTTGTATAAAGGAATTAATTCATTCCAAATGATATTATGTTAAGCAAATTTTCCTTTATACAATTTTCCCATAGGAATGCATTGAAAACAGAGTAATCCCTAATTGCGACCATTTTTATGTTGTACAGATTTGCCCCATAGGTGATTCTGTTAAGCAAATTTTCTCTATCTCCGGAATTTTTTATGTTGTACAGATTTTATGTTATACAAACTGTTTGTTATACGAGGGTACACTGTACTTTCTACCTCGAAAACCCTTAAACGAGTGGCCATAAGTCGTGACTGACTTGACAGCACATTACTATTAGTATTAGAAAGAATAATATTTGAAACATGACCAAACCAAAGTATTTGTGACATGAAAAACTTGGAGATAACTTTTTAAAGGGAGTAATCATTATTGCTTACTATAGTTTGAAGAAAATGGGACTCATATCATAAGTTGTTGCAGTTATAAAAACCTTTGTTGCTTATTGCGTTTTTGCTGTTTTTAGTTACTTTTTACTTCTTTTGGAGGGGAAAGACCTATTCCAGTGTTGGTGAACCTATGGCATGGATGCCAAAGGTGGCACTTGGAGCCCTTTCTGTGGGCACCCGACATCGCCCCTTCACAGCTACCTGTATTCAGGTTAAATTGGTGTAATGGCACTTTGCGAATAATTAGTGGGTTTTGAATCGCAGTTTGGGCACTCAGTCTCTAAAAGGTTCACCATCACTGGCCTATCCCAGTGGTGGTAAACCTTCAGCACTCCTGATGTTTTGGACCACAACTCCCCACAGTCCTTTGTCATTGGCAATGCAGGCTTGGAATTCTGGGAGTTGTTCCAAAGCAGTAATAATAATAATAATAATAATAATAATAATAATAATAATAATAATA
>JAHTLZ010000016.1:31385763-31406747 GCA_023846285.1 Phrynocephalus versicolor | reverse complement strand
TAATAATAATAATAATAATAATAATAATAATAATAATAATAATAATAATAATAATAATAATAATAATAACTTTATTTTTATGCCACCATTCTCCCCAGAGGGATCCAGTATGGTAGTGACCTCTCCTAATTTCTCCCAAAACGGAAAGAAAGAAAGAAAGAAAGAAAGAAAGAAAGAAAGAAAGAAAGAAAGAAAGAAAGAAAGAGTTACAGTTTATTAGGTTCCAAAGGACTTTTGCAATTCTGTCGTTATCCCTAAAAATAATGTTTTACAGATATTGTTGTTGTTTGTTACATAATGCTTTCAAAAAAAGATGATGGAGAAAAAAAAGATGCAAGTGAGCTGGCTGAAGACAGTGCTTAGCTCTTTCTTGCAGGTTCTATTTTGTCTAGATGTTCCCCAGCTGTTTTGTTTTAATTATTTGAGATAATAGACACAATGTTCTGAGTTTTTGCCATTTATGAAGGAAAGCAGGTTGGGGAGAAGGCCAGTTTGAGCAAAGCGTGAGAGTAAAATATATTTGTATGTTTTTAGAACTTGTAATTTGTTCCTGAGTATTGGTGTTGGTGTCAGATTGTGAAGAATTAATGCAAATTTAATGCTTAAATTTCCTTACAGCTGCACCCAAAAAGATTGTAGTCTTGAGGCTGCAGTCGTAGTTAATGGTGGTCTTCAAGATATTGTTGGGTTGCAACTCCCATCAACTCTAGTTACACTACACTACACTATACTACACTACACTACACTACACTACACTACACACATACACATACACAATATTTGTGTTGTTTACTCATTCATCAAACTCCATCAATTGTCTGTCTGGATGGAAAGAATTTAAGAGATAATGGCTGGGATATTTTTCTGTAGTAAAGCTACAGCTCCCCCCCCCCCACATTTGGAATCAAGCAAGAATCATGGCTAAATGGGCATAATCCAATGTCATCCTATAAAAGGAGAACCCGGGGGGGGGGGTACTGCATTGGCCCAGCTGTACTTGAGTGGTAAAATCTCCAAGTCACCCTACCCCTCTCCAAGGGGAGCTCTTGGTTTTCACTTGATTTCCCTGCCCTCATCATCTCCCTAAAGAAAGATCTCTCTCTTTCATGCACAGGATTAATACTCTCATGTTTGCCTCACACTCTTGTCTTTAACTACTCCTATGCAGTAGCTGGATCAGTTTCTCGCGGCAGCGAGGAAATTTAAAATAAATTACTACCTCCCCACCACCACCACCACTGTCATTGTTGCTGCGATCAGCTCCTTTCCCATTTTCCATCTTGTGACTCAAAACAGTTCTGTTCCTTCTCTTCTACTTAATAATTGGGCAAAAAGAGATCAGTGAAAATTACTGAAGATATTAAAACTCTGGGTGAAAGTAATACTAGTCATGGTCTAATTGCCTAATGGTAGCGTAGTCTAATATGGTTTAATGTTGATTGTGTGAAAAGCTGAAATGCGCTAAATTAACTAATTAATTAAAATAATTAAAATAATCAGTGGGCCCCACCACAAAGTGGGACAGAGCCTAAGAAAAAGAAGAACAAATCCATTCGCCAGAAGCTTTGAAGTGGATTAGGAAGGAGAAGGATGTAAAACTTCCCTTTGTGATCCTAGATTTATCGTAGGAAAATTGTTCATGGATGTCTGGCAGGGGAGTAGAGGAACCCATCAAAGTGTACAGAAAATTCCCCCCTTTTAAAACTTCTTAAACGGGGGTAGTTCATCAACAGGTTTTGCGGGGGAGCAGTCACAAACTGCCTCTGCCTTTAAACTTTTACATTGCAGAGGCGTAGGAATGACTGAAGACAGTTAAGAATTAGAATTAGGTTTCCACAGAAATCCCACCAAGATGGCCACCACTGTATAAATGTGCTGCCAGCATGTATGGGAAGCCCATCCTAATGTTACAATCCCATCCTTCTGGAGAATGTATGAATATTACCTGTTGTGTGATCTCTTTTAATCCAGGTGCACTATGGACAGACAGGCACTTATGCACTGTCTGCTGAAGTTTCTGAACAGTCTCTTCAACGGTAGCTGCATTGTGCAGTGATCGGACCCATGTGTTAGGAGAGAATAGATCAGTGGCTGTTAATGGGTGTCTTATAAATGAAGAAAATGCGGAGCTTGAACTGGTGCACTAGCCTAAGCTGGTGAAATGTGATTTCTTCACCCTGCCCATGGCATGTCACTAAAGGAGCCATGAAATCAACCCCATCTTACGTTTAATTGAACACATATAAATACCTATTGTGGGGTTACTTTCAAGGAAATAACTAGGAATGGTCACGAAACAGAAAAATAGCATTTCGTTTCATTTTGTTTCATTTCTAGAGTAGTTTTGTTTTGTTTCATTACAAAATGAATTTTAAAGTAATTTTGTTACAAAACAAAATGAAATGAAGCGCTATGCTCCCCTGAGTCCCAAAGGACCCAGGGGAGCAAGCAATTTTAGGTAACCCTCTGAAATTTGGAAAGGTTTTGGGTTCAGGTAACGGAGCTATTGAGCTGCCTAGATGCCCTAAGCACACCCGATCTCGCCTGATTTCGGAAGCTAAGCAGGGTCAGCCCAGGTTAGTAGTTGGATGGGAGACCACCAGGGAATACCAGGTGTTGTAGGCACCTGGAGTAGGAACTGGCGAACCACTCCAGTATTCCTGCCAAGAAAACTCCATAGATATGGAGTCACGAAGAGTCAGTCATGACTGTAACAACACAACACACACACAACAGAGCTATTAGGCTCCAAAGGAGGTGCAGGGGTGCTTAATTGAAGGAGTGTGTCTGGTGCGCTTTAGCAATTATAGGGTTAATTTACAGCTTCCCCTCTCTATGGTAAAGCTCCGATCCACACTCCTTCAATTAAGCACCCCCGCGCCCCCTTCGGTGCTTAATAACTTCATTCCCTGAAAACCAAACCTTTCCAAATTTCAAGGGGTTGCTTGAGGAAGCTCCCCTGCCATTTTCTCTGGAGTAATTGATTTGCTTTAAAAGGGGAAAATGGCATTTTGTTTTGTCCTGTAACAAAATGGTGGTTAGCGTTTCAAAACGTTTTGTAAGCATACGACACGATGAAACAGCGTGTCATTTTTTGGTAAGGTGCCCATTCCTAGATGTAACACTTATGTAGGTAGATGCTGGATTTCACGTTAGAGGTCTTCTCTCTTAAACCTGTAACAGGAGTCAGCAATATCTGTTGGTGGGGAGAAAGGGCACATTGACCCCTGAAATAAACGGGGCTTACCCCTGTATCACAAATTGTGTCGTTGCGCTGTGTTTTTGGAAGCAAATAGGCTTTAGGGAAATCTATTCAGGGAAGCTATTTCTGTATTTTTGTTTGTTTTATTTTTGCTGTGGAGCATTAAAATCAGTGCTGGCAGCAGGCAACACCAAACCCAGCAGGAGTGCTTTCACGTCATGGGACACCCACCCCTTCTCTGCCAATAGTTTTCCTGGGGCCTCAGATCTCAAATATTCATTTAGCATCCAGAAGAAGGAAACCATTGCATGCTATCCTCAACAACAGACATTCAAATAACACAGTAGATTCATGTACATGTGTATCTTTTGCTAGCATGTCTGTCTTTTTGGCCCCATCTGGGCTTGAAGACTTTCATAGTAAAGACTTGCTCTCAACTCCATCCTCCTATCCCCTCCACCATCTACAAAGAATATAAATTTGGAGCCTGCAGGTTGTGTTCCATATGTTTGGGGGAGTGGAGTGTTTTCTTGCTTGCTTGCTTGTAGCCAGCAAGTTATTGCAGGTATAGTTGGAAAGGGATGGTCTTTAGACAACAGTGTTTTGTACAAGAAGAAGAAGAAGAAGAAGAAGAAGAAGAAGAAGAAGAAGAAGAAGAAGAAGAAGAAGAAGAAGAAGAAGAAGAAGAAGCATCTATCAAGTCACTTCTGACTAATGGAGATCATTTCTAGGCTGTTCGAGGTAGAGAATACTCACAAGTGGTTTACTATTGTCCATTCCCTTCTTCTGGAGGGGGTGCCCTGGGGTTATGCATGGCCCCACCAGCTGCCTCTGCGTACAGGAGGACAACTGAACTATCAGCCTCTGGCTCTGCAGCCAGATCCGTAGACCACAAAACTATCCAGCCACCTGATTTTACAATCCTGTTTTCAAGCCTCTGTGTAGATAATAATTTGCCTGGTTGGCTAGGAAACCCACGGAGCCTCTTGCAGAAGCAGACATTGGATCCAGTTTTTTCAGGTCTAGGCCATTTACTCAGGATCATGCAGACAGACGCTTGTATATGGAACATTAACAGTTTACAAATTGGTTGGCAGGAGTTTACATTAGTAGTGTTTATTCTGTTAGCTAAGCAACTGCTTCATTGGGCCATTGGAACAATGCTCTTTTTCCTTCTAGCAAGCATGTCATTATGTTTTACAAGCTACAGTCTAGCAACTATCTGTCTTATACCACTGTGTGGAAAGTGATCCACAGTTGTTTATTATCATCATCATCATCATCATCATCATCATCATCATCATCATCATCATCATCATCATCATCATCATCATCATCATCATCATCACACAGCAGACAAGATAACTACACTGGATTTTGTATTACAAATCACTAGTCGAACGCTTCCCAAGCGTTTAGGACTACGTGATGTATCGGTGAATTATGCAAGCAGATCCCAGTAAGGTGGCTTTCTGCAGCTGACTGATGGTGACTTTGTCAACTCCAATTTCTTCTAAATACTGTCTTAGCTCTTTAGGCTCCACACCCAGCATGCCGATTACCATTGGGACCACCTGTACCAATTTATGCCAGAGTCTCTGAAGTTCCATTTTCAGATCCTGATATCGGGTTGTTTATTGTTGTTGTTGTTGCTGTTGTTGTTTTGTTACTCTAAGAACCTAGCACCTAATCTCTCACACGTGGAATGCCTAGGTTCAGTCCCTTGAAAAGCATGCTCTTCAAGCCTCATTTATTTTGGGGTTGATTAGGATTATTCATTGCTGGAAGACCTGGGCTACTTAATATGAGAGTGGAGGAAAAATTTTGTTTTTGTTTTAAATTAATACCTAGCCTTATTTGGAAGTTGAGTCATGGCAACTGGACTTCTTTTCTTGAGAGATCAAAATGTTTTGCTACTCATCCAAGCAGCTTCATCAATCAGAGAGTGAATAGTGCTAATACTCTTTATGTGGGCCTGTCCTTGAAGCTGACCTGGCCAAGCTGGTCTTGAGCGTGAACCTGTCTGATCACATCTCTCTGGTGCTGGCCTACTTCCATTGGCTTTCTGTTTCTTTCCACATCAGGTTCAAGTTTTTGGCTTTAGTCTACAAAGCCCTTAACAGATTGGGCCCCCATTACTTGTCAATGTGTCTTTCTGCTAGAACATCAGTTGGTACCACCTGATCCTCACAAACCTCACTCTTACGAGTTGCCATACCAAGAGAGTCAAACAAAACTTCCACTAGAAATTGTGCCTTCTTGTTTGTGGCCCCATCTTTCTGGAATGGGCTCCCATTAGAGTTGAGTCAGGATGTATCCCCCCCAGCATTTAAGAGGATGTTGAAGAACATACTTTTCCAAGAAGCTTTTAGGGACATCTTCTCAAGGTAGTTTATACTTATGTTCCCTGACTCTGGCATCATTTGGGTTTTTAATTAGTCTTGTTTGTTCTATTTTTTGGGATGTCATTGTTGGTTTTCTGTTGGGTTATTCCTTTATTGTAAACCCCCAAAGTAGTGTCTTACATTCAATTGAGCAATAAATCAATCAGTCAATCAATAAGAAGGGACAATGTCTTCCTTCTTTGTTACACTATGAAATAATGGGAAACCTAAGCACTGTAAAGCAAAATAATATTTTGTCTACAAATATTATAGATTTTTAACACTTTCCACATGTAATTATGTCATTGTTCCCCATCATTATTAGAGCCTACTACTAGAGGTGGGCACGAAGCGCTATGAAGCACTTTGTACTGAATCAACTGGGCAGCACCACCCTCTTGCATGATGCCCACTCACCTTCATCAGCATGTTGCCAGGCCCATCCTCACTAGTGGTGCACCAATTGAGGAAGGCACTCAGGCTGCCCTTCCCCATCTCCACAGGCAGGCAATCAGTCATCAGCTGTGTGAAGATTCCTTTCCTCCCGCCTCCTCACCAGTCTGGCTGCCTGCCTGCCTATCGAGGCAGGGAAGGGCAGCTTGAGCGCCTTCTCTGACTAGTGTACTGCTGGGCATGGAGGGACCCCAGCAACATGCTGATGAAGATGAGTGGGCCTCATGGGAGACAGGGAGGGGAAAGGTTAAGTGTGGCACCTGTGGTGCTGTGCAGTTAATTTGGCACAAAGTGCTTCATAATGCTTTGTGCCCATCTTTACCTATTATTACTCTCAAAATCTGGCTGTAGCATACGTGCATTTTAGGTGGAAAATAATTATTGGCAGCGATACTAAAAGTGACTCACAAAGTCTTTGTTCATGCAGATGGGGTTCCTTTTAATTCATTCTGAGTAAATAGAGTAAAACAAACAAATAATATTTTTAATATCCTAAAGGTATACAGTACTGAAGATCTTGTTCCTGTCTCGGTGAGATGCATTAAGACAAGTGCTGCTATGCTTCTGCTTCCACAGTTCATTTAACCATAATATCCAATGCTTAAAAACAGTACATAAAAACTGTAAAACATCTCCCCATCTCAGATGTCTGCCGACTTCCGAAATGCTTCTCTAAAGGGGCAAGTTTTGAATTGCTGGTGGAAGGAAATGTGGGAATGGCCAGCTGATTCTCAGGAGGAAGGGTTTCATAATCTGGAAGCAGCCACAGAAAATGTTCTCTAGAGTCCTCATTAAATGTACCTGTGAAAGCAGTGGGACTGAGAGAAGGCCCTCCCTTGCTGATCTGAATTCTCATGGGCATCACACAATGAGGTCAAGTTCTTTAGGTAGTCTGGACATGAACCCTAAAGGTCTCAGGCACGTATTTCCATCTTTTTACGTGGTTATTAGGTGTGGGTTTTTTAAGGTTAGGAATTCACTCTGTTGATGTGCCAAAAAGAGACAATGAAAGGTTTGGTCAAAGTTGAATTAAGGCATGGCCTTAGATATCTTAAAGTTGGGTACTTGTCTGTGGAGCTTGTGACTGAGAGAGAGTTGAGTTTCCCACTATGCCTCATGGAAAACAGCCATCCTGTTTGGCCTTGGAGAAGCTCCAGTGGTCTCAGAAACATCCTCAGAGGAATATGGTACTAAATCACCTCTGAGAACTCAGTACCTGGAAACTTCTGAAAAGGGTAACAACCATAGCTCCTTTTGAAGTTACAGCACACAACTCTTAATTGTATGATTAGCCAGATAAATTAAAAAGGTAGGTTAGTGGATGATAAAACAGAGTCATGTGTTCGGCATATGTTTTTGTAAACTGTAGCTCACTTTATCAGATACAAATACAAGGTGTAAATTGAACGGAAAAGGGGATAGTACAGTAGCACCCCTATATCTGCTGATTCGCCATCCGCAGATTCAGTTGGCGAATGGTGGTGGGAGGTGCCAGGCTGAGCAGTTGTGGGGCAGGGCGGTGGCTGCAGAGGACTTCTCAGCCACCATTCTACCCTCTGTGCAAAAGCTCTTGCAAATAGGCTTTAGGGAAATCTGTTCAGGGAAGCCATTTCTGCATTTTATTTTGTTTTATTCTTGCTATGGAGCAGTAAAATCAGTGCTGGCAGCAGGTAACACCGAACCCAGCAGGAGTGCTTTCACGTCATGTGACGCCCACCCCTTCTCTGCTAATAGTTTTTCTGGGGCCTCAGATCTACTACCTAATAGCCCCAAGATTAAACCTGGAAATTTATGCATGCAAATAGTGTGCTCTACCACTGAAAAGTGGCCTATTTTTTGGTGCACTGGGCAGAAGTGTGAAAGCATATATGGCACACAACTAGGCGTTGACACATTGTATGAAGCATGAAAGGCCACTGGCCAGCTGTTTCTGATCCGTTCCCCCCCCACGCAGCAACCCAGCCCACTAACTAGGATCCCTGTGCTGCAGAGGTCCTTGGGCCAAAGTGGCACACCAGTCCACACTGGAGCCTAGCTGGCTCTTCTTGGCTCCCAGGGCAGCTGGCCTTGCTAACTACTTATCAGCTGCATGGGGAGACGTTCCCTTCCACCTCCTCGTCAGAATGGAAGGATGAGGCCAAAGGTGTAGCTAAAGGTGGTGCGCAGATCCCGGTAAGTGGTCCAGGCAGCCCTGGGGATGGAGAACGGCGACAAAGCACAACTGGCCAGTGGCACTTGGGGGTTAGTACACAGCAGGAAGCACGCATGTGTAAGGGTGGGCATATTATTCCCTACCCCTCAGATATTAATTTAGGATCCATAAGGAGAAGGAAACCATGGCATGCTGTCCTCAGCAGGGGTGCCTGCCGGTGACATCAGCGGTGGCCGCGGACCCTGCACAGCCCTTGGAGAAACTCTACAAAGGGGAGGAAAGAAGAAGGTGTATGTGTGTGGAAAGAGAGAAACCAACATGTGTAGCCCAGAAACCCACGCAGCACCTGAGTTCTAGCACGGGGCAGACTCGCCAGGCCTGCTGCCGCCTTCCTCTGACTCAGCAACCCAGACGTCAGAGGACTCCTCCTCCTGCTTCTCTTCCAGGATGCTGGGGACAGAGCCCAGGACTTCCTCCATGTGTGGCGGTTTTGGGGCCACCCCCTTCCCACTCATGCGAGCAAGGGGTCATGGGGATGGCATGCTGGGCTGGAGGACCGGGGAGGCTTGCAGAACCTCAAGCTGACACCTACAAGGTACGCCCCGCTCCCCACTCCTTTTCGAAGGCCAACATGCCAAGGGGAGTGGTGATGAAAGAAAGCAGAGAAGCTTTCCGATCAGAGCTCTGGGTGGGGGAGGGAGACTGAAGTCACAAAATCATCAGGGTGATGTATTTTTTGTTATGATGTACCAGACAAACACGTGGGTAAGATTCTCTTTATCTCCCTAGTGGTCAGTCTTGATCTAGCTCCTTGAAAATGCTTTACAAATACAAAAGATTACAAAGAAAACAATACTTCCCTTGTAGCTTAGGTCTGATAAGAGAATACCATTAACCTTGAATTGTTTCTGACATGATCCCTCCAAAAATGGATTTAAATGCTCATTAAGAATAGTGCTTGAAAAATAACTATCGAATATTATTCATTGGCTGAAATCCTGTTGGTAGAACTATAGACCATGCAACTCAGTGAGTGTGATAATCTGGTGAAAGAAATATTTGATTTAATTTTAAACTGCTCATTGTGCCCTTCAGCTTCTGAGACTCCCTAGGCCTCCCTTTTCTCCTTGGAAAGACTTTGGCAGCCTCACAGACAGATTGGAGGATGGAAAACAGGTCCTGTGGGAAAAGACTGAAAGAGCTGGGCATGTTTAGCCTTGAGAAAAGAAGACTGAGGTGGGATAGGATAGCCCATTTCAAAGGCTGCCATACAGGGGATAGGCAGAAGCTGTTCTCAGTCCTCCCTAAGTGTAGGACATGTCACAAGGGGCTAAACTTACATGAACTAAAAGGATTTCAGCCTTTATACCAAAAAGTTACTTCATAACTACTTATTAGTTTGCTTCTGAAATGTAGCTCAGCTAAATCCTCACCATCAACAAATTCAAAAGTTACTGGTAACTGTGGTGTTACTATCCTGTGGCTTGTCTGCTAAGTCTGGAGTTTAAGTAGGATGTTATGCAGTGTTGATTCAGACCAGGCTTGTGTAAATGAGAGATGTAAAATCCTCGGAAATTTTGAAGTTTGGAACCCCCACCCCCAGGATTTCTCCCCCGTTTTTTCTAGGAAGCAAATGGAAATTTTTGGAAAAATTGAAAAATATGCTACATTAGCACTCCCCAACCCCTTTTATAGCTTGAAAGTCGTTCTGTAACTTTAGGAACATAGAAGATAACTATGGACAATTTGACTTGGCATAAAAAATATCACAACTAGCATATAAAAATATAGTGTATTCAAACAATTATTACAAGCAGAATTTACTTTTTAAATAATATTTATTTGTAATTGCAAATAATAAATGGAGTAACGATCTCCTGAACTGTTTTCTAGTTTATGTGGAATCAAAATAAACTTCTACAAAACAATGTTTAAAATCCAGAATTAACAATTAATATTTCCTCTCTACAGTATTAAATAAAAACAAAATAAAAACCTCATTCTCTTAAAAAGAAATGAAGAAGGGAAAATGTGTAGAAGGAAGTGGGACTTGTACGGTTACTTCACGTCCTTCCTCATTCTGAGGTGACGTTCGTTTCATGATCACATTGCTTGCGGTCACGTGGTCTTGTCCCGGTACTGTCCCTGTTCCCGTGTACCCACAGGCGTGATTGATGGTACTGTGATGGCTGTTACTGCACGTCCTTGTTTTGTGACAAAATCTGAACTTCTCAACCTTCGTTCTCATTTTTTCTTTGATCCAACCTTCTGTTTTTTGATCTTTCGAATCTTCTCAACTTTGCCTTCAATGCGTTATGGAGCTAAGTTTGAGGCATTTGTCTTTTAATCTCTCTGCACTGCGTTGCTGACTCCATAGGGAATGTACTGGCGAATGGCACTTCACACTCCTGCCACTAGATGGAGAATGGCACATTGCATGGCAAGCCTTACCTCACGGGCACTCATCTCGGAACGAGAACTGAGATGAGCAGATTCCCGAGGCCAGGGAGGGGAATTACTCATCCCGCTTAAATTCCAGTTCAGGGGGCGTGGTCAGGACGAACTCCCATTGTCACGCAATGGATGTGGAGTAACATTTCTTCATACTGGTCCCAAGCGGGATGGTGAACTGCGATGAAATGGATGTGAAGTAACAGCCTAAGTTGCAAGGAATGGGAGCCTTGTGATACAGTGATTAATGCCTGTACTGCAGCTAAAACTGTGCTCACAACCAGGGGTTCAATTCATGGTTGATTCAGCCTTCCATTCTTCTGAGGTCGGTAAAATGAGTACCCAGCTTGCTGTGGGGGGCAATGTGTAGCCTGCATAATTAAATTGTAAACCACCCAGAGAGTACTTGAAGTGCTGTGGGGCTCTATATAAGCAGAACACTTTTATGCTTTGGGCATGAAATTTAATCAGAATCATTTTTGTTGCTCTGTATTTTCTTCCACTGCTTTGAGGCCTAGTGAAGAGGACAGAACAGAACCAAACACACCCACCCATGTGCAAAATGCATCTTGTTCTTGCATTGGAGAGTTCAGTTTGTAACCTAGGATGTGCTTGTCCTCAGTGCCCAGAAATTAGAATAATATGATACTATACATAATTTTTAGAAATGATTTGGAAAATATTAGAACACCATGTCTTAAAATACTTGATTCATCATATTCAAATAAAACATTCCACTATCATTTTTCATGTTTCAATTTTTCCAATTTTTCAGAAAACCTCCTGAAAAGCTTCTGGAAAAAAACATTTCCTCCCCAAATTTTTCAAGGTTGTCCGCCTGCCTTCACATCTCTAGTGTAAACTGTGTAGTAAAATAAGCAGGAATAGCCTCTACCGCGTCACAATATAGAAACTTTCTGACAGTCACACTCTCCAGTCTACCTCCTTGTATTTCCTGCTTGTTTTGCAAAGGACTCATTATGCTTTTATTCCATTCACATACTGTAACTTTTCTACTCTAGCGTGGCACCATTAATATTTGGATTATTAATTTTTATCTTGAGTGTTCTAAAGTAGTGGATGTGTCTGCAACATAGGAGAGTTTGTTTTATATTGTGAAACTCAATTAATTAAAAATGATGGAAATATTTACTCTATAGTGCTGAAGCAGAAATAATTTGGATGAATATTTTATGTATAAGTTTACGTGTGAAGATTAGAAATGGGAATGATTAATGTTTCTATGGGAGGATTCCTGTTGCCAAGGTTTGAGGCTAGCTGCCTCAGTAATTTCTTAAACCTTTGTGGTGCTCTGTATGGATTCTGCTTTTAACTTGGAATTTGTAGACCTGTTTCTTTTTATTAAGGTTGTGCTGATCACATGAAAGGCAATCTAAAAGTCTTCCATATCAACACACACATTCTCTCCCCCCCCCCAACATACCTTCTTGTGTTATCTCATCTGAATGTACTGGGATTGATTATTGTATGAAATTTGGATGCCGTTGACCGATCCAGCCTTTTCCTGCATTTACATTATAGCTTCAGCCATCACTAGTTAAAACTTCTCCTTGGATCACAAGGTCCATCCAGCATGGCCAATAGGCAGAGAGATTTTGGGATTTGTATTTTGAAACGTCTACAGGGTATGCGGGAAATGGTCTGCACGTTAAAGCTCCCATAAGAAATAAACTGCCAATACGACTCCACGCAGCATGTGCTGATTAGTGTCTTTTTGCAAAAAGGGCGTCCATACCGCAGGGGCAGAGGATACTCTGATTAGAATTCAAACCCTGTTTATTCCCTATTCTTGGCTGCCGTGCCTCTCCCCTTGGTGCTGATTCTTCCTGCTATGCCTACTTCATAGAGCAGTGATTGCGAACCTTTTAGAGACTGAGTGCCCAAACTGCAATTCAGAACCTACTAATTTTTCGCAAAGGGCCAACACAGCAAATTAACCTGAATGCAGGTGCCTGTGAAGGGGCGATGTCGGGTACCCACTGAAAGGGCTCCGAGTGCCGCCTTTGGCACCCGTGCCACAGGTTCGCCAACACTGTCCTATAGCTTCCTTGCATGTTCCCCCTCCCATTCATATATCGTGTGTATATTACAGTTAGTCACTTATCTATGCAGGGTGTTTTCCTAAAATGCTGTATTTATAAGACTGTCAAGCAAGTGCATAGGCATTCTACCCTTGAATTCTCTTTTTGTACTATAATCTTTTCCCGTCCAAAAAGTTGCTGTCTCAAGGCCATTCTGCTTTCTGAAGCTGCAGTCTTCGCAGGAATTTGCAGAAGCTCCACTCATCATTTATCTCGGGTACCAGGTTACCCATGTGTGTAGAACAGACAAAGAATAACCAAGAGCCTGTTCCATTAAGAATAACAGCACTTTCCTTTGCATTGCCACATTAGTGGAGAAAGATGGAAGAATATGGCCAGACTGGAATGGCGGTAGAGAAAAAGAGCATTGAATGGCTGCTTCCAGCCATGCAGGGAAGAAATCTTTGTAAAAAATCAGATGAGTAAAAATGCACTGGGAAAAGCTTATGAATGTTTAAAGCAGGGGTGCCCAAACTTTTTGTAAGAAGGGCCAGATTTGGTGGCTGATAATGTGTCAGGGGCCGGTTGCTCCCTGACCCTGCCACCCTACTGCAAGCCCCACCCACTGACCCATAAGCCCCACCCACTGACCCCTTGCAACCCCACCTGCAGGAAGGAAGGCGGGGACCAAGGGAGGGAGGGAGGGAGGGAGGGAGGTGGGGACCAAAGGAAGCACAGGGAGCCGTGGCCACAGGTCGCCCCTTGGAAGAGTCCAGCCCCTCAAGCTTCCCAGCAGTGTCAGTGTTGGTGGAAGATATTTTTTTTTAAAAAAAACATGGGGCGAAGGAGGGGGAGGGAGGGGCAGGCCAGCCAGCCGCGGGCCACTCAGAATGGCCTGACGGGCTGGATTTGGCCCCCGGGCTGGACTTTGGGCAGGCCTGGTTTAAAGCAAAGGTAAAAGCAGGTTGTTAAAAATCTAGTCCTTGATTTACAACGTTAGACAAATATTGTAGTGGTAAAGCACTACACAGTCTCTACAGCTGTGCCCCCAAGTTCTGCTGAATTGTGTGTGTGTGTGTGTAGCCTGCCCTCCACCACATCCTATAACACAAATTCATTAGGATCTATGGATGGCTAATAAGAAGGAGGATCTGGCAAATGTTTGGCATGCAGGGCTTTGCCAAGAAAGACTGGGTGTGTGTGTGTGATATGAAAAAGGGAACGTGAGGTAGGTGACATGGGGTTCTTGTTTCAGTTTATATACAGTTCCATAGTGCTAGGGCAGGGCTGTCCAACTTTGAACAGGCTGAGGTCTACTTTTTCCGGACGAAAGTGCCTGAGGGCTACTACACTAAAACCTCTACTTATGAATTTTATCTGTTCCAAGCACATGCTCATAAGTAAAAAAATTGTAAGTAGAGCAGCGGTTTCCCATAGGAACGCAATAAAAATCAATTAATCCTTTCTGGACGGACAGATTTCAATGCATTCCTATGGTAAGGCTGACCATGCACATGCTTCCCGTACACCCGCTCGAGCCGGTGTGGACGGGTACAAAGGAGACGTGTGCATGCTTGCACAGATCGCCCCTTCTGCTTGCCCAAGCTGCTGGAAGACTTTTTTTTTTAAAAAAAGGTGCACTTTCCCTCCCAACCAGCCTGGGGCCTAACTTGACTCTATTTCTCCTCCTGTTTTCCCCCTTCCCTCTTCCCCCTTCCAGCCCCCTCGCTGCCACTGCTGCTGCCGCCCATAGCTCTCACCTCTGCATGTTTGATGTGCAGCTGGGATGGGCCAACCCAGCAGCGGGGAAATCACATCGCCACAGTGGCACAAGGAGGAGGGCATAGCTTAGAAGGGGAGCAGGAGGAACGGCAGGTCACAGTCTCTGTGAGGCAGCTGTGGGGTTGGGAGTAGTAGTAGTAGGAAGAGGATGGAAGGGTGGGAGGAAGGAATTCTCCGGGGGGGGGGGAGAAGAGGAGGGCATCACCACACAAAGGAGGTGGGCACGCCCATGACCCCAGCCCTTGCTGTCCCCACCACTCCTCTTCCTCCGCTCTGCACCAACAACTGAATTGGTCATGAGACAGTGGCGTGCCGATCATCTGGCCAGTAGAGAGAGCAGGGGACCACGCCATGGCCCTTGAACTGTCCTGCTCGGCTAAGACAGTGGGCTGGCAGACCCAGACCTTTGCTGGGGCAGTGGTGGTCCTTGGGTTGGGGGAGGTAGAGGTGGAGAACTTTTTATTGATGGCTGGTGAGCTACTTTTGAACCCTTCGCGGGCTACTGGTAGCCCCCGGTCTACCTGTTGGGCAGGCCTGTGCTAGGGCACTTCGTGGGTGATTTACAGCATAATTATGGAAATAGCACTTTGCCTCCCAGCAAGCATTTTGCAATCTTGCAATAATGGAAGGCTGAGTCAGCCTTGAGCCAGCTCCCCAACTCTGTTGGGATTGAACTCAGGTTGCGAGCAGAGACTTTACTGCAGTACTGCAGTGTGACTATTATGAAACAGCTGAAGAATAAGATGTATTGCATATTGCCAGAATGATAAGCCATTTGGGAGTGGTTATCGCAAAAGAAGTGTCTGACTTATATGGTAGATATCCAAAGTGGCTTGACAGATGTGGAGTTCCCAGTCTGCATCCAATCACATCAGCTGGTCTTATTATATTGCCCGGCAAATTCATTGCTCAGGTAGGAACGGTGTTTGGGCCAGAAGACAGACCTAAAATGCTTTCTCAAGCAAGCATGGAAAACAACAACTGCGCTTATAATGGGAAATTGTGTGAGCATTGTACCCCAATAGGTCCAAGATCACTAGTCCAAGATTTCACAGGCTTTTCTTTTTGCACTGCTAGGGAGAAACACTTGTTATATTAAAACAACATGAAAGGCAGCCTTGTTCTCCTCAAACCGCAAATAGGGTTAACACCAGAGGTTCATGTCCAAGGACTGAAATTGTTGCTTCCAAATACATGGAAAGATAGTATTGGTTTGGTTCCTTCTATGTGTTCTGCAGCTTTTAACATCATCTGGAAGGAACTCACCTGAAGAGATTCCCACACTGTGAAGAGATTCTTTTAGAGAATCATGACATTTATCTCCTCACTTTTTGTTCTTTTAAATCCTGTTGTTCTAAGTCTCTAAGAGGGCTATATGAACCCATACATTTGAAGCAAATGAGAAAGGGCTTGGTATGTAAGCAACATAATGCATTGGGTTCTCCCTAATGTTTTTTTAATTAATAATTCCCTGGCACTGCCCCAGCAAAATCAATAAATGTAAATGGTCTCTGTAGCAATAGGGCTTTTTTGTTTGTATGGTTGCAGTTTCAATTAAGAGAGCTGTTATTAGACATGCGTCGTGTTTGATATGTCGTGTTTTTCTTTCAGTTCTGCTAGAGACGGTTGCTGCATATTTGGAAATGGTGTTTTGTTTCTGAATTAGAAATGATCCATGGGATTCTGTTGCGACTCCGCTGCTTTACTTTGGTAACAAGCAAAGCTTTTTCACTGCTAGGCAGCTGAATTCCTCAGTCAGCAAATGGTTAGTTGTTACTGTTAGCTTGCTGTGTTTTTCCTGTAATGAAGAGGATGGTCTCCTATGGGAGTTTCTCTCTCAGGGGCCAAGATAACTTGCCTGGTCTTTTGCTTTATGGACTAGAGCTTAAAAGTGGCATGCTGCAATTAATACTCTTATGTCTAACTTATTACTTTTCGGGGCAGTGAGGAAGGAGCAATATTGTTTTTGCAAACAGTACTTCTGCAGAATAATGCCACTTTTTGGTATAACAAATAGCCTTTCATTATTTGGTGTACTTTTCATTCATTTATTTGGTATAAAATAACATTTACGGTACTTTCCACCCTCAGTGGTTTGGGGGCACCTTTCATAGAATCATAGAGTTGGAATAGACCTCAAGGGCCATCCAGTCCAACCCCCTCCCATGCAGGAACCCTCGTCACAATATTTCTGACAGGTAGCCAGCCAGACTCTGCTTAAAGACCTCCAAGGAAGGAGACTCCACCACCCTCCATGGCAGCATATTCCACTGCAGAACAGCTCTAACTCTCATGAAGTTCTTCCGAATGTTCAAATGGAATCTCTTTTCCTGTAGTTTGAAACGTTTGCCCCGAGTCCTAGTCTCTGAAGTCATGGAAAACAAACCAGTCTCTTCTTCAATATGACATCCTTTCAGATATTTAAACATAACTATCATATCCCCTCTCAGTCTTCTTTTTGAAAAGCTAAACATTCCCAGATCTCTAAGCCGTTCCTCGTAAGACACCTGAGTCACCTTTGCAATAGTCTCTCTCTCTCTCTCTTTTGTGTGTGTGTTTATGTGTGTGTGAATGAAACATTAAGATGTAGCTAATATTTATTTTTATGTGTGTGTGTGTGTATATATAGATAGATAGATAGATAGATAGATAGATAGATAGATAGATAGATAGATAGATAGATAGATAGATAGATAGATAGATAGATATAGATATAGATATAGATATAGATATAGATATAGATATAGATATAGATATACATCCCCTATATAAGTAGCTATCTTACTGTTAAAAAAGTGAGTGAGTGAAAATTAGTGAAGCTGCATTGTAAAAATAATGGCTACCGATGAATAAATTATACTTTAAAAATAATGCCTGAAGTTCTGCTTTGCAGCTTGGAGGCTGATTGAGGGTCATTTGTACCTTTGTTTCAGGCAGAAAAGGCCTGGAGTTGTTTTGTGTTGCTGGCCTACCTGCTGTTAACAAGATGGAAAGTAGAAGTCTATGCCTTTATTTTAAGGTCCAGTTCTTTGGTATATAAAAGCTTTGAGGAGCGTACACCTACAGTTCATTATAAAACACTGGTATGTCTCCCATATATTGCTAGCATTGCAGAGGCATGACTGCTGCAGATACTGGAAAGTGGATTGTTCATGTGCTCTATTTCCAAATTTACCCAGGATTTCAAAGACTTTTTACTGGCACAGCTGCTCATTGAATTGGATAAATGGGTGCTGGTGTTGATCCAAGGAAACAAGCAATCACTTTGGATTGACTGGCCTCTGGACGCAGGCCTGGGGTTCGTATACTAGCAGCTGAACAATATGGGGACAAAACGTGGGAGTAACAGAGATTGTATGGATTGCCAAACTGTTGGAAGATCAGCAGAGCAAGGGACTAGACCGACAGACTGAACTGTGGCAAAAGTGGATTGAACACACCTTTGTGGCATTTTGTGACACATTTTAAAAAAAACCCATAAAATGTATGCAAGTTACTTTCATCACCCTTAAGGGTAAAGTATATTGATCTTCGCACTTGCTCTACCAAGTTTCATGTAGGTAGGGCAGCACTACCGGCAGAGAAGTTAATGGCATTTGGACGTTGTCTGCAATTCACTCATGGGGTGTGTGTGTGTTGTGATGGGTTGCTGATCAGTGGTGCCCATTTGGAATTCTCCACAAATGCTTCTGAAAAGCCTGAATTGTCCTTGAGGAAAAACTTGGACAATGTAAACTACAGTGGTACCTTGTATAAAGGATCAGAACATTTTCCATTGACTTCACGACATAAAAATAAATACAAAGCAGTCAAGACTCCTCTCCCCTCTTCCTGTAGTCCTCCCCCCCCCCCACACACACACACTGTGTGAGAGAGGAGGGCACTTTTCTCTTTTAGAATCAAATGCCTTTGCACCAGTTGATGCTTTATGATCACTTCACTTGAGCGGATGTGGAGGGGGTTGTAGCTGTTGCATTGTAGGTCATTCCACTCAGCCCCAGTGGCAGTAAGTAATGGGGGCACTTGAATGGCTGCCATTTGAATCTTCTCCTTCCTGCACCAGGCAGGTCATCACGGTGAGTTTATCTGGAAGTTGAATCATGGCAATTGGAATTTTTTTCTTCTTGAGACACTGAAATGTTTCACTGCTCATCCAAACAAGTTCGTCGGTCTGAGGAAAGCTAGTTGCGAGTCCTCCATTTTATAGTTCACTTTGACCTCATGTCACCCTGGTGTGAAATAGGCTCCTAAGATTGAAAAGTCTCATTAGTTGGTTCAATAGGTCATTAGGTGGTCCAATGGAGTGAGGAGTGTGCAGACTCTACATTGGAGAAACTAAGCCATTAAACAGGAGGATGGCCCAACATAGGAGGGGCAACAGCTCAGGACCAGAATCTAGAGATGGGCACGACTCAAAAAAATGGTGTTTCGTTTGTTGTTTGGTCATTTAGGGGTCCATTTCGGTTCGTTTTCATTTTCGTTGGGTTTTTTTTGCAAATTTTTCATTTTCGTTATGTAACAAACCAAAAAACAAAATGAAAATGAAAAATTGCTGTTTCATTAGCATTCTTTTCAGTTCAATGCATTTGCCGCAAGGAAAACGAAAAACATGGCAAAATTTTTCGTTTTCGTTTTGAAAAAAATTCATTTTCGTTTTCGTTGCGTAACAAAACGAAAACAAAAACAAAAATTGCTCGTTTCGTGCCCATCTCTACCAGAATCAGCCATACGCCTCCACTTGAGGGACAAAGGGCACTCATTCTAAGATGAAGATGTAGACATATTAGACAGAGAAGATAGGTGGTTTGAGAGAGGGGTCAGGGAAGTAATTCATGCAAATGTTGAAAACCCAGTTCTCAACAGAGGTGGGGGGCTCAGGCACAGTCTATCTGCTACTTATCAGGCAATGATTTCAACAATCCCCAGACAAATAAAAAATACTTCACATCTCCTCCATCAAGGCCATAGCTAATGACCCATACTTTATGTGTTTCAGCACCTTAGCCAGTGTTGGCAAACCTGTGACATGGGTGGCACTTGGAGCCTTTTCTGTGGTCAACCGATATCTCCCCTTCACAGCCACCTGTATTCAGGTTACATTGCTGTATTGGCACTTTGCAAAAAATTAGTGGGTTTTGAATCACAGTTTGGGCACTCGGTCTCTAAAAGATTTGCCATCACTGCTATATAGTAAGTCCATTCTAACTTAATGACACACAACAAGGTCTCAGGTTACGAGAACCCAAGTTTCGGCTGAATATCAGGAAAAGCTTCCTAAATGGTAGAGTAGTACAGGAATTGAACCAATTACCTTGGGACGAGGTGAGTGCTACAACACTGGAAGCATTCAAGAGGAATTTGGACAACCACTTGGCAGATAACCTTTGATTTGCATTCCTGCGTTGAGCAGGGGGTTGGACTCGATCGTGCAACTTAGCTAATGTGATGCCTGGTCTGCTGACCTGCCCAGCAGAGTGGGTTAATACCTGGGGCAAAAGCTGTGTGGGGGAAGCTTTCACCCCCAGCACCTCACCAGTCCCGCTGGGCAGCATGGTAATGTGTTGGGGGCGAAAGGCGGGCTGCGCGGCTTTCGACCCTGGCACTAACCCATTCCCCTGGGCAGCTTGGCAGCCCTTCACACTGCCCAGTGTTTTGGGGGGAGGTATCAGGGATGAAGGCTTTTGCCCCTTGCACCCCACCACCCCTGTTGCCATCATCACCCCTGGTGATTCATAGATCTTGGTATCCAGGGGTGTGGCTTGGGACCAATCCCCCATAGATACGGGGCTCCTACTGTATCTCCTTCAGCTTCTGAAATTCCCTAGGCCTCCCTTTTGTCCTTGGAAAGCCTTTGGCAGCCTCACCGACTGATTAGAGGATGGAAAAGAGGTCCTCTGGGAAAAGACTGAAAGAGCTGGACATGTTTAGCCCTGAGAAAAGAAGAATGAGGCAGGATATGATAGCCCATTTCAAAGGCTGCCATACAGGGGATAGGCAGAAGCTGTTCTCAGTCTTCCCCACGTGTAGGTCATGCAACAAGGGGCCCAAGTTACAAGAACCAAAAGGATTTCAGGCTTTATACCCAAAAAGTTATTTCTTAACTACTTATTAGCTTGTTCCCAAAGAGTTCCCAAGAACAAAAGGGATCACTTGAGATCCCTTAGAACCTGTAGTGGTGAGGGAGAACATTTTAAATTTAATTAAAGATTTCTGCCAGTATGATTACTGTAAAACTAAAAGGATTTCAGCCTTTATACCAAAAGTTACTTGGTAATTACTTATTAGCTTGCTTGGCTTCATCCAAAAATTCAAAAGTTACAGGGAACTTTGGTTTTACTATCCTAGGACTTTATACCAAAAGTTACTTTATGATTATTTATTAGTTTGCTTCTGAAATGTAGCTCAGCTAAATCCTCATCATCGAAAAATTCAAAAGTTACAGGTAACTGGTTTTACTATCCTGGGGCTTGTTCAGTAAATTTGGAGTGTAAGCAGGATGTTAGGCAATGTTGATTCAG
>JAHTLZ010000016.1:31361183-31385263 GCA_023846285.1 Phrynocephalus versicolor | reverse complement strand
AGTTGATGGTCGAGAATTAAATATTCCAGAACTCAGGTAACTGTGGGGTGTGGTTAATAGGAAATAATTACACACAAGGGGTATAGGAATACACTATTACTAATGCTTAAGGGATATGATTAGTTTGAACAAGATAATTAAAGCAGTGGAGGAAGCAAAGCTAGAATATTGCAAGTGTGGAAATTATTCTATCAGGCTTTTAACCATTTTCTTCATCTATTGTTTTCTGCAGCTTGGGTAGCATCTTGGAAGATGTGCATTTTTAATATGGTGCAATGAGATTATCTATTTGTTAATTACTTTTTCTTGCATTTTCTAGTTATTTCGCTCTCCCAAGACTTTCTCAAAGCAGGTCACTGATCAAGTAGCCAAAACCTGTGTACCCAGGCAGGCACATGAAGACACACGTTATTTAAGCAGCCGTTTCAGAGAGGGCAGCCGTGTTAGTCTTTTCAAGAATTGCAGGCAAAGGTCACAAATGGACACGAGGACGTGTCCACGAAACGTTTTATTAAAATATGTTAGTCTTTAAGGTGCCACATGTTTTGCGTCTTTTTTTGTTTTGTTTTTCTTTGATTTTCCCCCTGCAATTATTTAAGCATGCATTTTAAATAGGTGCAGTATTTTAGACAGATGGAGTGGCTTGAATCTTGTGAAAACATGTACATGCAAGGGAAATTGTACAGGTGGCATTTGCATTGTTTGGACTGTTGCATGTGCCTGGATGCACACATTATTGGCTGCTCTGGTTATGCTCAGGTATTCAGTGGACATATGAAGTGATTGCATGCACTGGTTACACAATTCTGGGTTTGCAGTCTTCAAACACAATTCAGTTCTGGCCTCCTCCTCTCTCTCTCTCTCTCTCTCTCTGTGTGTGTGTGTGTGTGTGTGTGTGTGTGTGTGTGAGAGAGAGAGAGAGAGAGAGAGAGAGAGAGAGAGAGAGAGAGAGGGAAATTTTCTGACATTTTGTTCTTCCTTGCTTTTCTACAGTAGGCTCATCTTTAAAAATTCACAAGATCAAATTCATGGCACAATACAGAGTTAAAATAAAAACCAGAAAGAAAGAAGGCATAAATGCATGCTTGCATATCTATTTTGAGTACATGTTTCAAAGGGTTATTATTACCTGCTTGCTCCATTGATTCTAATGGAACCGTCAGGTAATGGTTTTAAAAATAATTACTAACACCTTGAATCTGACCAAAGCAGCAAGCCAGCCAATGAAGCACACATCGTACTATTACTTCGTCAATAATTATATTTATTAATTAAATACCTCGCCTTTCTCCTGCCCAAGGCAGCCTCTGGCCTGTGGAATTTTGGATCTGGTGTCTCTTGGGCACAGTTAAAGGACAAGCATTTTCATAAGTTGCGCATTATAGTACTTAATATTCCACTTCAAATGATGATTACTGTATTAAGATTCCTGTTCTCCAGAAAGGGATGTTATCATTAGACACACCTAATAAAGAGTGGCCATTTTGATATATGTATCAAATGCAAACTGTAAACATGATCTGTTTAAGAAAAACATTGTATTTGTGACACCAAACCCGTCTTTGCTAGAGCAGAAAAACATCAGGAGCAAGGAACTCTGCTAGGTTAGCCCAAAGAACTATCAAGCCCAGCATTCTGCTCACACATGGGGCAGCCAGATATTCTAGTGGAGAGGAGAGGCCACAAACAAGGAATGTATTCAGAAACACTTTTTATTGTATATTTCTTCACTCACTAAACTCTTAGTCAAAGATACATATTTGTCTGCACAGACACACAAAACTGGTCAGATCATATTTCTGGTTGTATTAGATTTGTATAACTTGGTTTGTTTCTTTAAAAGAAAGTTGTTTTCTTTTAATTTGCTATTCTATTTGAACAGGATTTGAAAAATCCAAGAATAATTACAGCAACGTTTTGTTCTCCAAGCCAAGGGTTGACACTGCTGTTATCTACTTTATTAAAAGCATTGTGGTTTAAACTGTTTTCATTAAGCTAAACAACATTAGGAACAGGTAGATATTAGACCTATTCTGAAGAACACAAATTTAATTTGTACTGCTCTTTGTTAAAACCTTAGGTTCTCCAGATCTACCCCCTATTAGCTCTGTTTTCCTACAGATACCTGAAAAGGTTTGCCAGCATCCACTCGCAACATCAGACACAAGGAAAGTGCATTCATGCCAGCATTGTTCCACCATCCTGATCTGAAGCTTTCCTTTTAGTCGTCTGATAGAATTAAATCAATGAAGATTTGTCTCCTTTCCATTACAATGAGATCAGCAAAAAGTATTGTTTTGTTTGGAGGTTTTTGTTTTGTGCTGATTTTTTTAAAAAATTTTCTTCTTACCAGAAGCAGACTGCACCTGCTGCCTTTGCACTTATTCACAGTAGGGTTTCAACCTGGTGAACAATAGGACTCCCCTCAGTGGGCTAGAGCACTGAAAGCTGTTGGCTGCAAAGTCAGCAGCTAAGCGGTTCAAATCCTGGGTGCCACACAGTGGAGCGAGCTCCTGCTGTTAACCCCAGCTCTTGCCAATATAGTGGTTCGAAAGCATGTAAATGCAAGTAGATAAATAGGCACCGCTGTAAAAAACGGGAAGGGAAACAGTGTTCCGTGTGCAGAAATACATTCAGCCACGCTGGCCACATGGCCACGGACTTGCACAACACTGGCTCTTGGGCTTGGAAACTGAGATGAACACCACCCCTAGAGTCAGACATAACTAGCACACATGTGCAAGGGGAACCTTTACCTTTACCTTTACCTTTTAATCTACCGGATCAGTATCTGCTGATTCACTTATCCATTGCCTGAAAATGCTAAATAAAAATCCCAGAAAGACATACAGTGGCATCTCGACTTACAAATTTAATCCGTACTGAACGCATGCTCTTAAGTCAAACTACTTTAAGTCATTGTGCCTATGAGTATCTAAAAAATTGAAAAAATAAGTTTAAAATGAAAAAAATATATATTTGTAAGTCGAGCAGACCATATCTAAAATTTGTAAGGAGGCAATTAAAATGCCAACAGTTTTCCGCTCTTAAGTTGAATTGCTCTTAAGTCAAGCTACTCTTAAGTCAGGGCACCACTGTATTTATATGTATTTCTAGGGTGTATTTAGCAGAACTGGCGACTAGATGGAACCACAGACAAAGCAATGTACAGTAGTACCCCCGTATCCATTTGGGATTGGTTCCGGGCCTCCCAATGGATACTGAAATTTGCGAATAAGACCAAACGCCCTGTCAGCACATGCAAAAATCAACAGAGGCTGCTACTTGTAACAGTAACTTGCTTTGCAGCATATATTTGTGACAGTACCTTGCATTGTCACACCTATTTGTGACGGCGAATTATTTAATTATTTTTGGTGGCCATTGGCCAACCATGGATAACTGAATCAGCGGATTCCGAATCAGCAGATACAGGGGTACTACTGTATAGTGTTTGATACTTCTGCATTTTTCAACATTGGTGCAGCGGATTGCAACCTATATCCCGTGGATGTTGCAGTCCTATTGTATCTGAAATCTCTCCTGAAATGTAGCAGCATCTATCAGGGGTTTTTTAAAGCCATTTGGTCGCATGATGATGAAGCAACTGTTTTGCTGAATTCCATTCACAAAGAACTGCCTTGACTCAGTGCTGAGGGACGTTTATACCACCATCAGTCTTGTAGCATTGAGGATTAAGGCTCCACTCCCCAGTATGTTCCAAAGCAAGCAAATTATGATGTAGAAGTTTGACAGGCCTCTGCTTTTCCTGAGTGAAATAATGGCCAAGGGCTCCATGAAAAAAATAAGAATCTCAGTTTTACCTTTTGCTTGTCAGAAGAACCGGAACATTCTATTGCTTCTCTTCATCCATTCAGTTTCCTGTGGTTAAAAAAAGAAATCTCATTCGGGGTGGGGTAGGTGCTTGGAATACCTCAAGAGTAGGTTCTTGCTACCAGAAAAGGCTGCAGAGTTGAGGAGGGGGAGGATGCCCTGAGTCTGCCTGGGATAGCTGCAGAGGTAGAGAAAGGGCACTGCAGGATCCTGGCCCAGGTTTTCTAAAATAAAAACATTTGAAGGCTGTAGCATATTAAAATGTCACTGTGTTCCTTATTACTCTTCCTGGGAACTGCAACAGTAGGCAGGTTTAAAATGTTTATTTCTTTTGAGTTGCGTTATCTTCCTTCTGCTTAGGTTATATAAGTGTTAGGCTAGCATAGTCTTGTTTTTTCGTTTGTCCATTTGATGCTTCAGACATCTTAAGACATTTGGGGTTCCCTCCGCTCATTGCCCTGCATCAGGAGGAGAAGATATGTCATTTCGGTTAGTCCTGACAGCTGTATATAACTATGTGTCTAAGGATTTGTGATAAAACACTCTCCTTGGGTCCCCTCAGCGACAAGGTTTTCTTCTTTACAGGTTTTAATAAAGCCTCCTTCAATAGCCTGATAAAAACAGTGCTTTATGAGTCATAACATAAGCAATTGTATGTGCTTTTAATGAGCAGACCTGAACACATTCGGTGAGTTGGATCAGCAATATATTAGAAATCATATTTTTCCATTTTACTGCTACTGCTATATTTGCTATGTGTAAATAAGAAGTAATATTCATTTCTGGAAGCAAAACACATGTCAAAATAGCTCCTTCTAATGGCTGCAGAATATGTACCTGTCTTCGTGTGCTAATTTGAGGAAGGGAAGGCTGTGTAGTGCAGAGTACAGGAAGTTGGGGAGGGCGAAAATATACTGTAAAGATACAAAGGCAATTCAAATTCCTCAAGGAGGAAGAAAAGTAAAGTCTCCTATTTAGGAAACTTAGCACTGTTCAAAAGGGCAGTAACCTCTGGCATAGTCCTAACAACATTAACTTAGGTATTTATTTATTTATTATGAGACTTATATACCGCCCGTCTTCCTGGAGGGAACTCTGGGCGGTTTACAACAAATAAGGAAACAACAAATTACATAGACTAATAAAATAAACAGATAAAACAACAATTGCAGGAGATGGCGATGGCGGGGAAAAAAAATGACATGCCTGTCATGCCGAAAAAAAAGAGTCCAATAGCCAATACAGCTATTTCTACTGTGTATTGAATACTCCTAAGAAATCATTCTGTGCACACAGTGTGAGCAAACAGAATATTCCTGTACCATCATACCCATAGGGTATGTTATTTAGGCTACAAACATACGTATGTATGTATGTATGTATGTATGTATGTATGTATGTATGTATGTATGTATGTATGTATGTATGTATTTATTTATTTATTTATTTATTTATTTAGCGTATTTTTGCCCTGCCTTTCTCCCTGAAAAAGGACCCAAGGCAGCTTACAATAATGAGGGATAATATACAGTCCAGTACAATTAAAACATGTTCAAGTATTTGAGAGCAAGGAATTGAGGGATATCTTACAGCATTAATAGACAACATTACATTAAAGCTAAAAGGTTATAAGTAGTTATAAACACAAAATCTATGTGAACTTATAGATTCATATAAAATACACATAATGGTAGACCATCATTCAGGGAAAGCTTGCCTGAAGAGAAAGGTCTTTGCCTGTTTCCGGAAGGACAACAAAGATGGGGCAGTCCTGGCCTCTAATGGGAGGGAGTTCCAGAGTCTGGGCGCAGCATTTGAGAAGGTCCTTTCATGGGTTCCCATGAGATGTACCTGTGAGGCTGGTGGGATGGAGAGAATGGACTCTCCTGATTATACAGACACAGGTTATGAATGTTCAGAGTGATAATGATATGGGTCATGAATATGCCAAGTTGCAAACACTGGCAATAGGTGGAATAAATCATTAGTGCAAATTGTCTACTGGCTGATGCATAAAGGCTGTCATTATAGTGCAAATGCTTTTGCTTTCCGTAAAGTGTTGTTGATTCTTCCTGAATCATCTTCTGATTCTGAAGTCAGAGTTATCTATATAAAAAGCTTTATTTTTGTGCATCTTTCTGTCAAGAGCTAAAAAGCCCTGCTCATTGTTTAAGCCTCTAGAAGCATAGTGCAATTTATGCATATAACCAGCATTATATGAGAGGCTCAAGTTAAGAGGGTAAATAAGAATAGGTCCGAGATGAATAAAAGAGAATGGTATAATCATAGTAACCTGTGCCTAGAAGAATCTCTAAGCAGAAAGCAATGCTCAACCGGGGTGGGGTGGGGTGGGGTGGGTTAGCATGTCCGTAATAATAAAGGGCCAGATGCAACACATACAATTTATATTAATTGTGCAAATGTCATCTTTATAAACAATAAGGAAACTATTCCAAGATGACATTAAAAATCAATACCCTTTAAAAGCAATGGTTCTGAAACTCAGAGGTCATCATTCCCCTCCCAGTTATGTGCTATAAATGCAATAATATTTTTGTAAGAGAACCAATTCTGACAAATGAAAACATATATGCAGCACACTAACATAAAATGTAAACAATAATTACAACAAAGAAGCATACTAATTAAAGTCCATTGAAAGAGCCAGAGTGTCACTGCTTCATTCTCCTGCGGCTTAAAACTCACCAAAACAAACAAACAAACAAAAAAACAAAAAACAAAACAAACAAAACAAAAAACCCAAAAAACAAAAAAAAAACCTCTGCATAAATGTATAAGCCAGATTCAAACTGGGCTTTGCTGTACTAAAATAACTCATGGCTAAAGCAGGGCATTAAAAGAGCTTCCTTTAAAACAAGTTAATCAGCACCATCATGTGCTGTCAAGCCACTTCTGACTTATGGCAACCGTTTTCACAGTTTTCCAGGTAGAGAAAACTCAAATTTGTTTTACTCTTCTTTTGCTGAGTACTCACTGGGATTATTCAGCTTGCCCAAGGCCACACAGGTTGGCTGTTCTCAGAAGAGACTCATTGGGGAACTGAACTCCCAACCTCTACCTCAACCAGTGAGCTATCCAGCCAGCCCTTAAAATAAATTAGAAGTAACAAACAAACAAACAAACAAATGAACGAACAAACCTATTAAGTAAACAGAAAACAAATGAGAAAAGCAGGCACGTATGATCTCTGGTAAGTTCCTGAGAAAATTATTGTGAGTGAAGCTAAGAATGCACCTGAGCTTAAAGACATACAGTAATGCCAAATCTGATGCTCTTTTTAAAGCACATCAAAAATAGAAACTAGACCCATAGTTAATGGCCACATTAGTCCATTCAGATGTCTCCAACTACACATATGATGGATGAGGCACATAATGTAATCAATAAACAAGTTTGCGTTAGGACCTGTGATTAATACTGGCTAACACAAAAAAGATCCTCACTACCCTTTTGTTAACCTGGTGTGGTGGGTTTTTGCCAGGTGGGTTCACCATGCTAGTGACTGAGAAAAGTTTCCCCCTGAGACTCCTCTCCCAACACTCTCGAGTAGAGACAAGCAAAAGCCTGCGGTTCATCCCCATTTGGTACAGCACCCGCCCAGGAATTCAGCAGAAAAGTAGGTTTCAATTCCATATTGACGGATGAAGCAAGCAACTGAGCATCAGCATACACTGCTAGAGGATGCTTAAGTGAGTAATTCTTCTGTCTTGCCCCATCATCCCATCTCTGAATGGGTCGAGCCTTTCAGCTGATCATCCTGTGTTCTTTCCCAGACTAGGCAATGTCTGTATGGGTGACAATCAGGTATCACACAAATGTCACTAATTTTGGTACCACAGGATTCTGAAAGGAACTGAATTTCATTATCTTCTTTTTTTTCCAAGACCACTGATGACACTATCACACAGGCACAACTAGTCTCAATAATAAGGATATGCTTCCTCCACCCTTCCTAGTTTTTTAACAGGGCCAATCTGCACAGATCTAAAAAGAGGTTAGCTATGCATAGGGCCTTGTCAGCCATCTCAATGTGATCTGTAGATATTTGTTTGCTTCTCTCTCTTATCTCTGTGATACACATGATCCACTTGTAGTCATAGAGTACCGGTAGGTGTTGCCAGTGGTCTGGCACTGGATTATCAATCTAGAATATCATGAATGTGCCATTTTATAGACCGTTTAAAGTGGTAATTTATAAATTGAGTCATGGGTTGAGTTTTTCACACATCTGATAGTTTTCTGGATCTCCCCGTAGGTTATGTGTTAGAGTTAGAGCAGGCATGTCCAAACTTTGGCCCTCCTGATGTTTTGGACCACAACTCCCAGAATTCCAAGCTTAGACTGCCGATGACAAAGGACTGTGTGAGTTGTGGTCCAAAACATCTGGAGGGCCTAAGTTTTGACATGCCTGAGCTAGAGGTTGGGAATTCCCTTCCCCACTGTGTCTCCTGGGAGTCGAGTCAGCCTGTGGGGCCTTGGGCAAACCAGAGAGTCCCAGGATGCTCTCAGAAGAAGAGAATGGTCAACCCCTTCTGAGTATTCTTTATCTGGAAGACCCTGAACGAGGTTCCCATAAGTCCAAATTGGCTTGTCGGCACATAATTATGATTCTAGTTTGAAAATCAGCTTGCTTTGTTTTGATATGGGTCATTGGGCTTTGTATGTAAGTTTGGCTTTTCAGGCAAAAAAGGTCTGCTATAATTGCATCTGGTGTGCTTGCTGCCTCGTCGCACTCTGGATCAAGGAAATCCTAGTATAAATATTGTTCTCTGAGGACTATGATCACATTGAGGACTGTAGATGACAAGTATGCCAAGAAGAAGCATAGGTTAACTTTTCCATCCAAGAGGAGTTTGATCATCTCTGTGGGCTCTGTTGATAGATATACTGTAAATGGCGATCCTGTAGATAGTTTATTTTTGAAGCCAAGGTTTCATTTCATTGATTAAATTTGTAGTTATTCAGCAGTATGATGCATCTAATTGCACTGAGGGGTGATTTGGGGTGAATTATGCTCATGGAAACCCACTGAAATACGCCACATTGGCTCCATGTGTAAAGGGCTGTGAATTATCACTACAGAACTGCAAATCATTGTGCTGACATTTGCTTCGGCACCACAATCCCTTCCATGAGGATGCATTACCATAAAAGTCCTAATGTAGCTGTGAAGAATGCCAAGGAATCGAGCTGTTTAGAAATGTCTGCGCAAATGAAAGGAAACAGATGTTTTATGGCCCAATGTCTATGTTGCTGGCAGCTTGAATAAAGTGGAGCAATTGCCATCAATTGTAACAAAGAAGGAAGGTGTCGCTTCTTAAGTGAAGACTTCCTTCAATTGTAAATTAACTGGTTATGATCCTAGCCAAACACACACCATTGCTTATGGCAGTGTTTGGATTAGCCTAAATTATTATATTAAACTAACAAATATTGGGGAGGTGATGCGATGTTATGCCGAAAGTAGAAGTATAGTGCCTTTGCTTTTCTCTTCAGAATTCTTTCATTTAAACACCTATCCAGACAATATGTTCAAAGCTTGGAAAAGCAATGAATTCCCAAAGTAGCATAGCAATTTTTTCAAGCTCTTCATGGATCTATGACTCGGCTTCTGGTGCTATGGGTATACAACTTGGCAAGGATGATATTCGGATAATTATAGGTAGTCATGGTAATCAGTTCCAATTAGTTTTGTCAATTTTTAAAAAATGGCTGCCATGTTGAATTTCCCCCAAAAGGAAAATTGATGCAATATCAGGCTGTTTGTGAGCATTGAGCACCAACAAACAAGATTTGTTTTGGATGTGAATCTGGCACTTCAGAATGTGGGTCGTTCTATCTTGGACTGCTTATCTTAGGGCAGAGCTATGAGATAACTTGAAAAATCTAAGGCTTCGTGTGTCCTTCCATAGATGAACCTGAGGAAGTGAACCAATAGCTATCGTATCTTTTAGGGAGCTCTGTAAGGAGCATCTTAATAATATTTTTTGGTGGTGATGAGTTTTGAACATCTATAGTATCTTTTATGTCTGGGCAGAACCAAATTAAATTTGCAAGTATCATTCTGCTTTCTCAGTGAATGAGTCTGCCGAATGTTGGTTAGGTGCAAGGGGTTGTGTAAAGGAGTCTAAAGTTGACAGGGAGGTGTATTTATTTTTGCCCCTTAATAATTTTTGGAAATTAACATACTTCAAAGAGGAAGAAATCTGGATTCAAGGATTAGGGAACCAAGGGGGATGCATACGAGCTGGAGGCTTTCAGTTTTCTGCTCAATTGACACTAGAGATGGGCACGAAACAAACAAAAAAATGTTCCATTATTCATTATTCATTTTGTTACGTAACAAAATAAATAATGAAAATTGTGATGAAATTGGAATGAACTGAACAGAACCACGAAAATTAGGTTTGTTACGTTTTGTTTTCGTTAATGGCAACGCGCAATGAAATGAGCTGTTTTAAATGTTAAAAAGCATCCTGAATATCCATAAAAACCCAGTGATAATTATTTATTCTGCCTGATAATACCTACCGGGGGGATGGGGTCCGTCAAACGTGCATTTATGTGTTTTCTCAGATCGTGTATTTTTTTCCCTTTAAGTTAGGGGACATTGACCCAACATGGCTCCCAGGTGCCTAATATTGATTTCTTGGGTATTAAAATGCCTTGGATATCCGCAAAAACACAGTGATAATTATTTGAAATTATTACCTACCAGGGGGTTGCAGTCCTTAAATCATTTGTTTTTGTCTTTCTCCCATCGCGATGTATTTTTTCTTTTCCCTTTAAAGATGACACAAAATGGATTCCAGCCACAAGATGGATGCAAGCCATGTGATGGGATCATGTAAATTCTTGGACAATTTCAACCAATAGCATGCCCAGGTTGGAGACTGGGTAGGTGTGGCAGTCACAGAGGGCATAAAAAGCTTTGGCAGCCCCCGTCCTCCTTGCAGTCTGCGGTGGGAGTTAGGATGGGATTGCTGTCTCTGCAACTCGTTACTTTAGGCCAGCCAGGCAGGTGTGTGTCTCTGTGTTCCTGCTGGCTGCAGCCTGGCTCTTAGGGGAGAGAAAGAAGAGATTTCTCTTGCAGCCTCCCTGGGTGCGTGCGTACCTCTTGGTGAGTACCCTCCCCTGCCCCGCAGTGCAGTCCCTCTGCGGCTGCCTTATGCCCTGGGCAAAACCCGCCACTGCCTTTGCAGCCTTCCTGCGTACCTAGTCTATACTGTGTCTCTGCCAACATAATTTTTTTAGTGTTTTCCCTCTGGTCTGGGGCGTTGGGGGACGTCCGCGCACGGAAATGCTTTTAACTCATGCAAAAAGCGGGTAAAAACGAAAAACAAACAAAAAAAGAAACAAAATTTTTTCAAAAAATTCATGAAAAACAAAAATGAACCGAAATGGACCCGCAACGAAAAACGAAAAACCAAAACGTAATTTTTTTCAATTCGTGCCCATCTCTAATTGACACCAACTGGTAAGTTGTTCATCATTTAACATTCCACCCCAAAAGCCCTGATGATGGCAAATAAAAAGGAAAGCCCCGTTAAAGCAGTTCTCAGGTTTGAAAACTGAACCACTGGTCAAATAACTATTACCTCTCTCTACCTCCCACCCATTTCTTTTCTTTTATGAGAAACGAGGAATGAATATATCAGTTTTAAGCAGACATCTGAGACTTCGTTGTCCCTCTGAATCTCCCAGACTGGCTTTGATGTCTTGGAAGCAGTCTGATTAGCTTCAGGCGGTTGCAAAAGAAGTTGAGGTTGACCTCAAAGTATGAATCATTCTGAAGCAGCCCACTTTGGTTTCGATGCCAGCCTTGTCTGCAGCAGACGTGTGTCCCCTTCGGCATAAAGAGTTAAAAGGCAATGGAAGCTCTCCTCCCCCCCCCCCCCCGCCAACTGTGTGCAGGTATTTCTTTAAAACCTGACGTATATTTATTTAACAACATACATTTGATTTAGCCCAGGCTACAATGCAGGAAGGTATGAAATGTCAGTGATGCCTAGCAGAAGTCACAAGTCAAAATATTGAGTAATTGCTTCTATATCCCAGGAAAAATCCTGGAACAGATGATTAAGCACTCGCTGTGCAAGCCCCTAGAAAACAATGCAGCAATAATTAGAAGCCAGCCCGGATTTGTCAAGAACAAATCCTGGCAAACTAACCTGATCTCATGTTTTTTGATTAGGTAACTTCCCTAGTAGGCAGAGGGGATGCTGTAGACGCAAAGCTTTTGCAAAGCTCCCCAATGATAACCTGATTAGCAAACCAACTAGGTGTGAGCTGGAATAATCAAGTGTAAATTGGACGCATAGTTGGCAACAGAATCATAATCAGAGAGTGATTATTAATGACTCCTCCTTTAAGTGGGAGGAAGGAACAAGTGGAGTTCTCGATGGCTCAGCCCTGGGTCCGGTGCTCTTCAACATTTTTATTAACGACTTTTAAAAAGCAGTGCATGGAATGCTTGTCAAATTCGCAGATGATACAAAATTCGGTGGAATAGCTAATACTCTAGATAGAAGACAGAAACAAAATCCAAAATGATCTAGATAGGCTGGGGCCTTGGGCTGAAACCAACAGAATGAAATTTAACAGGACTAAATGCAAAGTACTGCACCAAGGAAGAAGAATCCAAATGCACAGTTACAAGATGGGGCAGGGGGACACCTGGATCAGCAATGCTACAAGTGAGAAGGATCTTGGAACTCTTGTAGATCATAAGCTGAATATGAGTCAACAGCGTGATACAGCCATAAAGAAGGCAAATCCTATTTTAGGCTGCATTAACAGAAGTACATTTTCCAAACCATGTGGAGGTGCTTATCCTCCTCTATTCAGCACTGGTTAGGCCTCAACTTGAGTATTGTGTCCAGCTCTTGACACTGCACTTCAAGAAAGAAGCTGACAAATTGGAACAAATTCAGAAGACGGTAAGAAGAATGATCAAATGGCTGGACACCAAGCCCTATGAGGAAAGACTGAAAGAATTGTCCAGGTTTAGCCTGGAGGAAAGAAGACTGAGGGGCGATATGAGAACACTTTTCAAATATTTGAAGGGCTGTCATACCGAGGAGGGGAGGGATTTGTTCTTGCTCATTGCAGAGTGTTGGGCACGTAACAATGGGCTCAAGTTTAGATAACCTAGGTTTCTGGTGAATATCAGGAAAAACTTCCTAACAGTTAGAGCAGTGCAGCAATGGAACCACTGGAGGCATTCAAGAGAAATTGGGACCATCACCTGGAAGATGTCTTTTGATTTGTATTCCTGCATGGAGTGGGTGGCGGTGGCCTTGATGGCCTTATACGTCCCTTCCAACGTCATTATTCTATTATTATATTTGACCTGAGTAGAACATCATAAGTCCAGTATATCACCATTATATATTTCCTTGGTTTGTAGCTAATCTTCTGCCACTGTTCTAATCTATCAAGGTTAGCTTGGATCAATCAACATTCCATGAATTTGCCATGAAAAATGTTGTGTTTCTGATCCCATCATTAGTATCAGTTTTACCTATAGGTATGGCTTAACACCCAGCATCTGGAAAACTTGCTTCTTTGGACTGGAAGTACTGTGCTCAGGTCTTTTGTACAGGATGATATATCATGTTACTTTTCCAGCATATTCTCATGTAAATGGGCACACATTTCTGCTAATATAAATAACAGGCAATGATGACATTTTGAAATAAATCAAACTCAGCTTTGGAATGAGGGCTCGCGGTTCTAATGAGGCTCAGCATGTCGGTTCTAATGACATTGGGGCAGTGTGTACTTTTTTACCAGTTTCTTCCTGAAACAGTCCCTTAGCTACTGCCTTCATCTGATCAGAGTAATTACAACAGGAGTCTGGTGCTATTGATTTTAAGCCCTTTGAGAAAGATGTCTTTGTTTCACAGAGTCTTTGAAAGGCCTGCCTCACATTGAGCCACTGTATACATACATTTTCACAAGAGATATAGGTGTACATCTGACTCCCCCCTCCCAGTGCATTCTTCCATACTCTTTAAGTGAATGGTGTAAATGAATATCTGCTCTCTGGATAATGCTGGATGTATGTAGCAGAGTACTGTAGATGT
This sequence comes from Phrynocephalus versicolor, assembly GCA_023846285.1. Taxonomy (NCBI): domain Eukaryota; kingdom Metazoa; phylum Chordata; class Lepidosauria; order Squamata; family Agamidae; genus Phrynocephalus; species Phrynocephalus versicolor. The sequence continues at coordinate 31,371,320 of JAHTLZ010000016.1, read as the reverse complement.
GTTGACTGTTTCTGAGAAGTAGATGAGTTGTTTGCTGCTTGACTCTTGCAAATAGCAACCTAAAAGGAGAGCTTGCAGGTGTGTTTAATTTCGGACCTACCACAGCTATTAGAACTGGGCCTGATACCAATGTTGTTTCTGTAGTCTGATTTTGTGAATTTATGGGGAAAAGGGATAAGATATATGAACAGAGTAAATGCAAACAGTCATTATTTTCCATAACTGTACTTGGAACAGCCTTTGAATATAAAACATGGTTACAGGGTTATCCAGCTCCCACATTTGGGCCAGTCAGATCTTGCACCAGCATATACTCCTCTTAGGAAACGGGCTCTTATCACAACAAGGACTGTTAAAACTTGGCCTGAAGGTGCTTCTCACCAGCTGCAGGACTGTTTTGAGAGAACCAGCTGGGATATTTTTGACCACCCAGACCTGGAGGAGCACACAATTCTGTGCTATATCAAACATTGCACAGATACTGTTACTGTGAATTCAGGATTTATCCCAATCAGAAACCCTGGTTGAACAGAGAGGTCCAGTGCCTGCTGCAGGACAGAAATGGGGCTTTCAGGATTGGCGAAGTGGAGCTTTACAAGAGGGGTTGCTAATTCCCTAGAGGATAGGATGAAAATCCAAAATGACCTGGACAGATTAGAGTGCTGAGCCAAAGCTAATGGAATGGGTTTCAACAGAGGGAAATGTAGGGTGCTGCATCTAGGTAAAAAGAATGAATTGCACATATATAGGATGGGAGATACCTGGCTGGAAAAGAGTACATGTGAAAGGGATCTGGGAGTCTTGGTGGACCACAAATTGAACATGAGTCAGCAGTGTGATGCGGCAGCCAGGAAAGCCAATGCGATTCTTGGTTGCATCAGCAGAACCATAGTGTCTAGATCAAGGGAAGTGATAGTACCACTCTATTCTGCTCTGGCCAGACCCCACCTGGAGTACTGTGTCCAGTTCTGTGCACCTCAATTTAAAAAGGATGTTGACAACCTCGAGTGGGTGCAGAGGAGGGCGACCAGGATGATTGAGGGTCTGGAAGAAATGTCTTATGAGGAACGGCTTAGGGAACTGGGAATGTTTTGCCTTTCAAAAATAAGGCTGAGGGGTATATGATAGCTATGTTTAAATATTTGAAAGGATATCATATAGAAGAGTGAACAGGTTTGTTTTTTTGTGGCTTCAGAGACTAGGACTCAGGGCAATGGTTTCAAACTACAGGAAAAGAGATTCCATTTGAACATTAGGAAGAACTTCATGACAGTTAAAGCTGTTTGGCAGTGGAATATGCTGCCATGGATGGTGGTGGAGTCTCCTTTGGAGGTTTTTAAAGAGTCTGGATGGCCATCTGTTGGAAATACTGTGATGGGAGTTCCTGCATGGCAAGGGGTTGGACTGAATGGCCCTTAAGGTCTCTTCCAACTCTATGATTCTATGATTCTATGATTCTAACCTCTTCTTTGCCTGCTTTGAGGTGGAGCCACCGGAGACGGCTGCATTACAGTCGCCACCCCACAGTGGCCCCTCACTTACTATGGAGGAGCATGAGGTGAGGCGTGTACTGTGGGCGGTGAATCCGAGGAAGGCTGCTGGTCCTGATGGCATCACTAGACGGGTGTTGAGGGACTGTGCAGACCAGCTGGCACCAGCCTTCACTAAGTTCTTTAACCAGTCCATACACCAGTCTATCATTACACCCTGCCTGAAGTCCTCGACTATTGTCCCTCTGCCCAAAAAACCCACAATCAGCACCCTTAACTACTACAGACCAATTGCACTCACTCTGATCATTATGAAGTGTTTTTGGAAACTGGTACATAGTCATATCATCTCCTCTCTTCCATTGACATTTGACTACTATCAGCTTGCATACAGGGCAAATAGATCCACGGAGGATGGCATCACTACCTCTCTCTCTACACTGCTCTGTCCAATCTGGAGTAGCCAGGAAGTTATGTAAGGCTGTTGTTTGTGGATTTCAGCTCTGCTTTTAATACTATCCTCCCCCACAGACTGATGTCCAGACTAGAGGCGCTTGGACTTCCTAATTCCATTTGCCTTTGGGTCTTGGACTTTCTGTCAGACCCTTCTCAGAGGGTTCGAGAAGGGTCCCAAGGGTCCCAGCAACAAAATCGTCAAGTTTGCTAATGACACCACTGTGGTGGAGCTCATTTCCAGGGGGGGGGACGATTCCACCTATTGGGACGAGGTGGAGCGGCTCTATGCCTGGTGTGGAGACAATAATCTGGTCCTTAAAACCACCAAGACGAAGGAACTGGTGGTGGATCACAGGATAAAAATGTGGACATTCAGCCCCTGTATATTGGCGGGGACTGTGGAGAGAGAGGGTGGCTCTATTTCAAGTTCCTGGGTGTTACCATCGAGCAGGGCCTGACCTGAAGCGCTAACACCACTGCTCTGGTGAAGAAGGCCGAGCAGAGTATATACTTCCTCAGACTCTTAAAGAAAAACAATCAGAGGGAGAAACTGTTGGTGTCCTTCTACTGATGCTCCATTGAGAGCATTCTTACATACTGTGTCTGTGCTTGGTTCTCCAGCTGCATAGATAGATAGGAGAGCACTCCAGAGGGTCATAACCACAGCCCAGAAGATCATCGGTCACCCTCTCCCATCTCTGGAAGAACTATACTGTACAGTTCCCGTTGCCTTAAACAGGCAAATAACATCTTACAGGATTCATCTCATCCTGGACATAGTCTGTTTGTACTGCTGCCTTCAGGCAAGAGAGATAGAGTAACAAAAGCAAGAACAAACAGATTAAAAACAGTTTCTGTCCAAGAGCCATAACCATCTTAAATGCTGTGACCAAATAGTGTGACCTTGGGGAGTTGTGATGGTTGTGATGGATGTGCATGAATGCTTTTAATTCTCTTTACCTTCTTTCCCCCCTCTTTTTTCTTTTTAATTGCATCAGGGATAGTATTCAATTTCATTGTACTGTGTACAATGACAGTAAAGTACGTATCTATCTATCTATCTATCTATCTATCTATCTATCTATCTATCTATCTATCTATCTATCTATCTATCTATCTGGATTAGGAAGATACAGAGGAAGTGGAGCCTGAAGTATAGCAGACACTGTTCTGTTGATCAGGCAAGCATAGAAGGTCAGACATCCAGTATTTATACAAAATCTAGTCAGAGATTTTCAAGTAACTAGAAGAATTCTGACTAGATTTGCAAATAACTGGTTACCCATAATTATTTTTTGCTAATAGTGAAATTATAGTTACATTTTAAATGTAACTTAATGAGCAGTAACTACATTCCTTTGTGGCATATTTGGAACTTTTAGTTACTTCACTAGTTATAGGGTGTGTGGTCTTCTTAAATGGTAGAGTGTTGCCTCACGCTGGGAATGCTTTGTTGTGGGAAGTGTTGTAGTGAATCTAGGTTCTCGAACAGGGGTCCTCAAACTTTTTAAACAGGGGGCCGGTTCACTGTCTCTCAGACACTGTTGGGGGCCAGACCCTGCAGCTCCCCAGCACGGCTTCAAGGGGGGAGAGGTAAGGCCTGACCAACACACACACCTCCTTTGAAGCTGCAAAGAAGAAGGTTGGAGACGAGGGGTCCCTTGCTATGGGGGGAAATGGTTCCTGATTTTGGAGGGGAGGGTTACGCATCTTTCCAGCTGGCCTCAGGACATTCCCCCAATTCTTCACTCCCAACAGTGCCCCAGGACAGTGAGGCTGCAGATGGAAGACGGACAGCAGGGACTGCCAGGGCTGGGAAAGCCACCCAAAGGCAAACAAACCCTACCTGGGTGCACACTTGCCCACTGTTTGCCCCGCACAAAGGGTGCCCTGGCTGGCAGGCTGGGCCAGAGGACCAGGAGGAGGGAAGAAGGCACACCGACGGCTGGGAGCTACGCTCTAATACAGTACATCCCACCCACCCACCCACCCAAAAACACTCTCCTTGCCTATCGGCCATGCTTCTCTCACTGCTCCAAGGTGGGTAGGGTAGGGCCCGTACTGCTCACCCCACCAAGAAACTATGGGCAGTGGCGGGCTCTGCCCTTGCATTGGTGGCTGAGGCGGCCGCAGCTGCTGCTGCTGCACGGCAAGTTTTCAGCTCAAGTGTGTGTGGGGAGGAGGGGGTTCTGCAATGGCTGGTGGGCCGGGTTAAAAACCCTGGTGGGCCAGATCTGGCCCACAGGCTGTAGACTGAGGACCCTTTTTCTAGAATCTATGAAAGGCAAAGACTAAGATATAGTCTTCCACCCCACTCCACCCTGAAAGATTTCCTCCCCCCCCCCGCCAAGCTTATATATTATATCTATGATACACTGGAGGAAAAATGTGTTCTTTCCAAGACAGTATATTGCTGGAGGCCATCTCCCTTGTAATGATCAGGATCTTGATAACCTTACAGAAAGGCAGATTTTATTTGACTATCAGGAATGACTTCCTGATTGCTAGAGTAGTAAGGCAGTGGAACCAGTTACCTAGAGAGGGGTGAGTGCTCCAATACTCAAGGCAATGGAGAGATACTTAGGTGCCCGCCTGACTGATTTCGATTTGTATTCCTCCATTGAGCATGTGGTTGGACCCAATGACCTTACAGGGCAGGCCCATTCTAACTTGATGAGTCTATGATTCTGTAAATTATTTCAGGGTGGTTTAATATTGAATGGATAATTAAAAACCTTTACCGTTACAAAATAGTCATTCTTCATTTGTTGCTATGGGCCAATTCAAGTTGCCTGCCCTTTTGGACTCTTCTTAGTTAGAATAGGAGTTTGCTTTGGGTGTGTGTGTGTTGTGATGAGCTCTTGTCCTTCCTGGTTTACAACTCCAACATGTAGTAGAGTTTCAACATTTGTGCTTCCAGTGATAAATCAGTTTTGATTTTATCGGGGATCTACAGTATCTGCAAAGCTGTCCTCATGCCCTGTCACTAAGCCAAGAATACCACTGTGCAATGACAGGTGCTGTGGCAGAAATTACATGGTAGGCTGTTCATCTGTAACACTTTGAGTGCTCTTGAAAAGTCTGCATATACTTAAACGTGGGAGTTTGAGCAAGGTAAGATAATCTATAGCCAAACCTAGGGAGCTCTCCCTACCCTAGCAGTGGAGGGTTTTGTAAGTCAAAACCAGTGCCGTGAAGCTTTTTCGGGACACAACGGGCAACCAATGCAAACAAGCCAGAACTGGGGTGATGCAGTCATATCCGCCCGCACCAACCACCAGTCTGGCTGCTGCATTTTGTACCCACTGTAGTCTCTGAACAAGGGTCAAGGGCAACCCCACGTAGAGAGCATTGCAATAAGCTATCCATGTACCATCCAAGTGCACTGTGGTCAATTTACTTGCGGTTGCACTGTTCTTTTCCACGTATGAATGTTAAACTAGCCTAAGTTAAATGTATTTGAGAGTTTTGTCATTTTTAAAAAAAGGAATATTAGGAATTTTGGAGATTTCTTTTGTTAGCAGAGCACAAGGCAGAAAAACAATAATGTGAAGGATTTTATCCCAATATCATTTTGAGACACACTCAGCACTTTTTGTAGTAAAAAGCAATCACTGTATTTGTACTGTAAGAAGAGAGAAGTGGAGCTTACTACGCGCTGTAGTTACAATTGGAAGAAAAGGGACAAAAATGGAGTTGCTTCTCCAAAGATGGTTAGGGAGAGACAAACAGCAAAAAAAAAAAAAAAAAAAGGACTAAAAAGGACAAATAGGGTGGGGGAAGTGTCTGACACAGTAACAGTGTTGGTATAAATCTTACCAATCAAATGGGTGGCAAATAGCAGAACTGAGGCATGGCCTTCTTACTGTCTTCTCATGTAGGGTTGCAGTTTTTTAAGGAAAAGGAACATTCAAGATAAATATTTAACAGCAGATAGTATTCCCGGTCCCTGTGAAAATGATATCACACCTGCACAAAAATTGACCGTACTGACAACATGGAACCTCCAGAAGTCGATACAATTTGAGGGGAGGGAGCAACAGGAAGATGGCAGCTAGAACGTCAGTTTCATATTTACTTCGGAACATTGAATACACATTAATGCTTTGCTATGAAGAAGTACACAAATCCCTGTACTTTAATCTTAAATCAAATGAAAACAAAACAAAACAATACATTCCGTATGTTTTATTTACTCATGGAATTTAGCACATAGTTCTCACATCTGAAGGCTTCTGCTTAAGCTAATTCTCATATTTAATAATATAGTTTACAGTAATACCTTGGTTGACAAGTACCTTGGTTTAAGAGTAAATTGCAAGACAAGCAAACATTTATTCTAAATGTTGCCTTGATCAATGAGAAATGCCTTGATATGCAAGCATTGGAGCAAGTCACATGATTGCAAGTGAGGCAGTGTTTCTTCTCTGTCTCTCTCTCCCTGCTGGATCATGGGGAATTGTCTGGAATGTTCCGTCTCAGGCAAGCCTCAAAAGCAGGGGGAGGTGAGAGGAATGAAGGTTTCCCTTGCACCAGCCAGGAATGTTTTCAAAGGAGAGTGCAGGTTAGGGTTTTATTTTTCTTTATACAATATTCATATTTTTATTCAATTTGTTTCCAACATTCTTTCTTAGCTTTCAAAACCATTTCTTGTCATGGAGCAGCTAGTCATGTGTGTATAGAGCTACAAATTGCATTTTATTATGGTCGCATTAAAAACAGAGTAAAATCCAGTTGTTACTCCCAAGCAGAGCAGATTCCACAGCCAGGTACTTAAAGCAGTGTGTGGATGTGGATTTCTAGCCAACTTCTTTTGTGAGTTTTGGCATTTTGCGTGTACAGCTGTGGTCAGTTGGGCCCCAGAACAAGTCCTCTGAGTTTCCATTAATTTTTATGAGGAAAATTGCTTTGATATATGAGAACTTTGGTTTACAAGCATGTTTCCGGAATGATGCTCATCACCCAAGGTATTACTGTATATTCAGTTCATATTAGAATGTCTTTAAAAATAATTAAGTAAAACTATTTAATGCTTTTGTTGGTGGGGGACACATGGAAGGGTGCTGTGTGGGGTGGGAATTAGCCAAAATTTCCCTCTTTCTGTTCCGCTGATAAAAACCTTGACTAGAACACAGAACCTATAGTCAATGGGGTGACACAATTTGATATAATAAATGATAATGGCATTATCTTCTAGGTATTGTCTTTCCTTGATATAGACAGTGTTTTTATTTTCAGAATAGTTGTCTTTTGCCAGGATCACAGAAATCACACACTTGCTACAGAAGATTCCACCCCCCTCCAATCCAGTGAACATCAGATTCAGTTGCCCAAGTTTCACTTCATTCCCATTACATAACAACTGCAGAGGGTAAAAGGTTTCGGAACAAATATTGTCTAATCAATAGTTCTGTAAAAATGACAAGGTAGACTTCATGTCTGTCAGGTTCAGCTGTAAAAATTATTAGCTGGTTCACCTCTGCAGGGGCTGATTTCAGCCCAACACATTTCTTTAGAGTACACTTCCAGCTGTTGTGACAAATTTTATTTTAAGAACCAAAACTACAGGATGTTTGATCGGGTTTTGCAGCAGGAGAACAGGGCAGAAGATATGATTGTCCATCATAGAAAATGGAGGCCTCAGGTGATTCACTTCTTTTGGGGAATTTTTTCCTCAATCATATATCCCCCCCCCTCAGGCACCTTTTTCCAGACTAAAGAGTCCCAAATGTTTTAGCCTTTCCTTATAAGGGAGGTCCCCCACCCAGTAATCATTTTAGTCACTCTCTTCTGCACCTTTTCCAGTTCCACTATGTCTTTTTTGAGATGAAGTGACCAGAAGTGTACACAATACTCCAGGTGCCGCCTTACTATTGTTTTGTATAATGACATTATAATGTTGGCTGTTTTATTTTCAATCCCCTTTTTGATAACCCCTATCATGGAATTGGCCTTCTTCACCATTGCCACACATTGGGTAGATACCTTCATGGAGCTGTCCACCAGCAAACCAAGATCTCTTTTCTGATCTGTTATGGATAGCTCAGAGCCCATGGCTCCAGGTCATTTATGAACAGATTGAAAAGCACTGGTCCCAGGTTAGATCCCTGGGGCACACCACTTTTCACCTCTCTCCATGCTGCAATCTCCTTTGCCATGCATGTCAGTGGAAGAGTGTCAAGCAAATCAGACGCAAAAACCTTTGATTTCCAAAGGGCAAACTTCCCTTCGATGAGGAGACTAGTTAGAAAGAAATTGAAAGGGATGGTAAAAAGAATCCAATCTCTCCAGAGTGCATGGGGCCTGTTTAAAACAACGGTAATAGAGTCCCAGCGGAAGTGCATAGCACAAAGAAAGAAGAGTTCATCTAAGTCCAAGAGGGCGCTGGCATGGTTAACGAGTGGAGTTAGAGAGGCTCTGAAGTGCAAAGAGAGGTCTTTCTGTAAATGGCTCAAAATGGCTGAGGCTGACCTTCCTCAGGGGAAAATAATTAGTGTGGCTCTGAGAAAGGATTAGTCTGGCACCACCACCCTGCTTCCTTTGTTTGAGAAAGCTTCTAGCTACTTCCTTTGTTTGAATAAAGGTGGCTCTTTGCAATTTAAATTAGCAGTTTAAATTAGCAGAGGCCTCTAAAGCAGCTCTAGTCCAACTGCTAGCAGCCCAGAAACTTACCAGTGCTCACTTCTTTCTGTTTGTTTGGATGAAGTGGAAGATAACATTGTATTTAAGTGGAGATAACTTGTTTACCATATTCAATTTTTTTCAGTAAATCCACTCCTTTTTTAAAGGCCTATTCATTTTTAAAATTAAAATAAGCACGCGTGCACCATCAAAATTATACACATTGAATAAGGGGTTTTATTAAGTTTAAAAAGAAAGGAAACCATTGTCTTGGTGCATGTTTAATTTTTTTTAAGGTGAAAAATTCCTTAAGTGGAACATTTGGCTAATGGAGACAGATTCTAATCCAGATGATTGGTTTTAGTTATAGATAGAGATTGCTATCTATAAAAGGAGGCTGTTATTAATTGTAAAGCTTGATAATGCAGAATGGAGGCCTTTGCCACCAAGAACCAAGCTGCTGTTAAAAGGAACTCATTATGTGATACAGTTATCTTTGCTTGCCTATGGGAATAAACAATCTGAAGGTGATCATATAACACTGTTCCAGTAGCGGAAGGTGAGAATCCTCAGCTTGCCAGAAACCTAATTTCTTACCACCTCCTCTAGCACCTTCATTATATAACACATTCTTTTGTAACTGTGAAATGCATATTTTAATTTAAATATGGATGGGTGGATCCGGCAACCTTACGCTGAAAGAAATGGTCAGCTTTTCAGAATCAAGTTCCATCCGTCTCATTTCCATCAAGGTTTACGAGTTTTTCCCTAATGCATGGATAGTTGTAAATGTTGTTTTCAGATATATATTTTCCTTAGATTTCCCATTGGGGCAGTGCAATTTTCTGCATACTTTTTTGCATACAATTTTTCTTCACTTCCACCAATATACTTGATCTGTTTGTACCTATTTTCTCCCTGATGAACTGTACTATCGGACTTGGAAAAAGTGCAGATATAAGCCTGCAATTCTGTTTCAGTTTACATATTTTCATGAGGTACAAATCCATAAAAAAGTTGATAAAGCTAACTTTTCACCTATCTTGAAATTTAAAATCTAACCAGCATTTACTTGCTGACACAACATGGGGGTCCCCAATACCATCAAATCATATGTAAAGGGATAATAGAGCCAGCAATACCCAAATGTTGTAGTTTTGTATGAAACTGGGAAGAACTGTGACTGTTTTGAGGTTCAGTGGTACAGTACCTCTGAGAACGAAATTAATTTGTTCTCCGAGGCAAGTCGTTACCCGAAACATTTGTTATCTAAAACACAGTTTCCCATTGAAATGAATGGGAAACTGATTAATCTGTTCTGGAGGTCCAAAAAAGGCAAAAAAGCTGGGCAGTTTTTCAGACATCTTTCTAAAGTGCACTTTAAAGACATGTAGTGCTGGAACCCTGCCCCCAGAACTCCCCACCCTGCAGTGCAATGCAAACATGGAGAAAAGAAAGCAGCAAGACTACCCCAGCCTGTTCCCTCCCAAAGTGCAATGGGGAAAAATGCAAACATACACAAACACAACCTGCAAGAGAACGCCAGTCTGTTCTTGCCTGTTGCAAATGA
>JAHTLZ010000016.1:31332469-31361173 GCA_023846285.1 Phrynocephalus versicolor | reverse complement strand
CACAACCTGCAAGAGAACGCCAGTCTGTTCTTGCCTGTTGCAAATGAGAAAAGATTGCAAACATGGAGAAATAAAAGCAGCAACACTACCCCAGCCTGTTCCTGCCAAAAATTGCTGACTGGGGCAGGTTACAGAGATCACGTTACACCCCTACTAAAGCACTTCCACTGGCTGCCAATCAGCTATTGGGCACAATTCACGGTTCTGACCTTAACCTACAAAGCACAAAACGGACTGGGTTAAAGGTACCTCAAAGATCGAATATCGCAGTATGAACTGGCTGGGGTGCTAAGGTCATCAGGAGAGGCCTTTCTCTCCATCCTGCCATCTTCACAGGTGCATCTCAGAAGAAGACATGAAAGGGCCTTCTTTGTTGCTGCTCCCAGACTTTGGAACTCCCTCCCGCTGGAGGCCAGGACTATCCCATCTCTGCTGTCTTTCCAGAAGCAGCAAAGACCTTCCTCTTCAGGAAAGCTTTCCCTGAATGAGGGACTTCCTACTATGTAACTTTATATGGATTACCATACATGATTGCATTTGGCTGATTTCATAAGAACACTAGTATTTTCCATGTTGCTTCCCCTCATAATGGATTTTTCTTTTTTTCTTGCATGCTCTTTATAGCTCCAATGTTACCTTTTAATGTTCTAAGATGCCTCTTCAAACTCCCTGTTCTTAACTTGAATATGTCTTAAATGTTCTGGACTGTATATTGTCCCTCATTATTGTAAGCCACCTTGGGTCATTTTCCAAGGAGATAGGTGGGGCAAAAACATTCAAAGTAAATAAATGAAATAAATAAATAAAATGCAAAGAAAAGCAGTGCAAAGATTAATAAAAGCTAGCCCCCTACTTTTCCAAGTTCGAAAGGTCCAAATCCCTCAGCAAAAAATGTCCAGAATGGCTCCAAAACACCATGGGAAAAATTGCTCTAACTCCTTTCACTCCTCTACAAACTATGGGTGTGTGTGTAATGCACCCTGGGTATACTTTTTTGCAAGGCATTATGAAACATTCATTAGCCAAGGTAGCCCTTAGGGAACATTCATTATCCGAGACAGCCCTATACCTGGAAATTTCTATTCACTATCCAAAACATTCGTTATCAGAGGTATTCATTATCCAAGGTATTGCTATACATTTTATTCCGTATAATTTGATGATGTTTTAGGCGTATCAAATTCCAGAACTCTAGTTCCACAGGAAAAATCTTGAGATTTGCTACTTCTTTTTACATGTGTCAAAAGAACATGTGTTATGTTCTTATGTTCTTATGTGTCACTACTGATCTTTTCTCCAACATAATAGCTTTTGTATGAATATATTCTCCCTATATTTGTTCTTCTTCTAGACAATAATTATGCTGTGTGGATATCCTTCAAACATGTAAGAATAATATAGCCTTTCGGTCTGTCTGTCTACCTATACATTCAAATTTTAAATAGAGTTTTGGTCTAAATATTCAATAGCTGAAATCTTGTTGCTCGAAATTGTAAATTTGTAATGTCAAGAAACAAGATTTCAGCCACTGAAAATATGTATCTTAACTGTATGCATACTTTGAATTGTTTCCAACCCTCCAACTCCTCAGATTAAACCTTAAATCGTCTGAATGGCTTCTATGAAAATACATAAATTTGATATCTGTATAGTTCTCATTTTTCCCACATGCTAATCCTGATACTGTACAGTGTACACTCTTGAACAAACTCAGCCCTCTGAATAAATGTGGATGAAATAATATTTCAACATTTCCTGTTGTATGCTGAGGTAAATCTAGGCCTCCTGTGACAGTGTCCTCTGGGGCTGACACTGTCACCAGCTATTTTTCCAAGTATCAATGCAGTCGACTCCTTAGCAAAATACCACCACCATCAATCAAACAAACATCAACACCCAGCTGGCCATTCTGTAGATGATTTCAAGAGCCGTTAGGGCACAGAAGTCCAGATCTGGCCAGATGGTGGTGGATAATTATAATTTTTATACTCTTTATGTCTTCAAAGTCAAAAATAGATTTCTTGTGAAGAGTGGCGGAGGAAGAAGAGAGGGATTTCAAGCTATTTTCACCATAACAAATGTCTTGTCAGCCTAAAGCAAGTCACTTTTTTGTTTCACCAGTTATTGGTTGACTAAATAGTTGAGAAATGGATGTCCAAAGAATTCTAAAAACTTTTTTAAAATTAAGGTCCGGGATGTTACTCTGATTTTATTTTCCTAAAACAGTAACAGATAGAAAAAGAAAAATAAATGTAACAGTGACCAATATCTGCATTTCTGTGAATCTGGTCTTCTAATATCTTCCCTCTGCTTTTTTTTTCTGTCACTTTTGGGCAGGACTCGGCAAAAGTGACTTAAAGATATATTCTAAATTTTAGGCTTACTTGATTAATAAAATAGCTTATGTGGGAAGGCAATGGGATGAATGTGCTCAAATTAATAACAAATAGAGCATAAGAACAGCCTTGCTGGAACATGCCACAGTCCAACCAGTCCAGCATTCTGTCTCACACAGCGACTCTCTATTTGCTTCAGGGTATTCCCAAGCAGACATTTTCGCCTGCTTACGATTCCCTGCAAATGGCATTGAGAGTTATCCTGCCTTTCTCTCCAACCCGGAGGTTGTCCTTAGGCATCCATAATGATCGCCATTGATACCCTTGTTCTCCACGAACTTGTCCAATCCTTTCTTAAAGCTGTCAAGGCTGACCACTGTCACCACTTCTTCTGACAGGGAGCTCTACAGACCACTGATCCTCTGGGTAAAAAAAGTATTTTCTCTTATTTGTTTGAGATCTAGCACCCAACAGTTTCATGGAGTGCCCCCTAGTTCTAGTGTTGTGTGATAGGGAAAACGGTTTTTCCCCTTATCTTCTTTGTGTACATCGTGTATGATTTTATAAACTTCATTCAGGTCACCTGTTAGATGCCATCATTAGATGCCAGTTAGGTGGTTGTCTGATATTCTCTCGAATACCTCCAGTGTTGGTCCCAGTTCTTTCAGATTTGGTTATCTGTAGAAATGTTTGTGACTTATTGGTACTCTGTGACAGTGTTCATGGATTCTGTTTATTCATTTACTAGAAGAAGTACCCAACTTCACAAGGGTCAGAAGACCCTTTCATACCCTCTCTGGCTTCCACTTTCCCTGTGCTTTGCCTCTCCCCAGCTGTTTCTTCCTTGTTATATTTCCCTCCCTAGTGGTTGTTCAGCATTTCCTTCTATGTACCCCATTATTCAAGAAGTTCTGTAATTCTCTGTTGGAGAAGCCTGAGAGGGACTTGCAGAAAAAAAGAATCTGTAGAGCTGCCTGTGCAACATGAAATAAAATAACCCAGTTTCACCTGTAGCAACGGTAAAAGTAGTTTGCCCCCTAGAGGTTGAAGATGCTACTGTGGGAAATCAAGGAGACTTTAGTTAACTAAAATGGACGTTAAAAGCAAACTAACCTCAAAATCTGCATGCTTATTATCCACACCAAATTTCAGATGCTAGTGATTTGGAGATGTGGCAGAGACATATGTTCTTTTGTTTCCAAAATTATTCAAAAGTAATGCAGTTTCATTAACTTATCCAACAAATTGATCATCAAAATTCTTCAAGTATGTTTAAATGAAGCGTCCTTTCACTTAAAATTATTATAATTGAAATACGATTTTTGTGTGCTGTAAGATTGTTATAGAAATGTTAATGATACTGTATTATCATTTTTGAGGCCTATTAGGCTAGACAAGTGGTCCCAGCCTTGGAGAAAACACAGATATTCTTGGACGACAACTCTAAGAAATGCTAGCTGGCATGGCTGCTGATGAAGGCTTCTAGGAACTGCAGTCCTAAAACATCCCAGTTACTGAAGGTTAGGGACCACTGGTCTAGAGTGCCCTGTAAAGGCTAATGGCCAATTTTGTTACAAATGCAGCATATCCACTCCCATCTCTCTACCTATATATTCTTATAATCATTGTAGAATAAAAAGAAGTGTATACGTGTGTGCACACGCATGTGAGTGAGTGTGTGTGTTGAGAGCTTTTTCAAAGATTCAAAGAACTCAGGCTCTCCTACTCCCATGCCTCATTAACTGCATGTGCTAAAAAATCATTAAAGCCAAGCAGTTAATTTGAAATAAACTGAAATTAATCCCCAAGGAGCTAGGAAAATTTATCACCCATGAAGGGTAATTTTGTTGCCAAGCCCGCAGAAAAGAACACATATTTTGATCTGCTTTGAGTAAAGTAGCTCTTCTGGTATTGTGCCCTAAATATGTCGACTCAGATGTAAGTCCCATTGCATTCATTAGCACTCTCTACTCCAAATGAAGGTGTACGCTAGGATGGCAGATGCAAGCCTTTGGAAAAGAAGCCCTGATCATCTAGCAGTCGTTGTTCTACTTGTCCTTCGTTGGTGGACAAGTAAGCCTGGCATGGGATGGGGGTCAGCAAGGATGGACATTTCCATTTCCATTTCATTTCTGCCCCTCCCCTCCCCTTCTCTTTGGTCTTGTGACTTTCAGACAGTGACCCAGGGACATCTTCATTTCTTATCTCCTCTGTGCCAGTCTTAGTATATTACAGGCACTTTTATAAATAATAAATGGCGGCGCTGATGATGATAACCTTTACTGAGAAATTACTTGGGACAGTTCATTTCTATAAATATAGATATCAGTTCCTGCTCCACATGCATTTCTGCACTTACGTGCTTTGTGGCCATTGCAGACTGCTTTATTTTTAATTTTAAAATGATGTTTTGGATTCAGACTTTAAATACAGCATTTTCCCTCCATTCTGTTGCAGCTGAAATCAAAGGACTTGCCATTTTAAACTTCAACCTCTTTTCCTTTCGCTCCCCCTCCTTCGCTTGAGTATTTTAAGAACAGACCATACTTGGCATTCATTAAATAGATTTTTCCACTCTTCCTGCTTGTCCTTGCTTAAGATGGGGTTCAGTCACCCATTGATTTGGGTTAGTGTAAGTGATCCACATGATGTTCCTGAAATCTCAGATCAACTCCCCTGCTTCTCTTCCATTTTTGAGTTTGCTGGAGAACTAGATTTTCCACTGCTGCTCGTTTCTTTTAAAAAATGTATCTGGGTTGCTCGGTCCCAATTTCTTTTAAGTTTTTGTTTCTGAGTTTTAGGATTTAAGTTTAAAAGATTCTGCTTGTTAATTTCCAATTGGTTTGTGTGATGTTTCTTCATAGTGCTGGGCTGTTGAGATTTCTTTCTCTATTGTCAAACACCCCCCCCCCCGAGTAAATTCTTTGTCATGAAGTCGGGTGATAACAAGGAACAGTATTTGAAACAGATAAATAAATAACAATTTTCAAGATCTATTTATACCCATCTGTTCCGTCCTCTCTAATAAGTCTGGGTCCTATGATGGTAAATAGACTTGTAACTCTTCTCTGTGATGTCAGTTGTGGGGCCATTCCCCTCAGGATGGAGTGTGCATCTGGTTGCCTCTCTAAATGGTGCAGATGTGGAGGTTTTCTGCACAGGACAACTGCCTCTCACCCTCTGCTTCATGTCTGGCAAGAGCAACAGAGCACACTGTTATTGAAGGGAGCAGGGAAACCAGTTTATGGCTCTAATCTCACCTTCAAATTCTTCAGATTTCTCTCCCTGTTATAGGAAGAAACAATATCCTGTTATTCATTACTTATAGTTCCAGCAGCACCTTCCAAATCCTCACTCTGTACTGTATATACATTTATCTATGCATGTTATTGTTGCAGGTGTCTAGTAAGAATTTTATTCAGGAAACAGAGGTAGATCAATGCTAGTCAGCAGACTGAAAAGACCTGCAAAGAGTTTATGAGTGTTTTCCAAGTAAAAACCTTTTAAAAAAACCTTTAATACACTTTAAAAGATGAAGCTTTAGGGATTTTATTCTGACTTGCTCTAATCTAAATTCAGCATTAGTAGCATTTTTATTCTTTGATATAGATCACGGCCTTAAAGGTATATTTATTTTTAAAGGCCACTCAGCTTCCTAACAGCATTTAAATATTATTGCCTTTTGGAGGAAAACCAGAGAAATAGAAACACGTCTTTTCAGAGAGACATCAATGGGAGTTTTTAGAGCAATATGGAGATATCCTGTGGGGAGCTAGCTGTAAAATGCAAGGCACGGTACAAGCATCTCTTTATTAGATGTCTCTTAAGGCAAGGGATGAATTATAGAGCCATCATATGAAACAGAAGATGTTAAATAACCACATGATGAAATGCATACAAAGGAATAGCTGCAGTTTGCTTCAGATGAAATTACTGTAACTCTCCTTTGGAATGTTGGCATGGGTGCATTTAGATGTGCTTTAACACCCCTTTAACATTTAGCCTTGGCTGTTTGTTTCTTTCTTTCTTTCTTTCTTTTTTGCTTTATTTTGCATCTGACTACTTTTCTCTCTGATTTGTCTCCATCATTTCCTGATGATGGTTAGGGCCATAAGAAAATCTGTTATGTTATCTGTCAGCTCTTGTACAGGAACCTCTTATACAGTGCTCTGTAAGGCAGAAGTGGGGAGTGTCGGTCATATGTCAGGTCGGTGTGAGCAGGGCCACCCCCACAATTATTCATCCCCCGTTCATCAACTTTATGGCAACATCCATAACCTCACATACAGACAAGGGCAAGAAAAACCTCTTGTGTCAGGCCACCCTTGAGATCTTGCTCCAGAGGCTCCTGCTCAGAAGTTGTTTTACCTGCCTTTTGATGACAAAGACTGTGTCCCGTTTACATGGCAAAGGTTTCATTGCAGATGAAATGGGTGTGTGAACTTGGGGTCTCTGTGATGAATCAAGGAGACTAACACCAAGTGCTTATTTCTTTATTTGTATCAAGTGGTGCACAAGAATGAAATGCAGGTAAAATTAAAAGTAAATTTAGAATGTTAAGATAAACTACTTCTGACTAGAAGAAGGCTACTTCAACTGTTATCTTAACCATTTGCTAGATCTTATTCTGTTGGGGCATAAATTGCATGCACATAGGTACTGGGTTGATTGAATTTCTCCACAGTCACAGAAAATTTGTCCTGCATCCACTTAGTCCCATTTTACTTGATTTTGCCTACTTTGTTTTGAAGTCTGTTAAGTACTTGCAAATGGTCCAGGTAGAGTTTTGCCCTAATACTCTTCAGCATTCATCCATTCGGCAAGGTGTGTTGTTTTTGCTCACCGTAAGTTTAGCCCTAGCCTCTTCTGGTTTAGTATTTAGAACTTGAGATATGTGCAGAAAAACTTTTCCTTGATTTTAGCTGTCATTAAGGGGGTTAGTGTCCATGAAGTGGATGTGTTTGGGGCTACATGACCATATTTTTCCATATATGATATTTTTGTAGACTCGTTAGCTTAAAATGTGAGGGTCATTATATACATGGAAAGCTGCCTAGATGCCCTAAGCACATCCGATCTCGCCTGATTTCGGAAGCTAAGCAGGGTCGGCCCTGGTTAGTACTTGGATAGGAGACCACCAGGGAATACCAGGTGCTGTAGGCGCCTGGAGTAGGAACTGGCAAACCACTCCAGTATTCCTGCCAAGAAAACTCCATGGACATGGAGTCACAAAGAGTCGTTCACGACTGTAACGACACAACACACACACACATATACATGGAAGTAAATCTTTCTCTGCTGAAAAGACAGGCTCCGATCACTGCAAGAGCAACATGGAGAGGTGTTGTGGGAAGGTGTAGAGCAGCCAAGGACTGCCGGAAAGGAAGGGAAACCTCAGCAGAACAGAAACTCTGCCCAGCTCATTCACTGCTGCTAGTTTGGGTTCTCCTCCCGAACCCTCTCTCCCACTCTTTCTCTTCATTTCTGGTAGGATTTGTTAATTTTGGGTTTAAAAACTAGGGGTGTTTTACAAACAGTAAAATTCAGTGCCTTATTTCATGCATTATTTGCTAGCACCCCTCAGTGTACCTATGGGAGGGCAATGGCAGGCAAATAAATAAGTATTCTGCTTATATACCGCCCCATAGTGCTTAAAGCAGTTTACAATTTATTTATGCAAACTGTACATTCCCTCCACCCTGACCTGTGTGCACGTGAGCTGGGTACTCATTTTACTCAGAAGGATCGAAAGCTGAGTCAACCACGAACTGGCTACCTGAGATGAAACCCCAGGTTGTGAGCACAGTTATAGCTACAGTAGTACAGCCATTTTAACCACTGCGCCACGATACTCTTGAAACTCAAAGCTTGCTCTCTGCTTTTCTGTTCTTTAAGGAGAAGGCGTAGACCTGTGTTTTTAAAGGTTTGGTTGCTTATAAAATATAAAGGACAGATCTTCAAATGCAGAGATTAGCTAGCGCTCAATAGCCCCAAAGATTCTTCCAAGGGCTGCCAAGGCAAGATCTACAACAGAGATGAAACTCCTGGAGTATGAGAATTTTCATTCACCATTTGTGTAAATGTTAAAAAGTAGTGGTGTCAGAATTCTATCCTGTGGGAGCCCACTCTTTTGATATCTCAGCAGCCGTGTATTCCTTCAAATTTAACAAAGCATCTTCGGTGTTGAAGTACAATGATGACCTTTTCTCTTAGTCCATTACCTTTAGTAAGGACTTAGAGCTTTTCGACCAGTGGTTGATAATGGGTAATGGCCATTGTAAATTAGACAAATGCTGCTACCATTATGTTGTATGTTTCAAAGCCATCTTCAGGTCTGAAGCCTTCTTATACTAGTTCAATTTAGAGGCTACATTGATTAATATTATCCATTGAAAAATTTAATATAGGGAGCTTAGCCTATAGCTTTTGAGATCTGTGGGTTCTTTGCTTGGATTCACTATTGTGATTACTTTAGTCCACCACATTTTTGGAAATAGCTCGGATAACGAATACCCCTGATAATGAATTTTTCAGATAACGAATCACAATTTCCAGGTATAAGGCTGCCTCGGATAAGGAATTTTCCCTATGGGCTGCCTCGGATAACGAATCACAATTTCTAGGTATAGGTCTGTCTCGGATAATGAATCGCAATTTCTAGGTATAGGTCTGTCTCGGATAACGAATTTTCTCTATGGGCTGCCTCGGATAACAAATTTCCAGCATGCATCAGTAAAAAAGAGTTATCGTGGGCTGCATCATATCTGTACCTTTAAAGTGCCCTTTATAAAGAGTTTTGAGCAAAAAAAAAAACAAAAAAACACAAAAAAAAGGGTGTCTGCATCATTTTCCTAGGCTCTGGAACAAATTAATTAATTGGGAAACAGCATTTCAGATAATGATTTTTTTCAGATAATGAATTGTCTCGGAGAATGAATTAAATTCGTTATCCGAGGTACCACTGTATGTGTGTTCATCCAACAGTTGTTAAAGAGCTGAAGGAGTCACTCCTTTCTGTTTTGCTCAAATGTGTAATTTGCTTAATTCAGATGCTATCATTACAAGAAGTTAACAAAAGTTTCTTAAAAACAAGTCATGCCATACTAATTTGATCTGTTTCTTTGATAAAATTACAGGCCTGGTGGATGAGGCGAATGCTGTGGATATTGCTTATCTGGACTTTAGTAAGGCCTTTGATAAGGTTCCCCATGGTATTCTTGCTAAGAAGTTAGTAGAAAGTGGGATAGTGCTATTGTTAGGTGGATTTGCAGTTGGTTGACTGATCGCACCCAAAGGGTGATCATAAAAGGCCTCTCTTCAGCTTGGAGAGACATGACCGGTGGGGTACCCCACGGTTCTGTTCTGGGTCCAGTGCTGTTCAATATCTTTATTAATGACGTGGAGGAAGGAATAGAGAGTATGTTAATTAAATTTGCAGATGACACCAAATTGGGAGGGGTTGCTAATTCCTTAGAGGATAGGATGAAAATCCAAAATGACCTTGACAGATTAGAGTGCTGGGCAGAAGCTAACGGAAAGGGTTTCAACAGAGGGAAATGTAAGGTACTACATTTAGGTAAAAAGAATGAATTGCACGGATATAGGATGGGAGATACCTGGTTGGAAAATAGTACCAGTGAAAGGGATCTGGGAGTCTTGGTGGACCAAAAATTGAACATGAGTCAGCAGTGTGATACGGCAGCCAGGAAAGCCAATGCGATTGTTGGTTGCATCAACAGAACCATAATGCCTAGATCAAGGGAAGTGATAGTACCACTCTATTCTCCTCTGGTCAGACCCCACCTGGAGTACTGTGTCCAGTTCTGTGCACCTCAATTTAAAAAGGATGTTGACAACTTCGAGTGGGTGCAGAGGAGGGCGACCAGGATGATTGAGGGTCTGGAAGAAATGTCTTAAGAGGAATGGCTTAGGGAACTGGGAATGTTTTGCCTTTCAAAAAGAAGACTGAGAGGGGATATGATAGCTATATTTAAATATTTGAAAGGATGTCATATTGAAGAGTGAACAGGTTTGTTTTCCATGGCTTCAAAGACTAGGACTCGGGGCAATGGTTTCAATCTACAGGAAAAGATATTCCATTTGAACATTTCAAAGAACTTCATGACAGTTAGAGCTGTTCGGCAGTGGAATATGCTGCCACAAAGGGTGGTGGAGTCTCCTTCTTTGGAGGTTTTTAAGCAGAGGCTGGATGGCCATCTGTCGGAAATATTGTGATGGGGTTCCTGCATGGCAGGGGGTTGGACTGGATGGCCCTTGAGGTCTCTTCCAACTCTTTGATTCTGTGATTCCATGATTCTATGATTCAGATATCATCTTCTTACATCTTCCTCTAGTTAAGCCATTATGAAGGCAGTAGGCATAGAAGGTGGCTCCCGAGGACGGGAAAAGCACTGTGAGTACACTTGGGTATCCGTAGGAGAATGGCATGCCGTCAGCCAATCCTTCACTCCAAGAAGCATTGTACCATGTGCTCTGAGGGACATTGATTGAATTCAGCCATGTCATGCAGAGGCACTAGGGAGCAAAGACTGTTGCTCTCTCCTGGCAGTAAACCTGTTTCTCTGGCAGTTCCCGTTTTATTATGCAATATAGAAGGTTAGAAGTAAAAAAATGAAGAAGTGTCTTAGCTTATGAGGTACACTTTAGCCATTCTGTTTAATGGTGTCTTTTTACAGTGGGCCCGGATTGAGCCCATATTTTTTTAGACCAGGGCTGTTCAACTTTGAACAGGCCAAGGTCAACTTTTCCCACCCAAAGTACCTGAGGGCTGCTACACTAAAACCTCTACTTACGAATTTTATCCGTTCCGAGCACATGCTCATAAGTAAAAACTTTTGTAAGTAGAGCAGCAGTTTCCCATAGGAATGCATTGAAAACCAATTAATCTGTTCTGGAGGGAACAGATTTTAATGCACCATGGCCCTTGAACTGCCCCTCTCGGCTGAGACAGGGAGGGTGGAGAACTTATCCCCTCACTTTTTTTATTGATGGCCGGTGGGCTACTTTTGAACCCTTCGCAGGCTACCAGTAGCCCGCGGTCTATCTGTTGGATAGGCCTGTTTTAGACCAAATAAGTTTAGAACTATGTTGTTAGGAAGCATGTTTTCCCCCCTCAGAATTTGTTGTGGAAGAAAACTCAGCTTAATGGGAGAAATAAGGTTATAAAAGTAAAGAAAAAGTTGCAAAAATTCTCATCCTGTACCAAAGAGGATTAGAATACAGAGTGTAGTCCTGGAACCTAATCCCATTGAACAGTGACAGCAGCATTAAAATAGGTGATTTCTGAATTTTAAAACTTGGCAGCTGTCTAAGTCATTAGCAGTGTTTGTGAAGATTCTCAGTCATCCAGGTTAGATTATCTGGAAGCTGAATCATGGCAACTGGACTACTACTATTTCTTCTTCTTCTTCTTCTTCTTCTTCTTCTTCTTCTTCTTCTTCTTCTTCTTCTTCTTCTTCTTCTTCGATAGAAACATTTCACTAGTTTTCCAAAATGTTGCCAATTATATTTAGAGGCATTTTCAAGTAAAGCTTCACATTATTGAAGTGTTTCAAGAACCTTCATTTCAAGCCAGAAATAAACATTTTATCTCATAAAGTCTAACTTACTATATTGTATTTTGTTGATGTTACTATAAGTGTTAAAAAGGTGGGCCATGGCTGCTTAATGAAGATATCAAATATAGCATTTACTTACATGGAACCTGTTTTTTGAGGGGGTTTTTTCCCAACATGATTGGATAATATTGTGCTCTCGCTCCCATATAATTTTTGTTGCGGCATTTTTCTTATAAATAGGGAACTAATAAAATAAACACTGGGTCAAGATGCTTCACCATGCTAGAATTGGAGGTAAACTTGCTTCCCATAACTCTCCTTTACAGACCCTCGAAGTTTGATGAGGATTGGGTTTCAGACATTTGAATTTTACACCCACAAAGTGCATCCCCATCCCCCCAATAAATTGCCTTTTAGTAGCTGGCATGGGAGAGCCCAGTCTTTCCAGGGAAAGTTTCTCTGTAATTTTAGTGTCTCTAAGTGCCAAGGGGGAAGATGTATTATAGGGTTGCTTAAAGGCAAAATGAATCAACAAATTGACCTGGACAAATCACAAATTGAAACAAATCACAATTTTTCTGATTCTGGCCCATTCAGCTTGTGCAATTGCACTTGGAATCTGGAATTTGGCCAGTGTATGTTGAACAACAGTAAACATATTGCCACTCTGCTGATTTTTTTTAAAAAACGAACCAAATATATTTCCAGTTAAGTACACTGAGTGAATGAATTTGTGTTTAATGGTAGCAATATTCTACTCTTTATCTTCGGAAATTAACCAATGGCAGTTCTGTTTTTCTATTGGTTAGACTACAATTTCACTTGACTGGCCTAACACTTCCTAATGAAAATTTCACTTTCAAAAACATCATTTTGAGAGAAGGCATTTTCTCCTGAAGAGTACAATTGGGAAATGCTCACCATGTTACATATGCAGATATGCATGCATAAAGATGATTTTAGAAGCTGTATAGAAGCACAGTGCAGAAGCTACAATTATGTTAATCATTATGTTTGTTTTCTAAATTGCCTACATTTGTTAATGACTTTGTCTATGGAAGAATACTTATTTGGAAGGCTGGGGTTGAGGGCTCTAAGCTAGTGCATTCTTCCATGTGAATGTGGCTTCCATGTGCTTCCAAGTGTATTCAAATTATATGAAGAGTATTCATTATTGGGAAAGGCTGAGTTGAGTCCATGCTTGGGGAGCATAGACAAAGCTACACCTGGAATGTATGTTCCTAAGTTGTCCGTTCAGTACACAGACCCAGTAATAACCGAGAGGGAATGGTAGCAGCAGTGTATTTTTGTAATCGGATACAAGGGGGGAGGAGATTTTAGCTGGGAAGCGTGAAGCCTTTCGTTGAGGGAGGTGATCAAATCTGCTTTATCTGAAGAAGTTTGAGACATAGTATACGTCATACATCTCCATGGATGCTTTGTTCCTCAAGATTTTTTCAGTATTTATTCAGTAACACTTGGAAAAAAACAGCGGTAATCAATCTTAATCACTTAAATCAAACTGAATGTAGTGTTGATTTTATGTCCTTCAGACACCCAAGGAGGCCTTGGCACTTGCACGCCTTAGTTGTTTGATTCAGATAAATTTGAACTAAACTGTTGTTTTCCTTTTAACATTTACGCTGATGGAAAAATATTACTAAGAGTGAAAAAAATGGAATTCTTGAGTGAAACTATGTTTAAATGTGGTGTAAAACTGATAAATATGGAAGTTGTATCAAACGGCATTATTGTGACTATAGAGAAATGAAAAGGTTATCTCTGAAGACTAATGGTTACTTTGCTCTATTTAGTGAGGAAGCCATCATGAGCGTTAGCAGCTACGATCCAACTACTGTATTGATTTATTGCATAGGAGAATTTTTTTAAAAAATTGTGTAATTGGGCAGTTAACATTCAATTTACTCTCATTGGCTTATAACTATACAGCAGTAGACAATACGGGCTTAAGACATGATAAACGTATGGTATGTTAAAATGTAATTGGTGGGAGAGTTCTGAAAGTGGAGTATATGAAAGGACCGCATCTATAATGGAGCAGGTCGTCTTTGGGCACTTCTACAGAAAAGAGCTTGCATTTGAAATTCAGAACAAAGAAAGGGTGAGTATCTCTAGGGTAAGGTAATTCCAGAATCAGCTTTCAAGAACTCATATTGCCTGTAGGAAGCAGTGAGACTTTTTGAGAAGGTAACTGGGAACTATGCTTTTGTTGCCCCATTGTGTCTTTGGCAGTAGAACCCAGAGCAGGAAGATAAATCCAGATGAGGATGAAGCAAGCCAGGTAGTTAAAGATAATTAATTTTAGGATGCTGGAAGTCTAATGTAAAAAGAACTTTTTGTCGAGTTCTCATTATGAGTTAAGCCTCTGAATCGTCCTTTGTGGTTTGGAGATAAAAATAGGGGAATTGGTGATTAGGCTTTAATAGAGAAGTGACTTGGGATAATATAGTCAGTGCTTTTGCAAGCAGTATTTTACCTTACACAGTAAAGCATATTATTAGAATCGTATAACAGAGAGATATAGTAGATGGAGTGATTGGTCTAGAACTCATTGGTCTAGAACTCAGCCTTAGGTTCAGAGTGCCAAGACTGTGGGAGTGCCGTGGAGGGTTTCAGTAGTAAATCATTCCTTGAAGAGCTCACATACCTCACCCCCCAAAAACACTACTGTGTCATCATAGATTGAAAGTAACCTGATGGCACATAACAGCATATAATTGAAGTTGTGATATTTTAAACAGTTTTAAATAAACATTTTACGTAAATCACTTTGGCTGTTCATTCAATGCCTATAGCCCAGAAACCCACTCCACCTAAAGATTTATGTTTTTCGTAAATATTGTATAGCAGAGAATTAAAGGATCTGGATCTAATGTACTGGTCTGTTGACATTCCAGTGTGACAAAAATGACAGTTATAATACCATTCAATGCACATCAGGTAAAATATACCCTACCCCAGTGTTGTCAAACCTATGGCATGGGTACCAAAGGCGGCACTCGGAGCCCTTTCTGTGGCCACCTGACATTGCCCCTCCACAGCAACCTGTATTCAGGTTAAATTGCTGTATTGTCACTGCAAAAAACTAGCGGGTTTTGAATTGCAGTTTGGGCACTCGGTCTCTAAAAGATTTGCCATCACCGCCCTACCCCTTTTTATGTTTCAGTCCAAATATTTTAAAAATAGAATTTATTGGCTTTTGCAAAATGGGAAGTAAGTTCTGAGATCATTCTGTGTTTCCCCGATGTGAAAAATACCATGTTTTGGGTCCTCAATTATTTTTTGCATATCGGGAAGTGAATTCTTAGGCAACAGTTCATCTTCTGTTCAGAATAACCATCAGCCTCCCACACAACATTTTTTTTGGAGCCGTGAAAACATCCCACTCACAATTTCTTCTTTCAGCAGAAGTATTAATGTTTCCTGGGACAGGAATCACCACCACCAGTACTAAGTCAGTCAAATAAATGGAAACTTGGGAGAATTAACAGAAGGCACAGAAAGGGCTTCGATGCCACCGTTGGCACCCATGGCATGGGTACACCTTTGTTTAAAAACCTTCATTGAATGAAAGTCCATCACCTTCCAAGGTGGTACATTCTAAAGCTGATAAAATTTTATGTTCAAGAGTAGAGATGGGCACGACTCAGAAAAATAATTTTTTCGTTTTTCGTTTGTCATTTAGGGGTCCGTTTCGGTTCGTTTTCATTTTTCGGGGTTTTTTTTGCGCATTTTTTGTTTTCGTTTTCGTTGCGAAACGAAACGAAAAAACAAAACGAAAACGAAAATTTCGCTGAGTCGTGCCCATCTCTATTCAAGAGGTGTCTCTGATAATAATAATTATGTGTCATCGATTCTGAATTATGGTGACTCTTCCCAGGGTTTTCTAGATTTACTAAGAAGTGATTTACCATTCTTTTCTTCTGGGAGTGCACTGGGACCCAAGTATGTTAATGAAGACACAAACTGCAAGGGAAAATTGAAATTTGACTTTCAGACAAATAAACAGAAATATCCTCACCTCACACCAAACAGATGGAAGAAGCTGATTACAGTTATTTAAACACTCTTTAAAGATGAGGCCTACTTTTTAAGGCATGTGAAATCTTGATGTTGTACTCTCATGTTGCAAATGCAGTGGACAAAATCCTGTTGTACTGTATAGTTGTTTGCTCAGAAGAAAATTGGAAGAATTTGCATTTTCAAACTACTGCTAATTAACAGGCGCCTGCCTGAGTTCTTCAGTGGGTTGGCTTGGGGTTTGACACTAAGTATGGCAACTTGAATTTTGCTGTTTTTCTTCTACCAGAATAGCTACAGAACAGGATTTTGGCTATTGTTAATTATAGGTGTCTAACCGTATTCTCAGTGACGGATAACTTACAGTCCTCCTGAAACTGGATTGAAAAGCTGATCAGCTCCGGTATGTACATACAAGGCACAGGAATGAAGAGACAAGCTGTCCAGTAATGTCTGAAGGATCACCGCTTTCCCAGCTCTGCCCTAAGTGACATAATATGAGTGGAGAGTTTTATTTGTAAATAGATTGGATCTTGCCTTAACTGGACAGCGGTGGGCCAGTGACTTTCTGATTGTGAAATGTAAGATGTTGAACTCTTTGAAAACGGAATTGTTTTTCTCAATGAGAAATTTAACAATAATAGATAAGTTTCCCTGAGTGACCACCTTTTGTGTAAAATGTGCAGTGGTTGGAAAAATGCTTCCTCTAATATTCTATTTCCAAATGAGTATACTGAAGCACACCGAGGCCCTGAATGAACCACAGACATACCCTGAAGTCCTCTGCAATGTACGGGGATTCTGCAGCAATCCCTGGAGCCCTCAGATTTGAAGGCCAGTGTGGTAGGCAGCTTCCAGTCTCCAGATGCTGAGAAGAAGGGTGGATTTTTGTGAATCCACACATGTTTGAATGAGTCAGATGTGCTTTAGTTACCTGGTGAGATTACATTCCCTGGGAGCTTCTAGGATTTTATATCTGAGCTAGAAGAGAAGAAGATATCTTAAGTGTATTTCCTCTCCCCCTCTTCAATGATGCCTTTCATCTGTAGCTCAGCAGTGGTGTTTTCACTTCACTGCTAAGGGATTACATTTTTAGAATGCAATATAGTGTACCCCTGCAAATACCTTTGAATTGAGCAAACTGTCTCATAACATCAGATTTGTTTAACAGTGAATAAATTCTGTCCCAACGTTACTATTAGTCAGACAGGTTTAAACACTTCTGTTCAAAGAATGAAAACAATCTTGATAGTTGTCTAACAATATATGCTGCCAGGGCATCAAAGCTATTGCTACAGGTTCTTTGGCTAGTAATCATCCAGTTTATGCTTCTCCAGCGAAGAAGCCACTACATCCCAAAACAGTCTGTATACAGTGGTCCCCCGCTCATTCGCGGTTCATATACTGCGGTCCCGCTATATTGTGGGACCACAGTATATGAAAAAAGACCCCCTGGGGTAAGGGGGAAAAGGCCTGGGGTAAGGGGGGAGGTCCTGTCAGAGGCCTCAGAAATGACTTCCTGTTCACAGGGAGGCCCTTTTGGGGCCTCCAAAGGACCTGGAAAGGCCCTCACAAGCCTGTTCGGAGCAGCAGCAGGCTGGAGGTAAGTACAAGAGCCCCCAGCTAGGCGCCCCAGGCCGAACCCGACTTGCATCCACATATCGAGGATTTTCAATTATCACGGGTCAGGTTGGGTCCCTAACACCCACAATAGGCGGGGGATCACTGTACCAAGGAGCTCCTTTGGCTTTGCTGAAATCCCCTTTCTTGCCATTTGAATGCATTGATTTGGGTCAATCTTTCTGGAGTCCAAGAAGGTAGTGTGGCTCTGTCATCTGTGTGATAACCTTTCACATACTTGAAGATGGTTATCATACCATCATCTCTCAATAATTTCTTCTTCAGGTAAACACAGCTGTTCCTTCAATCTTTTCTCAAAGACTGCATCTCCAGATCCCTCTCAGCCTTGTTGCCATCTTTTGAACATGTTGAAATCTCCTGGTGTCTCCTTTAAACAGTGGTACCCAGAACCGAGTACAGTACAATAGTACAGCAGGTGAAATCTGATTAGAATAGAGTTACACACTACTATTACTTCCCATGATCCGAACACTTATTTTGCTAATGCAACTCTCAATAATAATTTAAAAATTGCTTTGACACCGCTACTGGCTCATATTAAGCTAATGACAATCAATTAAATCTCTTAAATCATCCTTCCCTGGTTTAATGCAACCCAGACTGCAACCCCCATTATTCTTATCTTGACTATTGGTTGTACCAGGGGGTCATGAAAATGTAATTATTTATTTATTTATTTTAGAGTATTTTTACCCTGCCTTCCTCCTTGGAAAAAGGACTCAAGGCAGCTTACAGAATGAGGAGTAATGGAATGTGGTCCTAGATAATTTGTACATATTGTAATGTACACTGTTGCTGAAGTGTTTTCCATATTCATTGTGGGAGTCCTGCCAAAGGATCAGTAGTTAAGAGACTTTTTTCTTGATCATCAAAATTGGTAGCAAAAATAGATAAAAAGGACCAGTAATATCTGGCTTGCTTTCATCTCTGAGATCAAACTCTGCCCTCCTTTATTTGGAGCTCTTAAGTGAGAATAACAAACCACTCTTCAGGCCTTTCGATATTTCTTATACAATTACACTTGTATAAAACCCTAAATGGCTTAGATCCAAGCAGCCTCAAGGACTGCATCTCCCTCTATGAGCCTCTTGGCGCAGAAGTTAAACTGCCATACTGCAGCTGTAACTGTGCTCACAACCTGGGGTTCAATGCCAGGTATCCGGCTCATGGTTGACTTGGTCTTCTATCCTTCCGAGGTCAGTAAAATGGATACCAAGGTCATACGGAGGGCTAATGTGTAGCCTGCGTAAATAAATTGTTAACTGATTGGAGAGTGTTTTAAGGGCCATGGGGTGGTATATAAGCAAAACACTTGGCTTGGCTTTCCTTTTGCCCAAACTCTTAAGTTCATCAGGGGAGGCCTTTCTCCTTGTGCCACCACACAGGTGTGCTTGATGGGTACTTGGGAGAGGGTCTTTTCTGTTGCTGCTCCGAAGTTCTGGAACTTCCTCCCGTGGGAAGCTAGGCTGATCCCGTCTTTGTTGTCCTTCTCCCAGCAGGCAGGATTTTTGTCCTCTGTTGTTTTAAATTAATTTTTGTATTGATTTCATTTATCATTTTACATAAAATTTGTTTAATTGTATTTAGCTTTTAAATATTGTCCTTTTAATGATGTAAGCTGCCTGTAAGGAGAAAGCCAGGATAAAAATATTTTGAGTGAGTGAGTGAGTGAGTGAGTGAGTGAAGGAAGGAAGGAAGGAAGGAAGGGTGTTGGTGGCTGATCCAGGTTTTACGTATGCTTTTTACAAGCGGCAATCTATTCTAGTCTTTCTTTCCCACAATTCCTTGTTCCTTTTGCATTTGAGTCATCATCAAGCTGGAAAGCTCGGATGGTAAGGCCACTGTAAACATTTTAAAGAAACAACTCATTAAATTGTAAAATGATAAACATTCCTCAGACGACATGCCCTTTCTAACTTGGTATCCTCCAGAAGTCTTGGATTATCGTTTCCATCATCCACAACTATTGCAGCATGTTATCAAGAAGACAGTGAGAGTAGAAGCTAAATACATCTGGAAGATGCCATGCTGGTAAAAGTTGCTTTGAACAAGCAACAACCTCTCACCATCCTAATCTTGATTTGAGTCTTAAAAGCACAACAGCAATTCGAAGGATTAGCAGATGGCTTTTTGACAGGAAAAGTCTAAGGAGGTTTTGATGCTAAGGGGATGTGGGTGGTGGCTTTTGTTTTTGTTTTCTTATAGTTTACAAGGATTAGCAAGATCACTCTGACACTGGTACTTCAGTAGTTTTCTGTAGTTTAATTCTGTCTCAGCTCTGTCTCACACTATCCCAGCCTGTCATTCACCTTCTCTAAGGGTCAGACTACATGCTACATTTTATTTAAAAACAAAAAAAACAAAACAAGGCCGTGCCTACAAGTGAGCTCTATTCAAACATGATACTTTAAAACGGTATTGAGGCCTACTGAGCAGAAGTTGGTGGAGAGGCCTTTTGTATGGGGGCACATCATTGAGACTGCATTTGTTTTTAAGGTTATCCAAGCACAGGATTTTCCTCAGATCAAGGATATTTGTGACCGGAAGAAATAATAACTCCTTTATGCTGATGTTATCAATCAGTCAAGACCCCTGAAGACATCTTTGGGTTTGTAGGTTTGTAGTCCTACCCATGACCCCTAGCATCATGGAAGGAGTTGGAGAATCGTTCTTTCATGTCTGCCTTGCTTTCCTCTTACACAATTTATTAGAATATTGGGTTTTAAGTTTCTCAGGACATAAGGGCATGGCCACAACGAGGGTCTGTTTCACCCAAGGAAAAGCATGGTTTCCATGCCCTGGGGGTAGAATAGAACAAAGTTAGTACTTTTAACAAAATTAAAAGTTAGTACTTTTAATTTTCTTATTTTGGTCTTCCCCCCACCCCCAGTACAGCACCCAGGGCACACGCAGCCCCACCTGCTTTCCTCGATCCTCCCATGTTGCAGCCCTGCCTAATTTCCTTTCTATCAAAAGCTAAGACAGGCTGCTAGGGCGAGGGACCCTTATTAGATTGTTGTGAGCCAGTGAGGGAGACAGGGAAAAGGACTGTCTCCTAGTCCTTAAGTGTATTCAAGCGGCGTAGTGCTGGGATTGCATCGATCACCACATCTTTGTCTATGTAAGTATTCTCACATCTCCTTTTGCTTGCTTGAAGTGGGCACCTGAGCTCACAGCATGTTTATCAGCATAAAGAAGGTGCTTATGTCTGCTTAAGTTAAATGCAGAAGATGTTATTCCTCTGTTTCTGGGGTGGGGGGTGTAATCATAAATCCTACCTTAAATCCCCGGCAGTGACATAGGAAAACTAGTACTTGCAGAAAACAAAGTTGAATTGGATCTTCCAAAAGCACACATATAGTGGGTATTAGGGATGGGCACGAAACATAAAAAGGCCATTTTGTTTTGTCTGTAATGAAATGCTGCTTCCTCGTTTTTTCATTTCGTTTCATTTCGTTACGTAACAACACGACGAAACAGCATTTCGTTTTTTGTATTGTGCCCATCCCTAATGGGTATTTATATTTTGCCACTTGAGTATGCAGCTTTTGTTCATAATCATCATCATCATCATCATCATCATCATCATCATCATCATCATCATCATCATCATCATCATCATCATCATCATCAGCAGCAGCAGCAGCAGCAGCAGCATAGCTTCTCTTCCAGTTTTGCAACAGGGCTGAGCAAGGTGCTGAGCATTTAAAACAATTGCACACATGAGGTGCAGCCCCAGTGTGTCAGATCTGTATCATGCTGGGGCCAGGATCTGTTTTACATTAAGAAATGTGAGACCATCAAGTTGACTTAAATGAGGTACTATACAAGTTTTTGAATATGTATCCGTATTAGCATTGGTAAGTATATTTGGCAGATATAGGAAGGAAAGAAGAAACAAGGTTTATGCATGTGTATCTAGTATGTATTCTCAGCATAAATATAACTGTACTTTTTTTGGGGAGGGTGCTTGGAGTCTCAGCAAAATAACTTCTTAGACTTGTTAGCAAAACAGCTTTGAATGCTGCGTTATCCTAATCTCCATTCGCCTTCATTTTCTTCTCCCTCTTTACAGGGTACAACATTTCAGTGTCAAGTGACCATCTGCTCTGAATAGCTAAAAAGAAATTTGTCCATAAAGGCTACATCAAGAGTGTTAATGAGAGAGCACTTTTCCCTCTAATTAGCACTTCATTAAATAGAATCAGTTAGTGAGTAAAAATGTACCTAGCAGATTGCTGTGCCTTTTGGAACCACTAATTGCTTATGTCAGATATGTGGAAAAGTAATGATAGGAATCCTACTTTATAAAAAGTAGTTCAGCCATTTGTGTTACTAGTAATGAACTATGCTCTGTTGCTTTTAAAGGTGTTTGTTTTTAGTATTGATTTTACTTACTGGTTTTAATATAATATGTAGTATTTCCATCTTCTTAAATATGTGTATATTTACTGTTTTTAGCTTTAAATATTGTCATTTTGATTATGTAAGCTGCCTTGGGTCCTTGTGGGGGAAAAGTTGGGCTAGAAATATTTTAATGAATGACTGACTGAATGAATGAATGTTAGTGATCTGGTAATTGCAGGACAACTGCATAAAACAATCTCCTATGTATGGTATGCCAATTTTGAGAGAAGCTGCAATAGAAACTGATCAGAGTTTGACTTTGGTATATCCAGACCTAATATTCACATCAAGGTTTCCAGCATGGAAGGAAGTGGAAAATGATGCCTGGAAGGTGGAGTTTACAAAATGAAAATAATAATGACATTGCCAGAGAATCACAATTCCTACCCCAAAATGAAGTGGCTTTTGTGAAAAAGTGAAATCAACTATAATTTTTAAGAAAAAGAAAATTCAACCATTTATTGATTATATTTATTTATTTATTCATTTTTATACTGCCCGTCTTCCTGAAGAAATTCCGGGCGGTGAACAGAGAAGGCAAACAAACCCAAAAGGAACAATACATCAATGAGACAAAAATAAGAAACGAAGAATAAAAGAATTTAAAAAAAGTATAATATAAAACATGTTATCTATCCTAATAAAATTAGAAAAGTATAGTTGCATTTGCTTCATATTTTGGATTACAAAGCAAATGTATTCATAATAGCTTTTAGTTGCCTAATAACAGTGTTCATTCCCTGAATATTAATAAATTACAAGTCAGTATTTCACCATCAACATTAATCTTTACTGAAAATCTCTAACTTCACTTAAGAAACCAAATAAATGCCAGGGGGAGGGGAAGAGACTACAGTGGTACTTTGCATAAAGGAATTAATTCATTCCAAATGAAATTATGCTAAGCAAGTTTTCCTTTATACAAATTTACCATAGGAATGCACTGAAAACAGAGTAACCCCTAATCGCAACCTTTTTATGTTGTATGGATTAGACCCATAGACTATTCTGTTAAGCAAATTTCCCATCTCCAGAATTTTTTATGTTGTACAGATTTTATGTTATACGAACCGTTTGTTATACGAGGGTCCACTGTACATAGATTGTTTGTTACTGTAGTTGGTAACTTTGGCTTTGTATTCATAGATGTGCAACCTTTGAGAATCTGGATGCTGTGTTCTCCACTCCCCAGAAACATGGGAGAGGAGAACACATTATCTGAATATCCCTGACCAAGAGAGAGCAAAAGGATCCCCCCCATGTCAAATAGTGCTTTTCAGAGGCCTTTGCGTAGCACAATGACCTTTACATGCAATTTCTCCCTCCCCAGGGCCTTGTCAAACCACTAAAAGACCTTTTTAATAAATAAGAAGTGACCACCCAGTCACAGCTGTTTCCCCCCCCAAAAAAAAAAGCCCTTTCAAACCAAATAAATGGTATATGTGTGTGTGGAGGTGGAGAGGCATTCTTTTCTGAATGAGTCCCTGCCCTGTGTATCTGTCCTTCTTGCATGCAGCCATGCTTGCATGTGTTGTGTCGTTATAGTCATGACCGATCCTTCGTGACCCCATGTCCATGGAGTTTTCTTGGCAGGAATACTGAAGTGGTTTTGCCAGTTCCTACTCCAGGCGCCTACAGCACCTGGTATTCCCTGGTGGTCTCCCATCCAAGTACTGACCAGGGCCAACCCTGCTTAGCTTCCGAAATCAGGAGACATCAGATGTGCTTAGGGCATCTAGGCAGCTTGGCAGCCATGCTTAGAAAACTGAATAAAATTCTGTTTCAGCCATCTTGTACACAAAATTGGAGAAAGGCACCTTTAGTCATTTTCATGACCAAGGAGGACCTGAAGAACTAGGAAAAGCCTGACCAGAGTTTTCCAGGTGCCCTAGTCCTGAAACTGTAAAGGCATTCTGCTGTACTTTTCTAGGTAATGAATAGATGGTCCTATTGGACTTAAATGAGCTCTTCTTTCTTTGTGGTATGCACTTGTGCTGGGCCTCTATTATTGTTGTTTTAAACAGGCTCCATGCAGAATGGAGATTGACAGAGGGTCTGACTCCACCATAGAATCACTGTGGGTTAAACTACCAGGTCCAAAGAGTGATGTGATAGTTGGAGTATTCTATCGTCCACCAGATCAAAAACTTGAGGGGGACCTTGAAATGAGGAGAGAAATCATGGAGGTGGCTAAGAGGGATAGGATAGTAATCATGGGAGACTTTAATTATCCCCACATTGCCTGGGCCAATGTAAGCTCTGGGCAAGAAAGAGAAACTGGGTTTCTCAACTTGCTGAATGACTGTGCCTTAGAGCAACTTGTCATGGAGCCCACCCGAGAACAGGCAACTCTAGATCTAATATTGTGTGATACTCAGGACCTGGTCAGGGATGTGAATGTCACTGAGCCTCTGGGGAACAGTGACCATGCTGCAATTACCTTTGCCATGCATGTCGGAGGAAGAGTGTCAACCAAATCAGACATAAAAACCCTTGATTTTCGAAGGGCAAACTTCCCTCAGATGAGGAAACTAGTTAGAGAGAAACTGAAGGGGAGGGTTAGAAGAATCCAATCTCTTCAGAGTGCATGGAGCCTGTTTAAAACAACAATAATAGAGGCCCAGCAGAAGTGCATACCACAAAGAAAGAAGAGCTCATTTAAGTCCAAGAGGACACCGGCATGGTTAACGAGCGGAGTTAGAGAGGCTCTAAAGCACAAGGAGAGGTCCTTCTGTAAATGGAAATCCTCCCCAAACGAGGAAAATAAAAAGGAACACAAACTCTGGCAAAAGAAATGTAAGAAGATGATAAGGGAGGCAAAGAAAGACTTTGAGGAACGCATGGCTAGCAATATAAAGGGTAATAATAAAAGCTTCTTTAAATATGTTAGAAGTAGAAAACCTGCCAGAGAACCAGTTGGGCCTCTGGATGGTGAGGGAGGAAAAGGGGAGGTTAAGGAGGACTTGGACATTGCAGAGAAATTGAACGAGTTCTTTGCGTCTGTCTTCACAACAGAGGACCTTGAGCGGATTCCGCTGCCTGAGCCGCCCCTCTTGACTAAAGAATTAAATCAAATACAGGTTAAAAGAGAGGAGGTTTTAGGACTAATTGATAAATTGAGGATTAACAATCAATCAATCAATATAAAGTTTATTGTCTTGGCTACAAGCCATCACAATCAGAAAATACAAAGAGATAAATAGATAAAACAGTCATGGCATTAAAAGGAAAAGGTAAAGGAAGCCATATAAAGATAAAGTTTCTTAAGTTGACCTCTCTTATCAGACAGAAGGGTGTGAAAAGGAGCACTGATACCACCTCATATGAGGGAGTCCCCTACACAGCTCACTGCAATTGTGCTCAGAAAGTTGGCACGGATCTTTCTAGCAGCTTTGGCAAACCTAGCAATTCTGTAAGTGATGTAAGGGTCAGAGTCTGAAAGCAGCCTACCCACTTTAACCTGAGGACTCTCCGCCTGCAAGGGGACCAAGATGTTGCCTAGAAGGTTGGCCCTTGGGTTGTGGTAGAGTTGGCAATTTAATAGATAGTGAGCCACATCCTCTATCTCAGCAGCGCCGCAGATACAAAGTCTTAGGTGTCTGGGTACATTGTTGTACCTTCCATCCAAGACAGCAGTTGGCATAGTTTGGAAGCGGAGTTCAGTAAAGGCTGTTCTCAAAGAGGGGATAGTAAGTGAATGTAAATAATGTGCCCTTGAATGATTGGTTTTCCATAGCTGGTACCAGTGAGAGAAGCCTGAAGAATTAATTAGGGCAAGGTCCTGATCATTGTCTTGTTTATATATCCACTCCTTCAGCATACTTTTAACTCCTGGGAAAACATAAATATCAGTGGAAAGAGATTTAGATTTCAAAAGGTTTTGTACCAAAGTGGCCCATCCACCACTCTTCCACTGCTCCATCAGACAACGTTTGGGAAGGCGATAGTCAGGCATGTCCAATATCCTCTTATAAAAACAGAATATGGCAAGAGTTGCCCTGGCATTGATGGAGATCATGTCTGTTTCTACTCTGAGGAAGGCTGCTGGGGTCCCTTGTGGTACCACCAGTATGTGCCTCAGGAATTTATTTTGCTCTACTTCAAGTGTATGTAGGATGTTTGGATCCAAACCCCAGATCTCAATTCCGTGTTGCATTTGTGCGATCACCCTTCCTGAGAAGACCTTTAAAGCTGGGGATACCAATTTACCGCCCTTGGAGTGAAAAAATTTAATTAGAGCATGACTAGATTTCTGAGCTGAGATTTTAACAGCCTTGACCTGTGTTTTCCAGCAGTTTCTCTCATCAAAATGCACTCCCAAATATTTAAAGGTGTGTACTTGTTCTATCCTGTCCTCACCAATACACCAGTTGAATTTGGGGGGCTGCCTTCCGAAGATCAAGACTTTGGACTTTGCATAATTTATTTTAAGGTGTTCTGTCTCACTAAACTCTCTGAGCTTATTCAAGCTTCTCTTGAGCCCCTTCTTGTTCATTGATAATAAGACAACATCATCCGCATAAATGAGTGCTGCGATCTTATAATTACCGATTGAAGGGGGGAAGTGATCGGGATGGTTTAAAGTTTTTACGATATCATTGATATAAAAGTTAAAGAGGAGAGGTGCGAGCAGGCATCCCTGTCTAACACCTTTGTTTACACAAATTTCCTCTGAAACCCTTCCATCTGAGCTAATCCTTACCCTCAATTTAGAATTAGTGTAAAGTTCCTGAATTAGGAATAGCAACCTCTTATCGATGTCCGTTGCTGCCAGCTTATCCCATAGACGGTTCCTTGTGATTGTGTCAAATGCGGAAGAGAAGTCAATAAAGGCTGCAAAAAGCCATTTGAAAGGCTTAGTGGTATATTTGCAGACTAGATGGTGTAGCACAAAGATCTGGTCCACCGTGCTATGGCCCTTCCTAAACCCAGCTTGTTCCTGATGAAGGATGTTGAGGATTAACATGTCACCGGGCCCAGATGGCATCCACCCAAGGGTTATTAGGGAACTGAGAAATGAAATTGCAGATCTCTTAATGGTTATATGCAACTTGTCTCTTAAAACGGCCACAGTGCCGGAGGACTGGAGGATAGCAGATGTCACACCAATTTTTAAAAAAGGAAGGAGGGGGGACCCAGGAAACTACAGGCCGGTTAGCCTTACATCTGTCCCAGGGAAGATGGTGGAAAGCCTCATCCAAGAGAAAATCTTAAAACACATAAAAGAACAAACCTTGCTGAGAGAAAATCAGCATGGCTTCTGTAAGGGTAAATCTTGTCTGACAAACCTCTTAGAATTTTTTGAAAAGGTCAACAGGCACGTGGATTTGGGTGAACCAGTTGATATAGTCTATCTGGATTTTCAAAAGGCTTTTGACACAGTCCCTCACCAAAGGCTGCTGAGAAAATTGCACAGTCAGGGGATAAGAGGGCAGGTCCTTTTATGGATTGAGAACTGGTTGAGATCCCGGAAACAAAGAGTAGGTGTCAATGGGAAATTTTCACAATGGAGAGAAGTGAAAAGCGGTGTGCCCCAGGGCTCTGTCCTGGGGCCGGTGCTTTTCAATCTGTTCATAAATGACCTGGAGACAGGGATAAACAGTGAGGTGGCCAAGTTTGCCGATGACACAAAACTTTTCTGTGTGGTAAAAACCAGAGAAGATTGTGAAGAGCTCCAGAAGGATCTCTCCAAACTGGGGGAATGGGCTGAGAAATGGCAAATGCGTTTTAATGTAACCAAATGTAAAGTAATGCATATTGGGGCAAAAAATCCAAACTTCATCTATCAACTCATGGGCTCTGAGTTATCCGTGACGGATCAGGAAAGAGATCTTGGTGTGTTGGTGGACAGCTCCATGAAGGTGTCTCCCCAATGTGTGGCAGCGGTGAAGAAGGCCAATTCCATGCTAGGGATTATCAAAAAGGGGATTGAAAATAAAACAGCCAACATTATAATGCCGTTATACAAAACAATAGTAAGGCTCCACCTGGAGTAATGTGTACAATTCTGGTCACCGCATCTCAAGAAAGACATAGTGGAACTGGAAAAGGTGCAGAAGAGAGCGACTAAAATGATTACTGGGCTGGGGCACCTCCCTTATGAAGAAAGGCTAAAACATTTGTGCCTCTTTAGTCTGGAAAAAAGGCGCTTGAGGGGGGATATGATTGAGACATACAAAATAATGCAGGGTATGAGTAAAGTGGATAGAGGGAAGCTCTTCTGCCTCTCTCAAAATACCAGAACTAGGGGACATACACTCAAATTGAGGGCTGGGAGAGTAAGAACTGACAAAAGAAAATATTTTTTCACCCAGCGCGTTGTAAGTCTATGGAACTCCCTGCCACAGGATGTGGTGATGGCATCCGGCCTGGATGCCTTCAAAAGGGGATTGGACAGATTCCTAGAAGAAAAGTCCATCACGGGTTACAAACCATGATGGAGATGTGTAATCTCTAGGCTTTAAACTAGGGTACTTCAAGGGCCAGATGCAGGAGAGTGGTATCAGGAGACAGATATCTAGTCTCATGCGCTCCCAAACGCATCTGGTGGGGCCGCTGTGAGATACAGGAAGCTGGACTAGATGGGCCTTTGGCCTGATCCAGCATGGCTCTTCTTATGTTCTTATGTTCTTATGTTCTTATGTTCTTATGTTCTTATTTATTTATTTATTTATTTATTTATTTATTTATTTATTTATTTA